>JACBWW010000006.1:8368200-8920825 GCA_020086605.1 Lanius collurio | reverse complement strand
AAAGCGGTCTAAAGGAACGGGGTGGGGGGGGAAGGGAGGGGGGAGCGGGCGGGGGACTGGAGGGGGCGATATTTTTCCTTCCCCTTTTTTTAAAGGGTCCGTGAGTGAGAGGAAAGCATCGAGAGCAGCACCTTTCCCAGCAGCAAGAAAAAACAAAAGTTGCACTGAGACACAGCGAGGGTTCCAGTAGTCAAAATAATAAAACCTCTTCGTATTTATTTATGTTTTCCCGTGGTAATCACCGTGTGTATGCAGGGCGGTTAATCAGATGGTGGAAAAAAGTGCCGTGTGTGTATGTCAGAAGAAGCTGGCTGTTGGTTTGTATAAGAGCCCAGATGCACTCGTGTGGAAATTATAAAGGCAGGGCCAGGCAGGCGGGCGGCCAATCGCCACTGGGCTCGTCACTGCAGCCTCTTTCAGCTCAAACCCGGCTAATTAATCCCTCTCTAGGAGATAGATATGTATACACAGCCACACGCACACACACACGCACACGCAGGCACATATAGAAAGGTAGAAGGTTACTGGCTAAAAAACCTCCCCGGTCCTCTGTACTCTCGGAAATCAAGAGAAATCGCTCTCCTTTGGGTGTAACTTGAAGGGTATTGACGTTTCGAGAGGACTTGGCAAAACTGTACGGCTCCGTACTGAATCCCTGCGTGCCTCCTCATGGCCGGGACGTGAATGCAGGTGTATTAATGGGCATCCATCAACTGGGGAGCTACAGACCCGGCTCGCTCCGGCAGGAGCACAGGCGTAAATTCATTACTCCCACTTGGCGTCACATCACGTTGTCCTTTTCCTCCTGATAGTTGTCTGTAACTGCAAGCGAGAAGTAGGTTTGGAATTTTTTTTTCTCTCGTGAACCGGCCAGTGAACAAGGCAGCGGATTCACGGCAAATTTAGTGTTCTTTGGAATAAAATACTGCTCAGAAGTCCACGATTTGTATTGTTTTAAAGGATCTTCTGACGGGCTCTAATCGATTTTGAGGTTTAATGCATTTCAGCATTGTCTCTGCCTTGCTTTTTTTATTTGTACCTTATGAAGGGAGAATCAATCGCTAAACATAGCTGTCAGGTCTTTTTCACGTTCCTTCCAAAAATCAAGTAGCAGATACAGACGGTAAATCTCCTTTGCCAATTCTTAGCCTCGTTTTTATATTCTGTATTGCGCTCCGATATGTTGTGAGGAGTGGATCTTCGCTGCTTTTCGAGACGCACTATAAGTACCTATTAATTTCAAACCTGGAGGATTTATCGTATAGCGAGCTGTGCTAGCAAGCTGCGCTTAGTAAATGTGCACACGGGAGGCACGCTAGCGACTGCAAACATGCTGGCTTGCTTGTCTGACAGTTTGGGGTTTTGCCTGTGCGATGTGTAATTAGCAAATTTCGCCTTCGGTACTTTTTATGTGTTGGTAATCGGGACCTTTATTTGCAAATAAGCTGGAGTGGTAAGCTCTTCTGCTTCACAGCATTTACTGAGCTTCACTTTAAGACAGCCCTAAATTTTATATACATACATATATATTTAAGAAAAAAAGTTAAACCAGATTTGATCGCTTGTGATCTTTAGACTAATGACCGATTACCTTTTCCTAAAGTAACTGTCACGGGCATATCCGTCGCTGAGGAGAAGTCATACCACAAAGAACATTTCATGACATTTATTCAGCGTATGAACGCGACCAACTTTATTGCACATAGCGGAGAATTTGTGACTGTGCGCTTGGCTCCCTCAGTCTAGCGGTTATATGAGTGTTCCCGTGCCGCTCTCGAGCAGGAAGCCGACAGAAAGGCGTTCCTGCCCATGAGTTGAGGAGGGCTGGGGCTGTCGCTGAAAAACTGCAGGTGACAGTCGTCCCGAAGGAGCTTACCTCTTCTCGGCCGCAGCCTTTGGCCACCGGGAGAAGGGCGACCGCTTTCTGGCTGTTTAGGGCGGACAGGAGGCAGTTTTCTGCCGGGTTTTCTCCCTCCTCCGGTTAGTTTCCCGGCCAGTGGCCGGGCGGGACAAGCGTGCCGCCCCCCGGCCGCGGCGGGTCCGGCGGCGGCAGCGGCACAGAGCGCCTGGTCCTGGTGCCTCCCGAGCCGCCGCCGAGGAGCGCAGCCGCCGGCCGCTGCCGCCGTCCCTACCCCGGGCCCGAGGCTGCCGCCTCCCTCCCGCCCTCCCTCTCTCCACCCCCGCGGGGCGGTGGCGTGCGGGGCCGCGGCGCTGCGGGCTCTAGGGGCCGGCTGCCCCAGCCTTCCCGGAGCAGACACTTCCAGGGGTTCGGGCCGGCTCCGAGGGGACAGGCGGGCGCCTCTCCGCCGCTCCTACGCGGCCGCCCCCGGCTGCGCGGGTAACCTGCTCGGCGGCGGGGCCGCCGTGGGGGCGGAGGTCGATCCTCTTGCCCCTTCCGCGGGGGCCGCCGCACCCAGAGCCGGCACCGCCACCGGCCCCGGCGGCGGGCAGGGAGGGGGAGGCACCTCTCCGGCCCGGCACATCCCGCCCCGGGATGGGGCCCGGCACGGCCCAGCCCGCCCCTCGGGGCCGCGAGCGATGGCGGTCGCACCGTGCCCTCAGACGCGGGATGGTGTTGGCCGCAGCAGGGCACGGCTGCGCTGTGCTCAGGCAGGAAAAGCGGTCAAGTTGGGACCAACTCCGGCGGGCGGGTCCCGGGGACCGACTGGTGCGGGGGAAGGCCCACAGCGGCCCCAGACCCGGGCCCCGTTCCCGTCCCGGGCGGCGGCGGCCGCTGGTCCCGGGGCCGTTCGGCGCGAGACCGCCGGCGCTGCCGCGTCTGGGGCGGCTTCCTTGGGATGGAAATGCCAAAGAGCCCCTTTCTTGCAGGGTCACGGACCAGCGCCGGATAAAACCGAAAGTTACAGCGGGCGGACAAAAGGTTGTCCCTTCCTCCCTTTCCCGCCGAGGGAACAGCCCTTTCCTGCGGTGGGGGCAGCCCTCAGCTTCCCAGCGTTGCAGGAACCTCAGAGCTGCACGTTAGCGATGGGGATGTTCCGAGCCAGGTTTTGCTTATTTTTGCCCCGTGGGTTTTATCTTGGCAATTCCAGTTGGCAAAAGTGGAAAGGTCGTACCTTTAAGCTGTCAGAAGTCGTAACATTCATAATGTGGCAAAATTAATTTAAACAAAAATTACGTCTTAATATACTAAATCGAAGTTTTCAATGTATAATACTAAGATTAGGCTATGATATCAATGCGGGTTATACTTTTTTATTGTATCTCGGCGGCTATGAGAAATACTAGATTTAGCCTTGGCTGGGTGATGTTTAACACTGAAGTTTGCTATCAACTTCACTCCATCATTTCATTTCACATACCAAACATTTCATAGTTTAAAAAATTGTGTATTTAGGCATCACAGACACCACTGAAATGTGACTGTTGAAGTGACCCAGTTGTTTAACATGACAAGAAGTCACTTTGGTTTAGATGTCAAAAGTTATTATCTATATATGATATAAAAATATAGATATTTTTCAGAGCTTCTGACCACTTACTGCAGTTATTTTTCTCTGTAGTTATTAATGTGTCCTTTGTAAACTAGAGAAGGAACACCTTTTCAGCAATGAATTTTATTTCTACTGAATTTATTAAGTTGCTTTGGAAAATCGAGATTAAAGTCACCTCGTTAAAATGATGATTGATCATTTGTCATGATAGTGGTACCATATGATATTGGTAACTTTTACCAAATTGCTGTTTTCCAGATATTTCCCCTAATTAGGGGGTACTATAACAGTATTTGTTGAGCTCTGCTTGTTATTTCAAATCTTTCCAACTACATTGCCTTGTCATGTAGTGCTCATGTTAGCCAAAAAGCCAAATCGTGTTGAAAACCTTTGTACTCACCCACGTCCCCAAATTGCAATTTGAAAAAAAAAAACCCAAAAAGTTGCCATACATATAAATTTAACCAATAATTTCTTTTTCATATGGTGAAAAGTGTGAGTTAAAATGCACATGCAGATGCATATCTACACAAAGGGCTTGCATGGATATCACTTTATATTTCTTATTCTGTAGTGATAGTTCTTCCACACACAACTGCTCATGAATTTTATAGTTTTATTTTTTAATATCTGCCAATTGCACTAGGGAGGTAGGAAGAAAAAAAATGAAGCTGAGTTGATTAAATTATTTATTCCTACTGCTGAAGTGAGTTTGAAGGCTCATTGAATATATCTGATTTCTTGGCTCCTCTTTCTCCCCTTCCCCCCTCAATTCTTCCTGGTTATTTCATCCATATCATCCTGCCAACAACAATAAATTCACTTTTTTTTTTTTTTTCATGAGTAGGAAAACTAAAGACAGATATTTGTGTTGGGTTTGTTATATGTGTCACATTATATACAATAGGCAGCATCTTTTTTTTTTTTTTTTTTGTGATGGAAGTTGCTGGTACCTTCAATTCTTTGTATTCTTATTTTGTAGTTTACTTCTTGCCTCCACTGTCAAATTTAGGAACAACTGAAAAGTTTAAATGTAAGCTGCTATAATATTTGCAATTTTAACAGTACACAATTAGCAGTCATTAATGTTAAACTTAACATGTATGTATTTGCTTCCTATTAAAAATTAAAGAAAAACATGAAAAGAATTTGCATTACTGTTGGACTTGGTCATCCTAGGTCTTACAGATGAGCTGTTAATGCTTTAAATTCCTCTAATCTGCAATCTGTTAAGGGAAAAAGCGGTAACTGATTTGTTTTCTCTAAGATATTATGTCTCAAAAGTAAACATGGAGCTTGCAGAACTGGGATTTTGGCTAGAACTGCAGAAATATGTAAGCAGGAAAAAAAGGATTGAATTATTCATTTGGTTAACTTATCCATCAGCTTCTCCAAATCCAGACATTCCTTATATACAACATTTTATTTAAGCAGTCCAACATTGAGGGGTTTTTTTGTTTTATTTTTTTGTTTGTTTTTTTTTTTAAGATCTCTTGCTTGGAGAATGTTCTTTTTTTTTGCTGAACTGCTAGAGGAGTGTGGAATCAGTGGGGATTAGCACCTTTTAATCTACTGCATCTGTAGTGGGTCATCCAACACTGCAGAACTCTCATTACTCTCTATTGCTGTATATGATTAAATGACTGAAAATACTGAATGTTGCCCTTGAAAATAAAGCTGTAAGTGTTGGATGAGCAGCTTCTGAAGAATTCATGTCTAAACTAATCTTTTCTCTCGGTAACTTTAGCCCTGGAATATGAGAGAGGACTAGAATGTTAAAAAATAGAAGTTGAAATTGAAATGAGGGAGCATTTGAAATGCATCATTATATAAATTATGGCATCACACAATGTATTATGTCTTAAGAGTAACCTAACATCTTATTAGCCCAGTTAGAATGGGAGGGTGGTATGTCTTGAACATACTTATTTTTGTGAGTGGTGCTTTTCTTGTAACATGGTTTCATATTGACTAGCAAACTAAATTTCATAATCTCATCAGTACCTGCTGAAGATACTGAAATTAGCAGAAGACATTGCTTACCTCCTTTGAACACTGGCCAATACGAAGTTATAACTAAGCACCATTTTTTGTATACATTTGGTCATACTATGTGTTTATTGCTAATTTTCATGATGCCGATGCTTTGGGCATCTTATGTCTCTCCAAAATGAAACTTTATCCTCTCTCTACAATTACGTGAGTATGTTAAATTACTTGTGTAACTCATTTCATCTTGATTTAGCTATGAAAGGACATACCTAACATATTTCAATGGAGACTTCTATTTTTAATGTAGTGTATAGCTCTCCAATATTTTCTTTCCAAATAACAGTGAAGGGAGGAGTTGAGTGAGTTGGTTGTAAGTGATTAATACGTTTCATTGAACCTTATGAAGGCCCTGTTCCTGCAAATAACTGCCTGTGCACTTCACTGTGAGCCTAAAAGCACCCAGGACATCATGGGCAGAATCAGGGCCAAAACAGGGTAACACCTGGAGGTTAACATTTGAAGAGGATGAAATACAGTGAGCCTCTAAAATATCTAACGTATCAAATGCACATGTTGGTGAAGAAATACATTTTTGCATCAAATATCTACACTTCTGTCAAGCAGCACTTCCTTATATTTTCATTGGGCTGTGGCCGTAGCGTTAAAATAGCTTCTTGAGAAAGGACATTGCTGTTTTGTCCATATTTTAACAACATCCTCTCGCAAAAGTTCCCCCTCAGTCCACTGTAAAACCTTTATGAGGAAGATGAGGTTTTTCAGAGAAACAAATGAAAGATTATGCTTTCAAAATCCCTATTAAAACTATATTTTGTCATCGACTTTCACATATTCAGGACTATTTCTAAAGTCCGTAAAGCTACAGAGTATTTTAGCGGTATTAAATATAAACAACCTACTCGCTAAGAACACTTAGTGTTCTTAAAAGTATCCTAACTATAACTGTAATATAAACATGTTAACAACCTTATTTAAGGAAGAAGAGGTGATATCTGTAAAGGAAAAACAGGATATTTAGATCTTTTGGCCTTTAAAATATTTTCCCACTACCACTCTGAACTTTTTTTTTTTTTAAACTCATGGAATGTTGTCATTGCAGAACACAATATTTTATCTAGAGGAAATTTGAGTCTCTTATTAAAAGAGCAGCAAATCACCCCAGTTGTCCTCTTGAATTTGAAAATTTAACCTATATCACCTACTGTCCTCCCTGCTTTTTCCTACCAGTTTTTTAGGCCAGCTCTAGGACGGAATATAAAGAAGTGGATCCTTTGTGATATAGTGCTGGTGTCCCTGAAATGAGAAAGGCTATAGAAATAGCATGTAGTCTTGTAATTTCATAAATATCCAATCAAATTGTTGAAAGAGAAATGTTAGCTTGTGGAAATACCTGTTTATCTGAAAGGAGTATTACTATCATTTTTTCCTGATAGTTGAAATAGATTTTGCCTTTTAGACATGTTATCATTTAAAATACATTAGTGCCATTGACAAGAAGATAAAAAATTACAGGGTATCTGTTAGGGTGGTGACATTGGTGTCTTTAAGACTCCTTAGTTTTAGATGAGGAAAAGGAGACATCTTTATCACTTTACATTTATGAATCTTTATTTACTGTTTTAGTTGATACAAAATAATCCTTTTATAAAATTAAGGGAAACTTCCAGGGGAAAAATTGAGGGGTTTTACATTTTTTTAAGGTCAATACTGACTTTAATGGGTTTGTGCAGTGCGTACAGGCCTACTAAGAGAGAAGTTACTGTGATCAGCATGGTTCTGTCTTATTTTCAGTAAATGTTTTACCATTTCTATTTTTTGTTTTCTTCAGCAAAATATTTCCAGGAATAAACTGGCTTCAATTTTCACTTCATTTTTTTTTTTTAATAACGTTATCAAAAGGAACAATTATTAAGTGTGGAATTCTTACCAGTCCTCTGAAACTCACACGAGTATGTGGCATATGCTACATTGTGCCATAATGCTTGCTATTTTCCCCCTACTCTTCAAGACATTGCTTCTTTAAATAGGTAAAAAATGACAGCAAGTATGCTGCACAACAGTTTTCTCATTATATTCTTTGAGTACATTCATTATGTATTATTAGTCCTTAATTGTAAAGATGAAATAATATATCCATTTATCTTGGCAAGCCCATTATTTATAATCTGTACATTAGAAAACGGTATGGATCTACATGGTTGTTCTCTTCTATATAAACTATTCAGGTTTTTGACATAAGGGAGGAGAAGAAACTTTTTAGGCTAAATCTATGGCTAATCTAATCCATCCTTTGTAGGCAAACTGTATCTCAACATGGTAAAAAAAGTCCTCTCTCCTTCGACCTCTACCCCCACCCCCCAAAATTCAGTTCTTCATTTGTTTTGTTCACCACGCTGCATTAACACAGTTTTCCCTTGTGTGCATCTGCCAGTGTACAATTTAGCCACGGGCATCTGTAGACCTTGTGGTGATCAGTATTGCAGGCAAAAGCCATATGTGTTTAAATAAAAAAAAAATCTCTTTATTTCATTTGCTGTTTTAACTGGATGGATAACTTCTGTGCCTCAAGACAGAGGAAGAGAAAATACAGAAATAATTAATTGCCTCTATTCTTGAGGCAGTTTCATTTTCCCTCTCCAATATGGAATGCTTGTCAGCTTCCCTGATAAATGACTGCATGTATTTGCATAGATTTTACATTAACACAAAAATTAGTTTTATTTGTGAAAAACTATTTTACATAATAATGCAAAATCTAGCATTATGGATTTTGTTTCCAAACTTGAGAGACTGTGGAGAAATGAGGGGTTTTTTTTGTATTTGCTTTTCTAGGTTCTGTTTGGTTTGTGTTGGTTGGTTGGTTGTTATTACTGAGTTTTTTGTTTGTTTGTTTCATGTCAAGGTATATTAATTTTTAGTTTTGTATTTTGTTTTTGTAAAAACAACTAAGTTAGGGTCTCTTACTGTTTATAAAGCATTTATTCAGTCTTTCATAGATTGAATTATTGATGGTGGTATGAAAACAACTTTTTTCATCGATTTTTACACATTCGACTTATTAAATACACATTTAAATATGAATACATTTGCAAAATTCCATGGAACTGTTTTGAAAAAAATACAGCATCAAATTTAGCTATTAAATACACTATGAGAATATTCTTTAAGTTTCTAAAGCTGCTATTAAAATAGGGCTGCATCAAGTATTCTTTCAGAGCTTTAATGTACTGCATTAGACTGTATGCCAGTGTGAGACTACTTTTCCCCTATATCTAATAACCTGGCTAAGTAATTAGGCACTCCTAGCTTGGTGTGACAGTACTATACCTCTAGCTAAAAACTGTGTTTTATTCACAATTTGTCATGTCCATAAATAAAATCTCCAAATCTATCAGTCTGAAATATCTCTGAAAAAAAATATACTGCCCTAATCTTAAGACAATTGTAGTTATTTTCAAGTGACATGAATTGGATATTTGCTCATAGAATAAACCTGGTGTCTTCTTGTCTAAAGGCAACTGCTAAATGTATATCAGCCTGTTCTCCATGCTGAAAAAAATACAGATGCATTCACTGCTGTTATTTCATGCTCTGTAACAAGAAGAAAATATTGCTCCTTATGAAACATGCTATACTTGATGGCAACTTAAGGCAAAAGAGTGCCTTTGCCACTTCTTAAATCTGGGACACCCTAGGTGCCAGCTGTCACTGCTCAGCTAATGATGACAAATGCCCCTCTCTATGCAGATTGCAGAGCTTGCAGGCTGCTATGAAAGGCAGTCAGATTACCTTTCTTCAGATAGTAACTTAACCTTTTAAACTCAAGTGTCAGAATGAAATTATTAGCTGGGATAGTTTCAATATCTGTTTCTTTAAAAAGGAAAAAAATGCAAAGAAAAGAAGGCAGTGACTTCAAATAATACCATAGCACTTGCATTCAAAAATCGTTTTTGCTTCTCTGATCTTTTAAAAATAGGAAATTGCTGCCACTGTGCCTGTGAGCGCTCTGTGGAGTTTGCTGGCGTTGAACGTGTGAATGCTGAAGCTGACCTCTTGCTTGCACTACACAGAAATGGGGCCAAGTGGGGCAAATTCTGTCCACATCCACACAGTGTTACTGGTGCACAGATCTGACAGATCACAGGTTAATGGATGCTATTTGTAAAAGACCTTAATTGATCTTAGGTATTGTGGATATACTCAGCTCTCTCTGTGGTAGTGCATGTTACCACTGTAAGTCTATGAACTTCTGCAAGATCCCACTCTGTCAAAATAACTGGGTATCTATTTTGTGGGTAAGAGTGGTTTCACAGAGCTCAGTGGCACGTGGTTAATAGTGCTAATTTAAATATAGTCTACAGTCAGAGGTTTGGACTTACTTTCTGGGTTTTCTTGGAAGTAGCTAACAGATGTGGAGATATTACATAGTTCTTTAACAGCACAACAGAAACGTAACAGTACAAGAACTGAATATGCCACCTAAAGGTGTGGGGTACTACTTGTGTGTGTGCACACACATATGTTTGTATTTTTCTGTGAGTCTGTTTCCGTGTGTTTATACACTTGAATACAAAAGTAAATAGACATATGGGCATTCATGTCAGTATGTGTACACATGTCCTATCCTACACATGTAACATCCAAACAATATATATTTCCATGTTTATATTAAAGTACTGACATGTATGAGCATGTTTAACTAGAACATTATATTTGCCATTAAATCAGTCTGTACAGTGAACTGCATATGAGTATCAATTTCCCTTTGAGCTAGAGCTTATTTTTATTACACTAAAAAAGTACTTACACAAATATTTTTCAAGAATACATCTCCATAACAGTGAAGAAAACGGCAGAAAAAATGGGGAAAGACTTTTAGTGAGATGACCAGGAACACTGTGCTATATGGGTGGAATGAAGTAAATAGCAAGAATAGGAGGAAAAATTGTGCATTTAGTACGAGACTGGACTGTCCTAGACAAAAAATAGTTATTATGGTTTGCCAAAAGCACAGGAGGAAGAAAAAAATGTACAAGTTTACAGAGAAAGTTGAGATCAATGTTGCAATAATTGCATGGGGCTGATTTTGTAGTAGTCATTGAAGGAAAGGTAATCTGATCTATGAACATAATCAGTATTATTTTCTCTAAAAATTAATAAATCTGATTGCTGATATGGGTGTTCTCAAAAAGAGCTTCAGTCAGTACTTACCTCTTTTGGCAATGCAAGGTGTGAAAGGGAGATGGTGGTTAATATTATATTGGATGGAAGTGTTTCGTATTGGAGTTTGGGGACGAGTGTTTGGTTTTGCCTGTGCGTAAGTATGTTAAATTTAAAATCTTGTTTTGCTTTATTGCACTGTTTTTTTCCGTAAGTCATTAAGTTCAAAGTATTTAAAACTATACATTTTATTATTTTGAGCAAGTGTAGCACAATCTGGGACATAAAAAAAAGACAAAGATCTAGTGTTTCATACTCAGCTTTCTGAGCGTGTTGGTTGAATAGGCATCAAATGAAGTCCAATGCCTATACAAAAGAAATGTTCCTTGTTTGGATATGCCCCATCTGTGTCATCTGGTGGCTTATGCAATAGGAGGTGTTATCACATGAATCCAAATGCACAAGCCAGTTGTTTTATGGACTCTTTCTGTGCTTGAGGAGTTTATAAGTTGCCCACTCTATTGTGTGTCACTCCCAGATGACACGTGTGCATTCTGCTGAGCATATTTTGGGGGTAATTATAACTAATGAAGCCTGGTACACAGCTTGTTCACAGAGTGATTTATTCTGCTCCTGTCTGATTCCTGAGAGTTCTGTAAAATGGTTATATTGTGCCCTCCACTTTGGACATGTATGGGAGCATGTGGTATTGAGTCCATCAGAGAAAATTTGCTATTCAGTGTACCACAGACTAATTACAAAGATATTGGCTGGGTACATCTGTTTAAAAATATAGAGTCAGATTAAAATTATAAATGGGATCTGTAACTTTAGGGATATTGACTTTTGTATGGTTCTTGTTTAGTCATTTACTTTTTCCAGACTTGCAGTAACCCACTTAGATGTACTGCTGTTAAATGGCTCAGAGTGTCTTTGAACCTTCTAAGTTAAGGTTAGTTTCCCTTCATACCTTTTAGCAAAGCAGATTTTATTGTGCAATTTGAGTTTTGATAGGTGGTGATGGATTTAAAAGTTGAGAAGAAAATACCTTGTAGCTTTGCAGGTTTCATAAAGCAACAACAACAAAAATTCATTACTGAAGCATGAATGTCAACCTTTATTTAACCTTTTATCTATCATTATCACCCTAATTTGTCTTGACTTACCAGTCTCTTAGGCAAGTAAATCCACTGACATAAGTGGGACTCATCTACTATACAAGAAGTACTCATACATTTGCCAGGATGATTCAAAAAAATCTTTTTTTCCAAGATGCTAACATGCCTCTTAAATCAGAGTAATAATGTGCACAGAAGCTTCAGGGTTTGTCACTTCATCTACCAGATTAACAGCAATCCAAGGAGGCTGGATGTTTTTACAAGTATATTGGTGTCAGAGTTCAGTAATAATAGTCTTCAATTATGTCTGTCTTCAGTTATATCAGTTTCTTCCATCTTCACCCCTAACTTTGTATCCAGATTTGACAGACTTTTGCATTTTGTTTTTTTCAGTACTTCAACAAAATTCATTCTTTCTTTCTTTCTTTCTTTCTTTCTGAAAAAAGGGAGACATTAATAGTTACAATACTGCTTGTAGGAATGGGAGAAGGGATAAATACTTATTTTGGTAGACATTCAATAAAAAGCATTTTTTAAGGTTGGAAAACAACTGACTAGGAAATACAGTTCACATCCTTCCTACTGGGTGCATGAGTAGAAAAATAGTGTTGCTGAGAATGAATTATTGTTTTAATCTGTTTTTGTGAAAACAACCTGGGATGTCTCAAGATGACATAAGAGCATTGAGAGTGAGAAGATTCCTCTAGTTCTGAGGAGTGAATAGTGCAAGATAATATTCCTTAGCTATGATGTTAAGGCAAAAGGATGTGGTCACTGGCAGACCTGAAGTTTACCTGTGCCCTGATCTGTTCCAGTAGTGACATTTATAGTATTGATAGCATTTTTCAAAATCAGTAGGATTTTGAATCACTGGGAAAGGAAACAAAATAGAATTTCCACCGAATTTTAATCTTGATAACCATGAAGATAAAAGTGTCAGAAGATCTGATGATGGTTTCATTTTTTTCCTAAGATAATAAGTATCCAAAGGTAAAAGTGCTGTTTGTATATGATGAGTGTGACTATACCTGTATATAATATGTATATTGAATTTGAAAAATGACTGAGAACAATTGTATCATAAAGTAGCAGTTACGCTCCACTTGTTTTGTAACAGAATTTGGTTTTGGTCTTTATGCTTTGTTCTGAACTTCCTCCATATCCAAAAGTTCTGAGGACAGTTATTACACAATGATTTATACTGATATAAAATCTGACCTGGTTTTGGCTTCACTGATGATACAATTGGGATAGGTTTTGACTTTTGGGATGAAGCACATAATATCAAGGATTTTGCAGGTTTTGTAAGGGTTTTTTAGGGGGTTTTGTGTATTCTTTATGAAAGGATTGGGACAAAGTACAATGACCTATATATTAGAAAAATGATGCCTAAAAATGATCAGTTGTTTTCCTTGGAGAAAGATTGTAACCAATTTTAAGACTAGTTAACTGGAATTATGGGTTTATGCTATTCAGATATTGAAGTTGTCAGTTGTAGTGTTGGCCACTAAGTAATCTACTCATGTTTGATCAAAATACATCTGTTCTATATAATTTTAAATGTTTAATAAAATATTTAAGACTAATGGTCCAAGTCAAGCACTAGCTAAAATGATGACACTAATTACATCAGATGTTGTTGGGTCAGTGAAGCTTACATGTCAGTCATTCTTTTGTGCTGACCAAACTTTTGATGCAGGAACTCATGTCTTAGTTGGCCCCTGGAAAAGTTTGTTTCACAGAAGAGTGTGGCCTCCCAAAAAGCTGTATTGAAATTGAAAATTGAAGCTGTACTATATTTCACTCCCTGTACTATTTTGCTTTCTTCTGTAAGCTGCATTAATTTTATTTCCATTTTTCTGCTACATTATATGAATTTTGTGACAGGAATTACTATATAAGTCACTGTGATTCTAGAAACTTCTTTATGCAAGTGAATATTATATGCTTATCAGGTATGGATAGATGAAAATAGTTTTTCATTTGAGTATTTAGGAAATAGTAGTAAAGTTGTACTCATCAGTATCTGCAATGATAACTGGAAAAAATTGGAAACAAGAAGCTGAGATGTTTTTTGGGCTTTAAATTCGCCAGTGTTAGCACCAGACTTTTGTTTTTCCTGGTAAACCATTACCTTCCACTTTCCTTGGTAGTTTCCCAGATTTATGGGGCCTGGCTGCCTAGGTAGACTGTTTTCTAGAAATTCTGAACAAGTGCAGAGAAAAGAAAGTTTGCCATTTTCCATATGTGCTTATCAGTCACACCATGGACATATTGGACTGCTTGTAAAGCAAATGCTGGCCTGTTTGAGTTTACTAAATGCATAAGGAATTTGAACTCCAGCTTCACACTGACCCTGTGGCACTGTATGTGTTGTACAGTCAAAATTATAGTGATTCCATTAAACCCTCAATTTTTATACCGCTTTAGTGAAGTTTATACAACTCTGTGGAATAGGAGAAATAAATCACAAACAAAAAGACAAGCAAAAAATATGCTGTGCTTTGGTTAGGAAAAAAGTGACTGAATGAGCTGCAGATCAGGGCAAAGAGATCAAAGAGAATAAATTTGAAGTGGAAGACATGAAAACTTTTCAGGCAAAATTAATTTTAAAATGTCTAGTGAAAGTTGTTTCATTGAAGGGGCTAGACTAAAAAAACAATATAAAATTCCAAAGGGGAAAATCAGGACAGAGGACAAATTAGGAAGGAAGAAGTAGTTTTTTGCTTAAAGAAGTTTGAAATAAAGTAGAAACTGTAGGGCTTTCTTCACATAAAGATAAATTCCATAGTAAGCAGAAATCCCAACTTTAAAGAGTATCTACCAGTGCGCCTAAGCACAGTTGGCCCATGTGATAACTCTGGTGGGAATATACTGTAAAATGTCAACATTCTTCAGAATTACTCTTGGCTGTGCTTGAACTGAGCCAGCCACAATGTAGTTGCTGCTTTTGTGGGCAGAAGTCATTGCTTTGTGAAAGGAAATAAGGAAGTTTTCCAAGAGCTGCTCTTCAGAGCCCTAGACAGTGACAGCAGTCTCTTCATCATCCATCACTGAAGGTTAACCTGTCCAGAGGGTTGTGAAGTCTCTACTGTGAAGGAGAGGTTTTTTGTGTGTGAAACAATATAGCTGAGAAGAGGGGGAAAACAGAGAATCCAGAAGTTTTGAGAGAACACGTGTAATGAAGTTCATGGAAATCTTTAGAAGTGTAGATAATTCTATTGTCACCTTCCCTGGTATTTCTTTACCTTCTAGATCAAGTCCTAATGAGAAGGACTGAACAAGACCTTTGCATATGCACAAGCTGCTGAACTTGCTTCTTTTGCATGGTACTGTAATATTTTTGAATGTTACTGAACATGAAACTTGTGAGGGCTGCATTTGCAGGCCTGTTATTTGTTACTGGTCTTGTTTAATATTTATGGAGTGACACACATTTCTATGTTGCCTTAGAGAAATAAAAATTATGTTATTCTGACCTCATTTTACTGTCTAAATTTGGCAAATGCAAGAAATTGTGAAAATAAATAGAAAAAAGACATAGTGGAAAAGGTAAAAAGATCCTAATAAATAGAGATGGCTACTTCATCATGTAAAAAGCTTGGTGTAGCTGCTTTTTTTAAAGTCAGTATAAAATGGCATTTCTAAATGGACAGTGGTATAAGGAAGAAGTTCTATTTAGAGATTAAGACTGGGAGAAACACCAGTTGAAAGACAAAGGTAGGAGGTGTGAGAATAAGATTTCCATTTGATGTTTATTCAGATTGGTTGAGGCTGCTGAGAATTCAATCAGAGGTGTTTGAATGAGGTGCAGTGGCTAGTACAGGAGGGAATATTTCACTCTTCCTGTTCCCAGGTGGATGAGTTGAGGATCAAAGGGTAGGCAAGCTGCAAAGTAAGCTAACTGAATTGAACACGAATGGTGTCTGAGTTCCCAGAAGTGCACAGTTCAGGGCATGGACACTATACATTCAGCTGCAAAATTTACATGTATTTAAGAACATGGGCTAAATCTCCAGCCCAAGAAAACCCAACAAAAAATCTTGGCAATCAAGGGCAGGAAGATGATGATATTGGTGTAATATGTTATTTTTTTAGACATAGCTGCAGTAATGCATCATGTCACCTTGTTCCAAAATCAATCCTGTAATGGTACTTTCTCACTCCTTTTGATGCACACAGTGCTACTGTGGGTCTTCAGCTTTGAGAGGTGGATCACTAATGTATCTGAGTCTTCCTTTTGTCCTTTCCTGGACTCATTTTGTAAAAATTGCCATTTCAGCCAAATACTACTGTTCTAATGTGGTGTTTCATTGATACTACACTGATATACTAGAAATTTTGCTCCTATTTTTTTAAATGTTCAGTGAAAGATTGATTAATCTTTTTAGTCCTACAGACTGCAAAACTGTTCAGTGCTCTTCATAAATGCTAGGCTGATAGTCTACCTAGAATACCTCAATGCAGAAGCACAGAATTAATTATTCATACTTCTTGTTTAAAGGAAGTGTTCTTAAGCATGATTTTTTTTCCCTTCAAGAGCAAGAGGTATAAGCATTTGACCAGAAGGTCTAAATATCTAATTATAATAATCAGATGTAAGTCTTCACAAAGACTGAAGTATAAAATAGCTATATATTGTACAACTGAAATTTAAAGGGGATGAAAGCTGACTGATTTTATGATTTTTGTTTGACCTTTAGCAAAATAATACTTTGTATCTACGAAGTGGTCAGTTCTGCACAAGTACAATGTGTTATGTTTCAGGTTTTCTGCTTAGCTGACTCATAATAAAAGTATTCAAACTGGTGGAGGTTTTTGTTTTTGGTTTTTTTACTACATGAATGAAGCACATAAGATGCAGTGGCTGTAATTCCAGTTATTAGGCTTGTTCTTTTATTAATGCTAATCATTAGGTGGTTGTTAATCTAGCTAAAAGGACACACACACAAAAATGGTTTTGTGATAAGAAAGCTTTGTCTCAAATAAGGAACACTGGATGTAGTGCTCTGCACAGTACATCTCACAGAAGCTCTTAGGATCTGTTTACCTGGTTGAAATTCAAATTGTTTTATTATGGTGTCAATTCTTTGGTTTTGGCAGTACTTCTAAAGTGTCTATACACAAAAGGACTACCACAGTGAATGAATGCTAGTGTTGACACCACCTAACAAGCAGGGATTATGTGTTTACAGAAGAAGTAATATGATAGGTCAAGTATAAGAGGCACTTCTCAAGAGCACTTCACCACATAATGAGTGACTGACTAGAAAGTGCGGAGCTGCCACTCTTTGGCTTCGTTTCGGTGTTGATGCCTGCCTCTCTCCTCCAAAGCCCTCTTGATCATGTTCAGCTGCTCTGTTCTCATGTGGTGAATAATAGTAGAGTAAAGCTGCTTTTCTGTCTCATTTTTCTTGCTAATTTACACATTCAAGCCATTTTTTGTTTGCTATCCTTATTTGCTATTCCCTTTTGTCAAGGCACTGTTCTCTTTTTTGCCTCGGGCCTAGGAACTAATTTGAGCTTCTATAATTACTTCATGTTTTACACCTGTCTGCATATCATGCACCCCTTGTCTCCAGCTTAAGCTGTATATTTCCTTGGAAGAAGGGAAAAAAAAGAAAGAAAGGCTAGTTTTCTTACACAAGGAATCCCCAAGTTTCTCCTCTCAGTCTTCCTACAGGAGAAACACAATTAAACTGTTGAGATGTTCTCAGCAATGCAGCTGACCTTTTGGGTTCATGAAGGACAAATGAATGCTGTCTGTTCAGACAGTTTGTGTTAAGACATTGTTGAGCAAAGAGCCCTGAGCTTTGTTCCTCTTGAATGAAGCAATGGTTGTAGTAATTTTAAAATCATTAAGAGCCTGGATGCACGGTATCATTCTACAGTGTTTGCTCTACAGCTGCTCTTCTGCTTTAATAGCAGCTTATTAAATTTGGGTCAAGCACACTCTGAAGAGTATCACAATGAAGAAACTGTTCAAAAAGTTACCTGTTTAAAAAAAAGGCAATTGATTAGATTTTTAACTTAAGTGACAGCTGCAATTCATTGCCTGTTCTTTGTGGTGTCCTGCAGCCAGAGTGGAAGCCTTTTGTAATTTGGTCTTCATTTTGTAAAAGCTTTCTTGAATAATCCAGGGTTGCTTTCCACTCTGAGACCGCCTCAATCCAATTAGGAGTTTAACAAGGGTCAAATTAAGGAGACTTTACACTTCATGTTTGCATCATTAGCCATAAGACTGTTTTGTGTGTGCACGACTGTGTGTCGAGGGAGGAGGGGAGGCTGCAAGATGGGGCAGACACAAAGCTGTCATCCACCATGTGGTGCATCCCGCCGCTGAATGAAGGCACAGCAGGCTAGGAACAACATTTCCAGTTGTCTTTTGGGGCTGTTGTCATGTGGATTTCAGCTGGTACATAGCTGTTTGGGGTTACAGGTGCTAGCTAGAGCCGAGGAAGAAGAGCGCGTTCTGCGTCTAGTCTTTTCTCTCCTGGTAGTCTATTGTTATCGGACAAATGACTGGGAAGAGATGAAGTTAGAAATCTCTTGAGCATTCATTATTTTTGATGAGATGACAACTACCCTAGTTCCTTGTTCTCAGTACTCATGCTGTTTCCTGTTATTTTTTGAATTTTTTTTTTTCATGTGTTAAGTGTATGATACAGTGTGAACTTTTTTTTATATCAGTAGTTAGCAGGCTTTCAATAATCAGATTTATGTAGAGAGACTACAAACATGCTATTGCATTTTTTACAATAACAAGTAATCTAAAAATGGTGTCATTTTACTTATGCAATTTTTAACTAGGATTACGTTTTCCTAATGAATTATTTATAAAAATTGTCAAAAATTAAAGAGAAAGCCATAAGACACTCTTTTCTATGCAAGATTGTTCTTAATGACAAGAAAAATTCTCCTGCTAATCAGTGTTTAGACGTGGGATATTGCTGGCGAACTGTTGCAGTGTCTCTTTAGCAAATGCTTTGTGCTGCTACATACAAAGTAACGATTTATCTAAAAATAACACTTTCATTGTTCCTCCCCCCCTAAACCCATTAATAGGTACTTTAGTATCATGCGAGTTTTCATAGTTTAATCCCTTTTCAAAAGCTTTTCAGAATAAAAGCTCTAAATGGTCCTCAGTATTAATTTGATGTGACTTCTGTACAATATGGTTTGAAACTCTCAGAAGCACATTTTTACAGCTTACCCCTTTTCACTGGATCAGTGTGTGGAAAATACAGCTAAATGTTTCATGGAGTCTGTGCTGTAAGCCTTTTTTGTTGTCTTGCAGATGCTATAGCCTTCTAGTGATTTTTATTTAGTACCATCAGTATTAGATAATACTTAAGCCATATAAAAAGCTCTGCATAGATTGTTGCTCATTGAATTTAAATTTTAATAAATGCCCCTTAAAAGATAATTAAAAAAAAATTTTGACCTGTCTCTTGAATCACATTTGTTGAGAATTTACCTTCAACAGTAAAGCGTGCATAATAACTGCTGATTGCATTTAATCTAGTCTGCTTTTGTAGTCAATCAGATCTTTGCTTACATTTAGACAGGAATAGCTGGCTATAGGGTTTTGGACACCCCTAAATAATTACATTTTTGAAATGCTCAACTCACAGTGAAATACTACTATGATGTGTCTGATGAAAGTAACAAGAAATTATTTAAAACTTGTTCTGTCAACCTCTTTATCAAAATGGGAATGTATTTTCTGTTTGGATTGCGATGTGCACAGTGACTGATGAAATAAAAATCTTGACTATCCAATTTTTTATAGTTTATGACTCCTGTGGTGATTTTGTTTCCTCAAAACCACTGCCTAATTTTGGAGTAAGAGGGTTCAAATAATAGAAAAGAGTGTGTGGGCATGTATTTTGTTTGGTTTTATTTTTTTCATTTGTTATCCCAACTTTTAAGGCTTTTGCATAAATTAGTATTATGGATTAAGTCAGTGTGAATTGTATGATAAAAGCTTGTTTGGAGATATTTGGGCTGTTCTGAGCTCTAGATATACAAGAGGATCAGGATACTATGAGATTCAGAATGCCACAGATTTTCGTTCTTTGTTACTCAGGTTTTCTAGTTCAAGGAGAATCCAGTCACTTGAATATAGAAACATTTATTCCAAGTACTGTATGCCATGCCTGAGAAAAATAGGGTCAAAAGTTATTTTGACATTAAAGAAAGCTTCCATCACTGATTTATATTATGTTGTCTTTCTGACTGACCATTATGTCTATCTGTTCAACACATACCAGTTTTTTATTTTCTTAACCTGGTTATCTTCAGAATGTTACTTAATTTTACAGTTTCAGCATCCTGCCTGAAAAGATACCTTTTACAAAATTTTAACAAATTCAAATGAAGAATCCTGGTGGTTATGAAATAATTACACTAATATGAAATCTACTCTATAGTCTGATATTTTGTGCTTGACAGGCTGAACAGTACTTTTTTCAATCTTCAGAATGAAACTAGTGAACACCTTCTGCTGAGTAAAAGTCTTATTTGGCTTCCTGGTAGATCCTTTTATTATAGTTTTTCTTCTGTGCTTTGGAGCAAAAGTGGTCTGCAGGGAAAAGATTTCAAACCTGCAATGACAGAATTCACAGGTTGAAGGAAAAGTGGATCTGTGATTGGTGAGCATTACAGTCATTAGTTTCTATTTATCTTCCAGAAAATACAATAGAAAAAAAATTGATTTCATTACTTCTCTTGGATGTTTTACAAATGTATATATGGACATGTATATATGTATGGACATATGTGTATATGTAGAGAAGGTACAGCCTTTGAGCTCTTGAGAAGTTAGCAGAGAAGGCCTTAATATCACAAACCTTCCACCCTCTCTACCAGGACTTACATAGCTGTAAGAGAAAAGACCACAACATGATTTATGCATCCATGCAAGTTTCTAGGAGATCACCGAGTCACCATTTCATGCCAGCGTCACAGAGATCTGAAGGTGTGAATGGTAATCAGTCTGTTCAAGCAAAGCCTAAACATTTCTGTCAGCTACAAAGGCTGGAATTTTAGATAAAAAAGGTTTAGAACCTACAGAAAGTCAAGAATTAAATATTTCTTCCTTTACTGTAAGTCTGTATTCCATGAATTCTTAAAAGCAACAAAACTTTAAGGGCTGCTGATCTAAACTTTGAGATTTCCTGTGTTGGTGTATATATTTTAAGTGCTATACAAATGTTTTCCTCATTTAAAAAATTATATTTTTTTCTGTTTCTCTGTTGGTGCAAAACATAATTTCTATCATATATGTCTATCTATATTGAAATATGAAGTTATTTTTCTTGAAACAAACTCACCGAATACCTTGTTTGTTTTTCCTTCTTACTTCTAATATACAAAGCCAGTTACTAAATCTAGTTTTACTGTAAAAGTAGCTTCATTATAAAACTGATTATATAGTTATCCAAAGGAGTGTCAGAAGCCAGCTTTATTCCTTTTAGAATGGCTATCTACACTTTTTGTGTATAGTGAATTTGGTTCTATTGAAAGATGCTGGATTGACAGCCCTGAAGACTGAAGTCCTTTATTTATGCATGAGCAGCAACAGTTCTGCCTTTCCCACACTGCCCTCCTGATATGCTTCACCCATGACCTGAAGGATCCCCCTTAAGGGTGACAGCTTTGTAGCCTTCATACCCATTCACTCTCCAGTCCTCTGCTGAAGGTGCCAACAAGAATGCCAGGGTGTGGTGCCTTTTTGCTGTGAGCATTTGATAGTTGCCTTTCAGGTTGCAATGGACATTTCATTTTCTATAGATTATTGAAGAGCAGTCTGAGGGTGATAACTTTCAAGCTCTTTGGGGTGATGGCAAAGCAGAGGTCTTAAGGTAATTAAAGGCAAGACCAGGATTTGGTTCAACTATTGTATGTAGTCAATAAATTAGAGCTAAGGTCTCTAGTCCATTACCAATTTCCTGATTGAGCTAGTCCTCTAGGACGTTTACAGCACTACTAATGTTTTTCAGACCCTCTTTTTACTCACTGAAAAGAAAGAATGCTTTCTGCAAGCACAGGGCACAAATAGCCCAATTTTCTTCTGGCTTACAAATGCAAAGCATAACTAATTTGATAGTGGACTGTACAAAGTTTAATTTGACTCAAAGGCCTTATGGTTTAAATGAGTGTATTTCTGATCTCATTTATGGTAAACTAATTTTAAATTCCATTTGAGTTACGCTAGATACACATGTGGCCTAAGCATAGGATTTAGTTCCCTGTGTATCTTATGTACTGGCTGTGTGTCATTAGTCCTTTCTGATGCACAGGATACAAATGTACATGCAGAATTATTATGATAAGATGGTCTAGTACTAACAGAAACTCTTAACATATTTCCCTGTAATAAACATATCTCTGATGTTTGGCATCAGTGCTACATTCATGTTGGAAATATGTGCATCTGAGCTGCAATTCAGTTGCCCATTTTCATATTTTGAGAAAAATGTACTAGGAGTTTGATTTTGCATTGCTAGTTGTTCCAGAAAGTAATACATACATGTGATTAACTTTAAAAAAAAAAAGGCATTTGAAAAAGAAGGCAAAGAGTAAATGTTGACTTCTTTTAAATGTGCATATTTTCAGTATTCAGTGGAGTATTGAAATATTCCAAACTCTAAATAAGAATACATGAGTTTGTGCATATGAAGAGCTTCACATGTGAATTTATTTTAGAATCCTTAATGGATAATTTAAATGTTTGCATAAGATAATTCAGTGATATATATATATATATATATATATGCATTAAAGTAATTAAATGAAAACCATGATTCTGTATTTTGGAGTATGAGAACCTACATTGTACACACACAACTACATGCAAAGCCCTTATCATGTTGCTAAAGGTTATCCATGGCTCCTGGGGGGAGAAAAAGCTTCAATTTCACCCTGTTCAATTCATATTTGTCAAAATTATTGTATTCTTAATAACCTCTGTTTAAAAGAAGCCAAATTTTAAAATTAAATTATTTTAAAATAATTTAATTCGAGTTTGGAAAGTATTTTTCATTCACCTAAAATAATTTAAAACAACAGCCAATCTATTTCTGAAAAAGTTATTCAATTAGGAAAAAGTAGATGAAAAGAACAGTCTCAAAGTAATTATCTCAAGGGTTGTAAGCTCCTGAAAAATTTAATTTGAGAGCATCACTTCATGAAGTTGTTTATAATACTGAATTATTTGTTAAAAAGTGTGTAATGGTAAAATAGTAATGAAATCACATGCGGGTGTTATAGTGACCATAGTTATTTTTCTTTCCCTTGTGCTCATTGATAAAAAACTGGGGAGATATATAGAGAAAATATATATATAAAAAAATATTCTCCTCAATTTCTGGACTCTGCATCGCAGGAAGGCAATAAATGAGAAAAAAAGTAGATTTTAATTTTATATCAAAGAAACCCTTGAGGTGGAAAGTTAGGGAAAGCCGCATTGGTTTGTAGCACACAAAATGTCGCTTGAATTTTGCTGCTCAGTAGTTTGATATACTCATTTGCTGATGCGAAATGACGAGGGCTTAGAAAGCAGGGTTTTGTTTTTTAGCTGTCTGCAGACCTAGTGGGGCCTTACAGAACCCAGTCAGCAGGTCATTAACTCTGGAGAAAACAGCTTGCATTAATATGCTCTAATCCGGTATAATTAGTCAAATTACTGCACGCCGACCGGCTTGTCATGTGTTGTCAGATTTGGCATGCAGGCAGGATCGCCAGGGTCCCTCTGGAATGCCACCCTGGATCAGGGAGATGGGCTCGTTTGTAGTAGTGGATTTCTTGATGAGCAAAGCAAGTGGGATCAGCAGCCATAGCCTTAAAGAAAAGAAAAGAAAAGGGAAAACCCCCCCAACAAACAAAAAACCTGATGTGCTATTATTTTGTTGAGAAATAGGGAATTCATGTCATGGGAACCATTCATGGTTGATACCCACTGTTAGAAATAGGAGATGTTCAATTGCCTCTTGTAACTTCCATGTATCTAACAAAACTGGAGATCCGCTGTACTATATAAGATTAGCATTCATAAAAAGATTTAAAATAAATAATTACAAGAGGATCAGCTACAAATTACCTACCACACTGTGACACAGATTATTGAACTACCAGCGTGTGTGGGTGCTAGCGTGTGTATGTGTGTACTCGTGCATGTGCCCCTTTTTCCAGTAGGGGAGGAGGTTATTAAACTATAAAAGGGCCATATTAGCATAAATTTACAAGAGCTCTTGTTCTGGCGGCATGATAAAAACCTGTGTTACCTTTGCATTAACACTGAATTGCTTGTTGTGCTTTTGGCAATGACAGATAAGTCAGTGTAATTCCCCATCGCAACGGAAATGATGCTCCAGATTCCAAACGCATCCTGAAGATGTCACTGACAATAATCTTCAAAGAACGGCCAGTGAAAGTGGGCTGTATGTTTGCAGGATGATATACTGCAAATGACAGGAAGAATTATGTGAGTGAAGACGAATCTGTAACATATTATTAAGCAATTTCACGAGAATAACAGGGATAAAAGGATAATGGATGAGGGTGTCATTATTACCTTCATGTAGAGGGAAAGCAAAAGCAAAGGTAGAGAGACAAGATTAATTGAGGAAGGGTGAAGCATTCATTGCTCATCAGCTCTTTTGTACTCTCTGCTCCTGAAATTCCAGACAAAAAAAAAAAAAAAAAATTGCTCAGGGCTGCATTTTAATGCAGCTGGCAAGACAGAACTGAAAACTGACAGGGCACTTTTTAGTCACCTCCCTGCTTCCATAAACACACAATGGCTATTACTCCTGGAGTCTTCCTGTGATCAGTGCGGTAAACTGGTGGGATGTTCTTTTTTTTTTATCACAGCTACTTTTTTTAATTGTGCTTCTGAGCTCAGCAGTTTTATCTGTCAATGGTGTGGAACTGAATGGGTCGTTCTCTACACATTGTTTGCATTGCACAGTTGCAAATGGAAGCAGACTGTACATAATAGATGTCAGCAGAGGGGCTTCTTCTGAGCACAAAGGCAAGCTGGAGTGTCCTATGACATTAGTGACAACATAAAATTATGTCAAGGCATTGAGGTTTTACATGTTTTAATATACAAGATGAAGAAACAGGAAGTCATTTGGCAATTGTGCAGTCCAGCCCTGCAGTGTTAACTCAAGTATAATTCCCATTGAAGTCAAGTTTTGCTTACTCAGAAAGTTATGACTGGGTCAATAATTTCAGTTAATACCCTTATTTTCTATACATTCTCCATTTTAGCAGCAGAACATAGCTGATTTGGCAGCAGCAGAATATAGTTTTTAAAATATGCCATTTGCTTTTCAAAATCTTGGTATAAACTACAGTTTTTAAAGTTATTATAATATTGTATAGATATAGAATATTTTCACCTGTTAATGACATTATTCTGTGTACATTTTAATTTAAAAAAGGAATGTCAGGGACCTGAATAATTAAGAGCATATCATTATATATATTCAAATTGTAGATTCTGGGGTTTAAGCCTTTGAAGATCAAAGTATTCAGCCTTTTTGATTTTCTTTTCTGTGTTTATTTAATAATAATAATGGTTTATTGGGGTAAACAGTTGTTTTTTGTTTTATTTTTCTTAACTGCTTAAAATTATTTCATATTTCTGTCACCAAAAGAAAAGGAAATAAAATAATTTCTCCTCTGCTGTCTGTTGGGGAAAAAGAAAGGAGTTCTTTTAGCGACTTTTTTACTGTAAGGGAGACAGAGAAAAACCTCCAGTTTGATAAGAAAGAAAAAAAGATGGGGGGAGGGGAATATGCCTAGATTGATTGCTGTTTCTAGAAATAAAAGTTTGGTTTGATTTCATTAAGTTTTGTGCTTCTTAAATGGAACTATTCCCATCTGGCAAAGGGCATATACAGGATTTCAAATAGAATAGCTAAGGTCAACAGCACAGGCCTAGTCTGGAACTGAGACACTGTGAGAGAAAGATTTTTTCAATGCTACCTCTTGTGTAATGGCTTAGGTTGGGAGGGGACTGCTCTGTGCTGTAGTAGATTTATCTGTCATTGATAAATATGTACGTGAAAAGCATAAATAGCAGTTTTGTTCAGAGTTATGCTTTAATATATTAGCAAAAAAATATGAGAAGGTTGTTGCAGCAGTGTGAAATGTGCTGCCCAGGAATTAAATGATGCTGTGAGGATACTCACAGGACCATACATTGGTTCATTGCAAAGATTTTTTCAGTAATGGACAGGATCTCAAGCACAGACCTAGCACAACATCTATTGCAATAACCTGCGTGAACAATATAACTTGGAAACTGGGTCATCCCACATGCAGAACACAATTCTGTGCTTGATAGGTCAGATCATCTTCGTTTTTGTGGATTTTACTTGGTCCTAGAGTACAGGTGCTGTATAGAACAGTCTAAAATCGCTGCCATTATCAATAAATACTTATCAGTAGATGATCAGTGGTCAGATAACCCTTGTGAATTTTCTTATTTATGTTCAATGGAGTTGTTGCTAATGCAAATTCAGGCTGTGTAATCTATACGACTGGAGTTCTTAATTTCAGTCTTGTATCTTAAATTTTAAATTTAAATGTAAAAAGGTATTGTCATGTTGTAGTTAGACCACAGTGATAGTGGCTAGACAGCTTAATATCTGTGAAGTCTTTTCCCAAAGCACGTAGTAAACTTTTGGCTTTATAGGAGGATGCAAAGATCTCCTCTTAACACCCACCTCTCTTGTCCTGAGGAAGAGAATTCAATTGGTCCATGGCCCTACTTTTCACCTAGCTTGGCCTATTCTGTTCCAGTATTCAGCAATGTAATGTCTTGCAATAAACTCCTGCAGAACTGACCAAGAATCTTGGAGATAGTGGGAATTTAATTGTGTTTTCCTTTTCCATCACTGCTCAGTGTAATGTTTGTTTGGCTTTATTGAGCCTGTGTGTTATAAAGGAGAAGGTGGTAGAGAGAGGAAACGTTTGGCCTCCAGAGATTTTAATGACTAGCAATGTGCAAAAGACCGCAGCAGAATTTTTCATGACTCTGTGTTTAAACTAAGCCATGAAGAAATGTATTTAGCTTTGCGGGCAAAATGCAAACAAAACCAAATCTGCTTATCTGCTTTTTTTTATTTTTTTTTTTTTTTTGAACTCTACTGTTTCACCTGCCAGTCTACTGAAAGCTCTGTACACCTCAATTTTACCATGTCAACATGTGGCGTATGCCTCAGGTGGCTTACAGTCACTGGGGACTTTATGCAACCAGGAAAGAATCCAACTTGACAATGAGATTCTTAGATGAGTTTGCTTGACTCATTGTTATAAAAGAAATCTCATTCTTTTATGCACAAATCGTTCGTACATGGGCTGAAAGAAACAGGGTGGAAGCCACGGACACTGTAGAACAGTCTTTATAGAAAGTTTTGGACAAGTATCTAATGTGTTCATACTACACTGAAAATTAATTGCCCAGGGAATTCCTCTGTGCAGGGAACAAGAGGGATGTCCTGACAAGACATAGTGATGCCTTCATTGTATGGCATCAGCACTTTTCAGAAATACACCTTTCTGTTTATTTCCAGAATGCAGCAATACGGTAAAAGATCAGGATATTATGGTTGTCTTTAGTCTATCCAATACCCCATCTCTTTATTGCTTAATCATTTGAAGAGAGGGATTTTTTTCACTTTTTCTGTTTCATTGTATTTAGTGCTGCTCCCCCCACTTTTTAATTATATTTCTCCAGTCAGAGTCCCATTTAATTCAAAGTTGCTGAAATCAGTGGAAGGATGAAGAACAATTTCAGTGGGTTTTGGGTAAGACGCAGTCCTTATAAAAAAAAGCAGCTCTGCAATTCTCATCAAATCTTTTGCAGTTCAATGTCCAATGGATTCTGGAGGCATGAATGTACTACCATCCTCATCAAATAGGGTCATTTATCATTGAAGAAAGATCAGAGAGTTAAAGAATACAAGTTCCATCTAACTTGAATTGTGATACTATTATGGGTTTTTTTATACTATCAGGAGTTTCATTTGACCTATTTGTTGAGATATATAATGTTTCAGTTCAATATTTTAATTTCCCACTCCTTGCCCTCTAGTGGACAACTGAGATCATAATTGTCAGATCCTGACACATCTGGGACAGTAATTGCCCATAAGCAGGTTTTCCTTCTTTACAAAGAGTGATGTTTTCAAGTAAAATATATCTTGTGTTGTTTTACTCTCTGGTTGGGATCTGTTTAGTTTGTCTGTACTGAGGAGGGGAAGTGTTGCTTCCTGGTGTTATTCACTGTATGCATCTACAAAATTGGAATGTTTTTAGGAGTATTTTCCTCCATCCCAAAAATAACAAGCTCAGCAGGATCAGACAGACTCTTCCCATATTGTAAATTTTTAACAATGACTTTGAAAATTCACTTTTGTTGATTCATTCCACTATAAAATGACAAAAAGTATTTGACGTGTTTGGGTTTTTATAGAACTAGTTGACATTGCCCATTGTGAAAAATTTATGGTTTTTCATAAATATTAAAAATACCCAAAGTTTTCCTGCTGGCAGTGAAAGCTGTTCCAATAACAACCAATTGATTTTTAAAAAGCTCTTCCAAGAATAATGCTCTCACTATTTTTTTTTTTTAAAGTACACCTTGACTACCTTACTCTCCTTGGCAAATATGCTACGGTGTAATGATGTGGGGGACTCATGTCAATGTTTTACAGTTGGAAGGTTGAAATGGCCAAAGGGAAGGTAACTGTTTTCATTCACCAAGGTATATCACAAGTTATTGTGTCCTTGTTTTGTTTATGTTTCACAGTTTTTTAAATGAAACTTAAGTACCATGGGCACTTAAGGACAATTGTTTAAATACCAAGCAGGGGAAGTGAATGTATCTGTTTCTCCTCCTGAAGCAAAAAGGTGTTTCTTCTCAGCCATTCCTTATGCATGGGGGAAATTTTCTTTCATTGGACAAGCAAGTAAGAGCACTCTATAGGTTCCTGATTGCGGGCATCTGCATGTCAACACAAGTTTATTCTTTCTGAAATACTTCCAGATTCTACTTCAAACTTCCAAAGGTAACAGCTGTTAAAAGCACTCAGCATTTTTTAAAACAAATCAAAAAGCACCATTAATATTTATAGTGGCTAATGTGTCTTACTTAGATACTGTTTCTGGAATGACAATATTAAAAAATTCTCATGTATTTTCTGTAGTGTTAGATTTTTAAATTATTCCTAGTAATTTGTATAAAATGGATTGCTCTGTCAGCAATGCTGACATAGCTCATTCAATTAATTTGGTGGGATGGCATAAAAATAAATGTAGGGAAAATTTCCACTGGTTCAGGCTTCTTCTCCCTAATTCTGCTGTATCTTCATTTTTCCTAATGATTTTTAGTAGAAGAGGAAGGCAAGTGATTGTGGTAATTTTGCATTGCTCTACATCTTGGAAGTGTCTTATCTTCCTGCCCTACCTTGAAAGGAGAAACACATATTTTCACTAACATTTTAGAGTACAGAATGGGAAAATTGAAAATACACAGAGAAATTAATGCTTTTTCAAGGGGATTATATGATTTTGGCATGTAAAAAAATACTCTGGTGCTACTACATTCAAAGAGGATATATAGATTTAAATTACTTTTGTGTGCTTGACAGAGATAGCTAAAAGTGAATATAACATTATCATAAGATATGGTGATTAACATTAAATTTGGATAGAAGAATGTTGGATGCTTATAATGATAGGAAAAAGGTTAATATTTTAAAGTGAGGCTAAAGGTTGACAGGAGAAAAATTGAGTTAGTTTGCGAAAAAGAAATTTGTTTCTTTAAGTGAAAATTGGGGTCAAGAGGCCAGCACTCTCTGCTTCAACATGAATGAAATAAATTAAATAATACCACCATAAAGCAGCAGTGTATAAGCTAATGATAAAATGGCACATGGTGGTTTTGAGAAAGATACTGTCTAGGAAAAAAAAATCTGTCGGAATGCTCTTTCAAATCAGTGGGTTTGTTTTGTTTATTTATTTCCATTGTTTTAAAATAGAACATCTCTTTTTTTCATTTGGAGGGTTTAAAATTAATGTAGCACCTTTAATTATGCTGATTTTCAGAGAAAACTACAGTTTTAATAATTTCATTCTATCTAGCAGAAATTTTTGACATTTCATATGGTTGTGCTTTTCTGTAGCACTTCACGGCCCAACTGGTATGAGAGATTAGATGATATTTCAGCATCTTAAATCAACAGGAGTTGACTGTGTTTCTTTGGTCCCTGTATATGTGAATTAAGCTATAACATCAATCTGTAACTAGTCATATATCAAAATATACCAAATATAGGAGATAGGAAATCTATCAGTGTCATTTCCCTTCATGTCAATCTATGCTTTTGACAGATCAGTGCAGCTAGTGTACTATCATCATGTCCAGAATGGCTTATTTTTCTTTCTCTAATAATAAGCATATTTTTCCCCATTCTCTTTATCAAATTAATAAAAACTAAATTCCTGAAAAAAAAAAAAAACCTGAACATGTTTCTTATTTCTTGCTCTCTAAAAGATTTTTGCAGTCTAGATAGCTTATGTATCAAAATACTAACAGTTTTCCTAGCAGCACTTACTGTTACTGTTTGTACTTATACTGTTACTTTTCAGATTTTTAAGATGGATAGGGGATTTTAGGTTCAATTATATTTACATTTATACCTATGTTCCTTGCAGAAATGCATTTATATCTAGACTGGTCACAGGAGATATTTCCATTTGTGTGTATGCAGCAACCCTCTTCTGTTTGACTTTTTTCTCTCAAGTCTACAGATAGATTATGAGTAATGGTCAGCTCTGCTATGTATCCTCCTGCATGAGTTTGCACATTTAGTCCCTAATGGGGTTTTTTAGGCTTTGCTGGAAGGCTGAGAGTCACTACTTCTTGCTGGCATCATCAGTGGCATCTGCATCTGGCATCAACTTCTTTTTTTCTTTTTATCAGCTTTAGCTATAGTCTTTAAAGTGTGGAAGAAATGACTCCTTCTCTCTTTCCAGGAAAGTAAGATGATGCCTAGTTGAATATCTCAAAATGGGGAAAAAAAGTCTTATTAGTCCTCAGGTTAAAAAAACATTAATGAATCTTACTGATTTGGCCATCTCATTCATACAGAAACATCAGAGTGGCTGTGGCTTTAGTCAGCATATATTTGGCAGCTGATTCTAAATGTTACCCTTCCATCTGAGGTCATAGTTTGTCTTAAAAGAGTTATGTATGAATTTTCTCTAAATTGTAGCAGAGGGTCATGAATTAGTGTCTAAATGTAGGCTTGACAAGATTATTATAGTCTGTATTTCATGCCAGAAACAAAGATGAATAGAGATAGCAAGCTTTTAAACAGACTTTCTGACATCTATAATGTCAGCAGAGAGTGAATGAATGGCAGAATGTAATAACAAATCTTCATTTTTTATTATTTTACAGGGATTAAATGGACCTATGCTCATTCATAATTTCTTTATAAAATAATTACTAGGTACTCCATGAATAACTCATTTTCCATTCTAGTTCACTTTCAAATAATGCAAATTGTTTGCTAAGATATACATACACTAAAATACATACACCAAAAGATAAATATACTATGATATACATTTAGGAGTAGATAGGATACACATAGTTAACACTTTACATTTGGATATTTTTTTTTTGAAGTAAATTTGTGTCTATACCTAACAACAGTTTTAATGGCTTTTGGGGGAACTAATTTTTCAAGTTATTTAAATAATAATTTTCAGACTGTCTTTCTATGGATTTACTGATTATTAGATTTCTGGAACAGAGATCTATGTTAGCAATTTTTGATTATTAAATTTCTGAAGTGGAAGTCTTTATTGGCAATTTTTGAATGAGAAAGACAGGATGCCTACCTGTACACTACTGCCTGTTCATTAATGTCCTTTTGAAGATACATGTTCAAGGTTTTCCTTTTTGTTTATTCACAGTCTATTTGCAAATAGGAAAGAACCAAGTATGTTGAAGCCAAGGGTCCTAACACTTTTGTTTAGGTTTTTATTCTTATGTATGACTATTCTTTCACATTTCAGGAGCTCAAACAGTCTTACCATTTGTACTTTGGTAGTTTTTGCCAAATGAGAATACAAACTGTAGAGTTATGGCTATGAAGAGATATAATGTTCAATGAGTCCAGTTTTTTTGAAATAATAAAAACACATACCATAATTCACACATTTTCATAAATATAGCTCTACCAATGGTTGCATATAGATTTATGTTTATATATAGATTGGAAAAGAGTGTGAATGCATAGTAATAAATGTAGCAAAAACATATCCAGGTGCCACAAATACTGTCTCATTTTCTCTTTTTTTTTTTTTTTTTTTTTTTTTTTTGACTGCTGGCATTAATGTCTGTGTTGGTCTTATTTGTGTTAGAAGAAAGACAGAAACAGCTCCACTAAAGGAAATCAGCAAGCAGTGCTAGCAGCTTTAAAAAGTGTTCCCTGCGCCCACTACCCTTCCCCGTGCCAAAAAAGGTTTGTAATTGAAACAAAAAGCATTGTTTCAATCCTATTTTTCCCCCCCCTTTTTATTTTTCCTTGAGCCCATCCTGTCAGTCTGCAAGCGTGAAAGTTATTTTCTGGTGGCGTGATTAGATTGGGGCTGAACTCTCCAGCTGGCAGGCCTGTCTGTGACTGGCGGCGGCCTGTCCCCAGTGCTTGTCATCTCCTGACGTGCCTGACAGGATGGGGACAGCAGCCCCAGACAGGTTCATTAGATGGTGTTTTCTACAGCTGGGCTAAAAATAAAAAAAAAAAAAAATATATTAATAAAGTGGGGGGAAAAAAATAAAAAGGCCATGCTTTGTCAAGGCCCAAGCTGTGGGGGCCCTTCTTGTTGGTTTAAACCAAGGCCTTGTTTTGACAAATTCTGATCTGTGCAGTTTTTAGATTTTCTGACACATTTTTGTTTTCTTCCCCTTTGGCCTGCACTCTTTGCACTCTGCCTTGTTGCTGCTTCAAAATCCTAACGCTGCCTTCCCGGGAGAGCAGAGAGAAGGCTTGTGGAGGGCTTGGAAGAAAAATAGAGCACTACAGTGAAACAGCAATAAGTGTTCATTTCCATGGTGATCAGCCCAATGGCACAAAAAACAACCTTGGGACTCTCAATAAGCCAATTACAAGAAAGGTTAAGGGGTTTATAGTTCCAGAAACATGCCATCTACATGAGAAAATGGTATCATTACCAGCAATCTATGCTGTTAAATACATTGCTGTCTGGTGCTGCCAGAAACATAAGCTGTTTATGTTATTTTGAGAGTTTTGGAAACTGCCAGAGTTTTCCAACGCTATTGTCAGGCTTCGGTGCAGTACATCAAAAATCTACATGGTTAGATTATAAAACAGTTAAAACCAGCGATAAAATGATTTGAAAGCATTACACATATTGGATGTCATCGTGTTAACCAGATGGGTTGACTGAATTTCCTACAGATTTGTATGAGATTTTCTCTTTAGATTTTTGTCATAAAGACAAAGGATTTATACATCATGTATAATTAAAGAATCTTCTATAAAATGTTTGAATAGAAAAAGAGAATACCTTATTTTTTTTTTCTATTGCAATTATAAAATGCACTTTGATGCCTTTAATTTATGAACTGGAGACTGTAGATTGACTCCAGGGTTATCTGTTGTTTTTCTTAGGGAGTGTCATTTAATTCTGGACATTTTAGGTAGCTACAGCATGCTGAAATGTAAAACACTATTAGCTACTGGGGAAAAAGAAAATATTTATTATTTTGCTTACTTTGCCCTTCTCCTTAGGAGAGAGGAGAATATTACAGCCTTTTATGCTTTCTGCATTTAGCTGCTTGCAGTGTGAGCACTGCGGCTGCAAACCAAGCCCTTCATTCACAGAAATCCTACCACTTACCTTTCCTTTGTATTGTTAGTTACTGCTGCTTTAGTTCATGGTCTCTATGACAACTGTTTAAATTGGGATGGGCAACTGTCATCTGGAGTATTACTGAAAGAAAAGTGTTAGTGAGCACACAGTTCCATAGATAGAGCATTTCAATATAATCCAATTTTAATTGAGCTCCAGAGACTTTGATGTGCTGCCGAAGGTTGGGAGAGAGCTATTCCAGGGAGAAATTAAAGCAGCCCAGCAAGGCTTCACTACTTCAGACTGTCACCATTTTAAATAAGCATTAGCATCAGACTTAACCTTCCCCTATGAAAGATCTCACTTTTCTCCCCCTAGGTTTTTTTTTTTTCTCCCTCAGTATGTATAAAGGGAAAGACACTTTCATCTTTTTATATACATTTCTATATTCCCTTGATTAAGTTTGAAAAGCATGTACTGGACCTGAGATGCATCTGAGGCTGTCTATTGGACCTTGTATTACAGTTCATGGAAAGAAGAAGCAGAGTGAGGATTATTTTGCAACAGTCAAATGGCATGTGTTGGATTTTCTCTCTAAGACTGCTCTAAAAGTAACCCATCATTATACTATAAAGTTGAGTGGGGACTTATTTTAGCTTGGTTTCATCATTAATTCCCTTGAATGTAAATAAGGAAGAGAAAATATTTCACTGTAGATCCTCTGACTGAAAAAAAATAGGTTCTTTCTATCGCTGTTTGTCCACTGGCTTGTTTTTGTTGTTGTTGTCGTATGGTTTGTTTCATACATAACAGGCAAAACCAGTAATATAACATTTAGAATACCAATTTTCAGACTTTGTTTTTGCACAGTGAAGGGAGTAAACAGTGACTGTAAAGTTTTGAACTGTTGAATTAAAATGTTTCCTTTATTTAATTACACTGTTATGATACTTTTGTACGACTTTATTTTCTCTCACAAATGTGTATACATTAAAAAAAAAAAACCTCTAAAAAGAAGGAACTTCATGATAATATGGTAAAACTGAGGAACACTGTATATTTTCCAGTATATTAATTTACATTGGACAGTATTTCATGTTCAAGAACTAAGACACATTTTTACATTTTAATTTTCCTGGCTTTGAATTCACCCTCCCCCACACCCTATTTTTTTCTTTTCTCTTTATATCTGACTTCCTTGGCTTTCAGTGAAAGTGAAGCAAACTTGTAGGATGCTGAGATCACTGTCTGGATGAACTCAGTACTCTCAGCTTCTACTTCAAGCAGTGGCATTCGGGATACTTCGTTGCAAGGAAAAGATGCATCTTGGGAAATTGAGTCTCTTAGAGATAGATTGTTACATAGGGTGGTTTTGTTTTTTAAAAGGAATGTGATATGCTTCAAATACAGACCTAATGGCAGTAGAAATAGAACCAGTCACTGTACATGCAGTAATCTGTCTATATGAATGAGTAGGGTTTATTTTCATCTAAAGTAATTTGCCTGTTCCCTAGGTAAAAAAAAAAAAAAAAAGTGAGACTGTAGATTAATAGGAGAATTTGAATAGTTGGCTCTTGTAATCTATTAAAAAAATGAAAATACCTAATCTCATTCTAAAGCTTGAGTCGAATCCCATTTTATTATTTATTATTTATTATTTATTATTTATTATTTATTATTTATNTATTATTTATTATTTATTATTTATTATTTATTATTTATTATTTATTATTTATTATTTTAATTAAATAAAAGTTAAGAAGCAATTAATTGAGGCTGTATGATAGAATGGTTTTTGACTGGGATTGGCACACTTTTTCATAGTTGCATAGTGCCCATAAGTCCATAAAATTTAAATACTTTCTGTGGTGGAGCAGCTTGGAGTGGATAAAAATTGAGGCACATTCACACAAAGTACCTCTACATGCTGACAGGTGTTGCAGTAATTTCATACTGGGAACCTGGAGTTCACCACAGGAAAGCCTGTGAGTATGCCCAAATTTATGACATGCAGGTTTGCTTTCCAGTTGGCTAGAAATCCAAAGAGGAGGGAACTGCATAGGAAATCTGCTTTGTGCAGAGGTTGGAACGCTAAATATGTTCCCCCAAATCCATTTTTAGTAGCCGGATGAGTAGATATTCTTAATATTCTTCATAGTTTTTGTGAGGATTTTTGAGCACGATTAGGCCCCCCAAATATTTCAATTATCTATAATTTTGATATGTAAATTGTTTAAATTAAAAAAGGTGATGGTTAGGTATGAGAAAGTAGATGTAGAATATACAGAATGCACATACAAAAAATATGTAAATATGGCTCCATTCATTGGAAGAAATATAAAAATAATTTATGGAGTTTATATACACAGCTTACATTTGATACATGTCAACTTTTGTCGTTTTTATATTTTGTATGGAGTTATTTACCAGTGCTAAATTATGATATGTTCTTTAAAACAAGTATAGAATGCATAGATACTTTTCATGTAATATTTAAGAAAAATAAGCTTATTGAAGTGCAAACTAATTAAATTATTATTGAGTAACAGCAGGCAGTTTGCAAATGCTCCGAGTTAAAATTCTCAGAAGAAACTTTGCTATTCTTTCCTTGCACAGACTTAGTAATAATAGATAACATTCCATATATAATATGGAAAAGTACAGTAGAATTTTGGTTGCTCTTGGAGCTGTGGATTAGGTTTTTCCCAGTGCTATAATTTCTTGTCTTCTCCAGCAGTGCAAGAGAAACTCATCTTAAGCACGTTTTAAGTGGGTTAATAAAGAATCAGTTGGTATTAGGAACATAAAAAAATTAAGCCTGGTAGTAGAAAAAAACTGAATTATATTGACTTTTATAGATCTTAAATCATGTGCATTCTGCACTGAATAAATCAGATATAAAACTGTTAAAATCCAAGATGCTTCCACATAACTCCTGTATGACATGAAGTTCACATCTGTAAAAAGAGGGACAAACAACTATTGTTCTACCTTCATTTGGTAGGAAATGGGTAATGTTTAACAAAACCCAATATTTACACTTTTCCTAAAACCAGTTATAATGCCTTCAGTTATTAGAATGTTAAGAATTTGTGATATGGTACACTTGAGTATTGATGCATTTTTTTATTGCATTGCACTTTTGAGTAAATAGATACAAGTTTTGGGAATAAAAAAACAAAACAACAAAACAAAACAAAACACCCAGAGAGCTTTATGATGTCTTTATTCTTGGGAAAGAACACATCACATACTTAGGGATACCATGCATTCTTTATTCTTCAAACTATTTCTATGGTTTTTTGCTTCTGATTCAATTTTTCTCAGCTAAAACCCTCACAAATTCTCTGAAATCCACCTATAACACAGGTTTAATAAAACTGCATTTTGGTTTCCACTTCTAAGCATTCTTAACACAGTGTTCTCCCTGGATTTGTAAATGTTAAAAGTCCTTTCTTTCAATTGCCTTACTTTTGCCAAGGAGAATGAACCAGTTCCAGTTGAGAGAAAAAGAAGCTCTCCATTTTTATTCCTTAAAAAAAGTCTGGTTTTGCTCAGATCGTATCAATTTTAATTCCTTTTTGGCATGCCCACTAAACTGTAATTTGTGTGGTTCTAATTGAAATAATTTGATTGCCTTTCACTGCTGGGGCAGAATTGCTCAGAGCAGTTTGAGTCTGAGATCACCACTCCCCAGTTTGAGTTGATCTCTGAGCATGAGATGTAGAGTGAGAATGGAAACATAGTTCTGTTAACATTTCTCACTAGATCTGAGTCTGACATCCCGTTGTTGCCAAAGTCAACAAAAAATCATTTTAAACCTTGTGAGGTAACAGACACAATCTGCTTCAATCCTTTCGCTACCAGAACTAATTGTGCTTTTCTACTTTGGATTTTGCCCTGTTACTTGTTTCTTCAACCTCTGTGGTTTCAGTTGGGCTGTTCTCTAATATGGCTTTCTGTGCCACTAGAATATGTTTGCCTTCTGCTTCTCCACATATGCTGTTGCTGCAGCCAGCACCACCAGCTTTATTCTTGGTTTTAAAAGACTTATATCCGTGTAGCCTCTGCTTAAAACAATAATTGCTGAATATGTTTGAAAGCAGAGCCTGAAAAAGGCCTCTGCCTACCTTTCCTAAGGTGATAATGTCTAAATCTGCTGCCTCTTCCTGATGCTGTTCTTCCCAAGAATGTCAGTCTATTGCTGGCATTTCAGGAGTTGCCTAAATTGACAATCTGTTTGCATGTTGCATAGAAAGGAAACTGTGCAAAGGCACAGAGATCAAAATTAATGAGAAAATAATTATAATTCAGAATTTTGTTTGCACTTATATTTAAAACTGCACTGGTGTTTCACAAATGCGGTTTTATAAATGATGCATTTAAAATACAAAAGGTATTGGAGTAGGGTTTGGTTTTTTACTCTAATTACTTTGCTGCAACTACTTCTCAAAAAATCCCAGTATCCTTTCCGTTCCTTGCCTAAAATGCAAAATCATAGCATGCAAAACCATTTTGCCAATGAAAAGAGGAAAATGGCCTTCAAGTGGACCAACTTCAAATAATTTTTCAGATGACTGCAAATGAATGTGGGAATAAGAACATCTGTTGCTTTAAGCTGAGTGGGCATTGTTTTAATGGATAACAAAATGGTATGCTGACCAGAGAAATCAAATTTAGAAAAGGTTTGGATGAACAGAACCTCATGTTTCAAGACAAGGGGCCTCTTGAAAGCTTAAAAAAACATTGGAAATAGAAGTATAAGCTGAGAATATTTGGCAAGGAAATAAAGTCCAAAACCACAAAAATAATATCTGCATTTTTTAGATCCCTGAAGAGGAGGAGAAAAATGAAACAGGAGTGCCAATATTTATGTAAAAAAAATAGTCCGAAAAAATTTGTAAAACTGATGTGAATTGAGAAATTATAATGGCACATAATACCCAGTCCATCCTGCAGAGCATAACATTACAAGAACTACTTGGAGGATGTCTTTTAAGGCTTACAAATAAAGAAACATTTTACACAGGAGCATGTTATAAAATACAGGAAAAGAGATCTTAATGTAAAGAGAAAGTGAGAACATTTTAATAGACCAAAATGTGCAAAGACAGAATGATAACATAGTATTTTGGTGAGATTTTAGAAGTATTTAATGTGATTATGGGAATTAAGCCCACTAAGATGTTCTTAAAGTGGTCTAAATGTTCTTAAAGTGGTCTAAAAGTAATAAAAAGTCAGTGAAATGCTAGGATATTAAATTCCTTTGGATTGTCCTTCCTGTCTATTTACATTCTCAATTTCCCATTTTAGAAAAGCAAAGTACAAGGTGGTTCATTATTTGAACTTAATGATTTTGAATTTTCTTGATCAATATAACTTCTTTTTACACTTGTCTGTCTTGACATGATATATCCTTTGTTTGTAGTGTATACTTATTTTTCCTGCTAAATCTAGCAGTTGATCACACTCAGTACTTCATCAAACATTTTGAAATTATAAAATGTTTACTCAATGTGGTATTTCATAAACCCTAGGAGTGTGATTCCATGCCATCAATGTCTGTCATCTCAATCTGTATTTAGAGTACATGAAGCAATCATGCAGTCTGCCATGTACTTGTAGTGAACTCTGTTGTTAGGTTGTTCTGAAGAAGAAAGTTCGCTGTGTGTTCATAGGAGCCATTTTTCTTAACCCATGAGGACCTGCATTCAGAATTTCACATTTTCCTTACCGCAAATTGCAATACTAGGCAACTCTTGAAAAAGGGAAATCCAGATCCCTGACAGGAGAGAATGATTTTCAGTAATCAATCTCATGCATTTCTGAGCTCTAAAAGTATACGGTGATGCCAAACTGTTTTCTAAATGCCTATTTTGTACCTGGGCCGGGTGCATAAGCACACTGCTGTAGGTGGCACTGTGGTGAAATAACTACACACTGTGATTCGTTTTTGTGAAGTCCTCCGTGTTTTTTCCTCCGTGGAGTGTGTTCAGCCAAGGGCAACAGGGCTTGCGAAAGGACTAGAGAACATGTGCTGGGGGAAAAAGCTGAGGGAGCTGGGGCTGTTTAGCCTGGAGAAAAGGAGGCTCGGGGGGAACCTCACTGCTCTCTACAGCTCCCTGAAAGGAGGGTGTAGCCAGGTGGGGGCCAGTCTCTTCTGCCATGCCTATAGTGAGAGTACCAGAAGAAATGTCTTTGAGCTGAGACCGGGGAGATTCAGATTAGACATTAGGAAAAGTTTTTTTCACATTTATTTCGCTGTTGATCAAACAAACCCATAAAAAGATCAAGAAATATATTGCATATTAATGGATACATGCATTTTGCACTCAATATAAACAAAGCTTGAAAAATCTTACAAGTATCAGTCGATACTTTCATTGACAAATCAGGTTAGATTAAAATATCCTGAATCAGAAATGTGGCTTCAAAAGACAAGTGATGAATTTCCACTGAAAACAGTGGATTCAGTTCACATACATAGGTATAATTAATCACCCCAAAGAGCTATTTAAAAAAAAAAAGGAGATATGTAACAATTCTTTGCAACAGACTGCAAAGAATTGTTTCTTATTGTAAAGTTAGTGACTGAGAATAGATAGGATTGTACAAGCTGCTTTCCTTGGTTTCTTTATAGCACCTGATTTTGTGATTACTTCAATTCCACAAACAATAATCAAAAGAAAAGAGCTAGAATATCCTTTTGCATGCTGTATCTGGTGCTATGAGATACCAAAAAAATTGTATAAAGCAGCAAAAAGGAGCCTCAGTACTTAAATGTTCCTTCTGTGGAGATAATCTACAAGGGATTCTAGCAAAATGTACACTGGTATTTCTGATCTTCTGGTTGGTGCAAAATTCCAGCTGTTAATTAGCAATTCACTATCAATAATTGAATAACTACCAAAGTAGTTTCATGATTAAAAATATATTGACTCTTAATTGAAAAGGAAAAAAAAGGTCTTGATTATATCAGAAATAAAATTAAAATAGTGGAGCCTTCATATTTAATCCATGTAGGAAAGCACTTTAGTAATGGTTCTGCTTCTCTTCTCTAGAGCTTTCCATCTGCATCCCATGCTGCTTTAGTAACCTAATCTAAATAAAAGTCACCAGTAGATGTTTTTCCATATTACAGAATCCCGAGTTTTAGAGACTTCTCTTTCCCTTTTTAGGTGGGAGCTTCATCTTGCTGCAATGAGTTCTAGCAAATAGCTATCTTTAAAACATACACATATTCCTAAGTGAAAGGGTTTTACAAGGAAAAATGAGCTTTAAACCAAACAGCTGTAGCTGATATTAAAATTGAAAAGTGTGCTTAATTCAAATGTAGATATTGGATGGTTGTTTTTTTTATTTTAAGAAAGACAGCTTATCTGATCTATATCTAGAGTTCTGTGCTTAGTCAAGAATTTTCAACTATTAAAACATGCCTAGACAAGAAGTCTTCATGAATGTTTTTAGGAGAATAACTCATAAAACTATCAAAATAAGGGGTACTGACTTAAATAAATAAATAAATAACAGTGTTGGAAGACATGGAAATTTTTCCTTCAGATAACTGGGTAACATAATTTCAGTGTATTTGCAAAGTGAAGTAGTTATTTCCTTGTTTGTATGAATAATGAAATATACAATACATACACTCTGTAAAAAAATGTGAAATAACCTGGATTTAATTCAAGTCCTATGAGAAAGTGAAATGCCAAAAATAATCCTGGAAGGAAAAAAAGGGTTGTATAGACCATTTAAAGGATTCAAATTCAGAAAAATAAAATTACTTTGATTTGGCTGTTGTAACAACAGTAGGAAAGAATTCTGCAACCATGTCAGTAATATCTGCTGTAAATTGCAGATATCTAATAATGGGAGGTTTAATGCATCACATGAAAATGGTGTAAGATGAATGTTACGGAAGATGGCAAAAATGGGTAGTATATCTCAGACAGGAAAATGTTACAACAGAAATACTGAAATAATTCAGATGATTTGATAATGGCTTGATAATCTGATATTTGTAGGACTAATAGACAGTTAAGAAGAGTGTAATTGAGGACATTAATTGAATTATAGACTCCTTTCTTTCCTCTGATTTCCTATTCCGTTCTACTGTTTTACTGGAGTGCTATCATAAGTCATTCATTTCATAGTGGGCTGAATGTACCTCTGTGTAGTTGCAATTGCTTTATACTTAATTAAAAAAGAGGAGGAAGTAAAAGCCAAACAGTGAATGATCGGTATACAGTGTGCTTTTGGTGTTGATCTACAATAACTGTGCTGTGGTATACATCAATACATCATAAATGTATTACTATGAATCCTCTAAAATGTTAATATGTAGGATATAGTTAGTAGTAAACATTTCTCTTTACAAAAAGTAACTAGAAACATTTTTGATACAAAAAGTGGTTTCCTGAAGCATGTTATTTCATCAAGGAACTAATTCTTGGGCAAATTTGCTGGCTGCTGCTATAGATCTGGTTACAGCTATTTGCATTTCAAACTCCTCCTTCTGAGAGACTTTTCTCATATTTTGGCTTTTTAAATGTAAGTGGTTTTCTCAGAATTTCCTCTCTTTATCTTAAAAACCTGTGTTTTTGCAAAAATTACATATCAGAAAGCAGCAGAATACATTCAAAGAAGGAGAGTGCTTAAATCTTCAGCGTCATTGTTCTTATCCACTTGAATTTCACATACATGATGCTGGCTGTATGCTAGCATCTGATCTCAATGAAAGAAAGCCAAGGAAAATTTGGTTTATTTAGCTTATCAAAGAGCAGGCTAAGCAGTAACTGGATCCCGTCTGTAATTACCACACAAGGAAGAGTTACCCGATACTGGAAAGCTCACAAAGGTGTCACAAGATCAATCAAAGCAAAAATAAGCTACAGATTTTTAACCACAGCAAGAATTTAGCATGTGAGGTAGCATTCCACAGCTGACCTGTGACTGAATGGAGGGAGCACACAGTCTCTTGCATTGCAGTGTCTGGGTGACCTCCAAATAATCACGCTCCTTCCCATCTTCTAAGCTATGTTTAACTAGTGTGAAAAGCTGAGGTGAATGAAACAGTGTCATCAGCCACACTGTTGGTCTAGGAGTTCTGTCTGTAACTTAGTCTCATGTAAATGGTACAGGGCGAGCACTGTGTTCCTCTGATTGGTTTCTGTCAAGGACAGAACTAACATCTGAACGCTTTTTCCGTGTGCTGAAGCACTTTTGTGTTGCTGTTATCATCCTCTCTGAAATAGACTCATCATGGTTATGAGAAAAGGTTGTACACCAAGTGCACAAACTTAAATTAGCTTTTTCATATATGGAGATGTGTTACTAACTTGAAGCCGCATCAGTGAAAAGATGGAAGAAATACAATTTCCATTTCCTCAAGCATGAAGGATCACTGACAGCAGCAGCATATGGTCTCTCTAACATTTTCCTCTTCAGGAGCTGGGGGAGGTCATGATTATGGAAAGTAAAGACCTCAAATGAGTGAGTAAAGCACTGCGAGCTGGTGTACGACAGTTTTTGTGTACCTAATGGAGAACATAGAAATTCAATTTCTCCAGTCTGAAACCTTCTTTTTGCATTTCCCTTTAGGGTAAGGGTTTGCTATGTTTCTTTGTTTCACCAAGGCTGCAATTCTCTTAGTGGCTGCAGCCTGAGTAAAGGCACAGTCTACAGAGCCTGGGAAATGCAAATGGGTGTGGTGAGGATCCCCATCCCAAACAACTGACTCCTCCTAGGAGTGCCATGGCAGAGCCCACCTGAGCAGAGATGCAGGGCTGAAGGCAGCCTGCCAGCTGAGGAGAAGGGTTGGAAAAAGATTGTTCTACAGTGCATGAAACAGATAAGATAAATTAATAAAGATGACATAGAATAAAAATGTGTCTTTTTTGTCTATTTTTTGAACATCCACAACACTGAAAGAAAAGTGAAATAAATTATTTGGATATTAATATCTAGTCTTATATTAATACATTCAATTGAGAAAATGTACAACAGGAAAAGCAATGCTAATTTTTATCCATTTTATTATAAAATATTTTCACATTCATTTTAAAAGGCAAAATGACAAATGGTTAAATTTTGTTCATGGTTTGCGATATTTGGTGTACCTAACTTTAGAAAAATTATTGAAGTGACATACTGGTTTTGCTAATTTTTCTGCTTATTGATGGAATGGGAGGTCTTGTAATTTATGACCCTGAAGTGAATGTGAATGGCAAGTTATATTATGTTGGTTGTACTTTGCACAAGGCAGCCTCAGAAGTAAATCTGGTATCTGATACATAACTGACAACTGTGTCATGCGCACTGTTGGAAGAAGATACAGCTAAGCATAATTGCAAGTGCGTCTGTTTCCCTGTGCTTGCTTGTAGAATTTGGGGTTTTGGTGTTTTTGAGGGAATTAATTTGATGTGACACATGAGAAATAAATCTTGTGAGTATTAGGTAACAGTAATTGCAGATACTCTTCTAACAGCATGTACTTTTTTGCATTTCTTAAAAAGATTCAAGTTTATTTTAAGTCACTGTTTTTCAGTGTGAAAGAGACATGATTAACTTAATTGATGGGTAAAATTTTCTATTATCTTATACAATATTTTATTGAAAAACGCCTGCTAATTACTGTCACCTTGACATTCTTTAAAGGTCCTTGCCTATACCGAAGGCCTTCATGGAAAATGGATGTTCAGCGAGATTCGAGCGGTTTTCTCAAGGCGTTATCTTCTCCAGAACACAGCTTTGGAAGTGTTTATGGCAAACAGAAGTAGGTCATAGCTTATATTTGTTGCATAAAATTGTGTTGGTTGTTATTTTGTCTTTTATTTATTAATCTTTAAATTAAAACTCTGTGCTTCCTTTGATAAAGTGCTTATGTCTGTTCTATAATAATTATTCTTGTGTGTATTGAGTGAAAATTGTGTTAAAATCAATCACATAAATCAATCTCACTGATTTCTGTGCAGCAGTGAGATTTATTTATGGAACTAGATCATTGTGATTGGTAAATTCTTCAAATGTTGGATGAGAAATTTGCTTTTTCTATTGTCTCACCCTACTCCTCAATTGTCTGTAAATATTTTAGTGAACTATATAAAAGGATATTTCCTTTTTAATTATAAGATGAATTAAAGTAAAAAAGTTCCAGATCAATAAATGGATCCACTCAGTTTTCTGTAAGTGCTACTCTGAATCACACTTCATTGGCTGGTGAGATGTATAAGTGGTCTTTTGCCCTCAGGAGCTTTGATGTAAGTTTTGATTTCAGCTGGAGTGGGAATTAAACAATTCCTTGTTCCTGGGTGTTTTAAGGCTCTAGTTAGAAGAGCAAATACCATGCCAGCTACTGAACAGCTTCTCAGCCTGATAAGAGATTATATGGGTTAATACTAAGGTGTTGTTCCTCTGAAGAAAACAACACTCAGATCTTCTGCAAAATGGGAGAGTTCATGCCAAAATGTTAACCAGCTAATTATACATAGGTGTGAAGAATGTCAGGAATTTCTGTACCTTGGATCCCCAGGAGGATGAAAGTGGAACTGACCTCCCTCCCCAAATAAAAATCAAAGCATTTAAAAAATATCTGCAGGTGAAGAAACAGACTTCTGCAAATGTTTTACTGGTACATATTTTCTTTTCTTCATTTAGCTTCTGTTATGTTTAATTTTCCTGACCAAGCAACAGTGAAAAAAGTTGTGTACAGCTTACCACGTGTTGGAGTAGGAACCAGCTATGGTTTGCCACAAGCAAGGTAATTTAATTAAAATAGTTTTTATATTTTATGTTTATTATGTTATTCAGTTGATATTTTTTTAAATGTCTGTACTGGAACATTATTCCTGTCATGAAACCCAAGATTTTCTTTTTCTTGAGGTTAGTATGGCAAACATTACCCTTTACTTACTACATGGTCTATTAGTATATGGAATAGAAGTAAAAGTATTGTAAATTGGATTATTCATTTTTTTTTCTTTTCAATTACAGGAAATAAGCACCTTCCAGTAAAAAAAACCTTACACCTTATCTCTTCAAATTCTAGTTTCCAGTCAGGTCTTATAAATGTATCATCAAATGTTCATCCTTGCTGTGATTGTGCAGGAGGTGAAACTGCACTTGACTAGGTTTTGGGTTTGCTGAATGTCAATTATTTTAGCTATATGAATGTATGGGGATTTTACTTCAATTCTTATCAGTGTAATGTCTATTTTGCAACTACCAAATTTCTTTAATTCATTAGTATGATGAATTATTCTTTTTCCAAAATTAAGGAGGATATATGCTTTTGGAAGAACAACTAAGGTTCAGTTTTAGAGATTTTCACATACTATGGACAACAACAGTTTTTATTTTCTCATGAACATCAACATCAAAACAGCCTATGGCCAGAAATAAGGCTGGAAATGGTCAGATCCTATATTATAAAAACATTCCTATTTCAGGGGTAGGTGAGATTAGCTTCATGCATACTTCACTGTGTAGGGGTGGGACATTTTTTTGTTTGTTTTTAGGTTCAGGTTTAATTTCTGGTCAAAATGAGACAAAAATAAAGAAATTTAATTAAGTGAGGAAAGCAGCACGACAAACAAAATATGGTGCTTTGGGCTCAGACCCTCATTTGGCTTGATTTGGCCAAAAGCCAATGACTTAATTATCATTGTAGTGTCTGGGATGTATCTTTCTTTTTAAGTAATTTCCTATGAACTAAAACTTCACATTGTCCTTGTTTTATCCCAGTGCAAAATGTGGAAATACTCTGAAGTGTCAAAGCATTTGTAGATTTGGAGAACTATTTCATTCCCAGATGAACATCACTCCCTGTCATGAGGTCGAGAGTCTCATGATACCTAAGGCTTGATCTCCTGAATGTGCTGAAGTCTTTAGGCAAACTGCCAAATTTCCCAAGTTTTCATTGAGATCAAGGCGAAGCTGGGGCATTTATTTGGAAGGCGCATCTTGTTAATATTTGCATTGTTCTTCCATATACTAAAGTTAAAGGGAATGCTGTCTCTAAATGGAAAGTAATGGTATTCTTTTCTGAAATAGAAATGGCCACATGCTCTAGTACAAACAAAATGCAAATTTCTCAATCAGAATTTCATATTTACAGTGACATTTTTTACTTTTGAAATTCATATCCTTTGTGCATTATTCAGTGAATAATTGTCTGAAAAAGTTTGTTGATATATAATTATTTAGAAAAGTTTCAGCTTCAATATAATATGCAGTTATTTCCATACCTTTTTGATTAAATTTCAATTTGAATCGAAAATGAGCTTGCTAGCCTTCAGAATATATCTGGCATATGGTAGTGAAGTTATTTTTCTTCCTTTTTTTTTGTGTAATCACGGTATGATTTATGCACAATAAAGACTGTAATCATGGTTTTTTCCTTTATTTCCCTGTCTACGTACCCGTATTGTCTTCAGTAGGATTGCAGTGGAGTAACTGAGGGGAAATCTGGCTCTGCAGTTAATCCTTTGTTGATGTTACAATATAGTTTTATTTTCTATAGACATGTTGGATCTGGAATGCCAATTTTTAAAGTTATGCTTATTTGTATAACTAACATAAGGAGAAATTATGCTGAGTAACCAAAAGGAGCTGCTATACTGAGTAAAACATTATCCTATTTTTATATCACCACAGTTTTACAGATTAAGTTGTGCCTTAAAGTATCTTAACAAAAGCAGACCTTTCTGGTTGTTTTGCTTAAGTTCTTTAGTTCCATTAATGCAAGTAAGATTTCCCCTCTGATAAACATGTCACCTAGAGTTAATTACAGTATCATAAAAGCGTGCATTCATGATGGAAACATTTCAAGGAAGTAAATTATTTTTAATAAAGTACATGGCTTTTAAGTGTATTTCTGTTTTCATGGTGAAATCCTGCAGTTAACAAGAGTGCAAGGAAGTAGAAGTAAACAGAAATATTTATGATCTAATGGCTCAAAGGATTAGAAGCAGGTGAACCATTATGACTTCCTAAGATTTTACCAACCGGCTGTTCTGAGGAAGTCTTCACTTTGCCTCTTTGCTACCTTTCCCAACAGCCTGTCTAATGCTTGGATTCAACAAAGAGTTCAAGCCTGTGCTTAATATTACAAAGAAGTAATTACATCCTTAAAATTGGTCACATGTTGAAGAGTTCAGTCTGATTTGGTAATCAAATTAGTCTGTCTTTGATAAATGAATTTTCACTGTTCCTGAAGCATGTTGCATTGATAGTAGTTTCCTTATGACCTTGACAAATGATACAACTAGGCAGACAATGCTGTCTTTTAACTTCTGCAGCTGCATATGATTCTACATAGGTAGAGTAATAGCCACATTTTTAGCACAGTATTATCAGACTACTTTTGATGGTTCTAACACCTCAGGTGTAATTTACTCATGTCTTTTTACTGAGGGCAACATCACAGCTCAGAAAACAGCTGTGAACTGCCTGATGTTTTTGTAGCATATAGAGATGAAAGAATTGGTAAAAGATCCAGTATCTTCACCACTAAACATACTGACACCTTCCACTAAAATTCTATGGGCTAATAATGCATTAGAGAAAACAATGACTCCAGTCAATAAAACTAAGAAATTCAAATGATGATTTTTTTTTTCTGAAATAAATGAATTTTGGCTGTTACAGTAATTATATTCAACATGAGCTCAGCTCTACCATGTCAGTAACTTGATGGATATCTAGATCTCAATACAGCTGGTTGCAGAGGTTGATTTCTGTGAAGGGAGAGAGGTAGAAAAACTAAAATTTGATGCCATCAAAGTATAAAACCCTTTCTAGCACTTTGATTAAAAGTGAATATTGATGAGTTTCTTGTCATAAGTCAGTGAGTTTCCCAAGTATTTTTTTTTTTCCTCTGAACAGGAGCAACACAACACAAAACATCATGCAAGTAGAAGATACTTAAATATTCTTTGTATGAGATTGCATTGTAGCTAACTAAATTAAAAGTGACTGTGAAAGGGGGTGTGTCATATTCCACATATGGAATATATATAACATCCCTTCTTTTACCCGATGGAATGAAGTATTTTCTAAATACATTTAAATGTATAAAACTTGAAAATTGGATCATTCTGTTGTACATGAGAGTCGTCTGTAGTTCCCAATTTGAGTAGATATTTAATGGTTCTCTAGAAGCAAAGGAAGCACATTCATTTGTGCATCTTCATATTGGTGATAGCATATTGAAGAAAGAAATAGTTTGATCAAAGTTGGGTGGTTTAGCAAAACAGAAAACAGTGGGTCTTCCTGTGTTAGCTGAAACAAGCAGATGTGGAACCAATTTATTGTGCATAATTTCTTCCAGTCTCTGCTAAAAAAAAGCTGTGAATCTTTCAAACACCTTAGAAATGGAGTAAGTAAGGACATTTTTGGTATATTTTGATTTTCTGTAGAGTTCACTCAAATCAGGCATTCAAATGCAGAGTCCAGCACTTGACAGTTTACAGATTTTTGAGACTCCCTAAGAGATTGTGAATAAATTCTAAAAGTGGCTGCTAAGCTGTACTGATGCATAAACGTTGTTTTGTCATGGGAGGAACTGAAAGTCTGTGACAGAAATACTTTGTAAATTTAATGATCTCTTTAGTATTTTTATTTTCTGTGTTTATTAATTTGTATGTAGCATTAGTCAAAATTTACTGGAAACCATATGTCTTTGAGAGTTCTATTGTAAAAATAGTTGTTATTCTATAAAATGCAATATTAAGTATTATTACATTCAGGTATTTCTTTAGATAAACTGTTTCATAAGAAGAGTTATAGAAACAACTCTAAAAATTTTGTGTTGTCTCTTGTATACTAGTAAAGTGTGTTCATCTTTGGTATCTTATAGTCTGCTGTAAGATAAGGCTAGCTAAGCTGGCAAGACCTAATGTATTGTTATTTGGATAAATACACTTGCATAGTCATTTTTGTTTGCCCAATTTGTAGGCTGAGGTATGGCAGACATTACACACTGGCAATTCAGACAAATAATTGTAATAACTGTACACTCCAGTAGCATTCATATTCACTCACCCTTTGTCTGGAAAAGGAGTTTAGTGCATCTCTAGGGGTATGTGTGTGTATCTTAGAAGTAGATGGTTCACATTTTTGTAAGCACTGCCCAGTTTGACACCTTGTATAGGACTTAGTTTTAAGAATATACTCAGCTTTCAGAGTCTAGAAATAACACAGTGTGCTCAGGGTGCAGCAGAAAGCTGAAGCATTGGGGGTGTCTATTTAGTCTTGATAAGCTATGTAAATACTACTGCATGCATTCTTTAAATTCACTGAATTCAGACTACATATTAGGAATTGGCTTTTTTTATTGTTGCTGTTCTTCACAGGTAGAAAAATTTCTAGATTTTGACATGTTTCTAAGATCTAAATTTATTTTAAAAAGGTATCTGAGGAGACAATTATTTTTTTCCTTTTAAAAATTTCCTTGTCTTTTTTTTTTCAGATAAGAACTATTTTCTCTAGAAATGAGTTTTGCACAATGAGACTGATTCTGCCTGTTGCAGGTTTTTTTCTTTCACACATTAGTCTAGACTGACTCAAGTGCCCTGTATTTTTCCAACCAGGGACAATATATAAAATGGTTAATTTAAGACTTGGTGCATGGTATTTGGTTATTGTGTTGTTGTCAAACTGAGTATAGAAGAGTTGAGGTTTTCTGCTTTTCTCTTCCTTGGCATGTAGTTTGATCCTTTCTCCCTTATCCAGGCATGTAAGTTTCAAAAATTGTGTGGAAACAAAGTGTCATAGAAGCTTCTGCTCCTCTTCCAAATTTGAATGAAATGCAATTTAGAGGTCATTATGAAGAGGCAGGCAGATGAGCGTGTGAGCAGATAACTGAGTAAAATTTGTTTCTTTCAGAAAAGAGGCTATAAATAGAAATCTCCAAGGTTACTGGGGTATAGCAGAGAATCATGGCTAGTTAACCATAGAGGAGGTGCACAAATTGTGTAATAAATATCTTCAACCTGTGTGATGGAATTGTATGTCTCTTTAATCTATCACTCACTCACCTTAATGAACTTATCTCAATATATCCTTTTGAAAGAGGGAAATGATAATCCTTTTTTATTCCTTCTGGACAAGCCTGGCACCAGGAGGTCGGCAGTTTCTTTTAATGCCAGTGTTTAACCAGATTCAGAATAAAATAAAAACAAAAATATATAATTATGATTTATTGCAATGCTGTAGTATTGGTAAAATAAAACATGGTTCTTAATTTTAGCCATTTCTCAAATAAGGGTAATAGTGTCTTCTTGACTTCATTAAATGAATTTTAAAAAGCCTCTGAGAGAATCTGAAATTAATCATACTAATAGTGTTGCACTACATCTTAACATTTAATGAGACTCTTAAAAAAAATCATTCTTTAAATGTATTCCCTAGGAGAATCTCTCTGGCCACGCCTCGACAACTTTATAAATCCTCCAACATGACTCAGCGCTGGCAGAGACGGGAGATATCTAACTTTGAATACTTGATGTTCCTCAATACTATAGCAGGTAAGGCTTCTGGCTCTTTAAACCTTTGTAATATGTTTATGTTTGTCAAAGTCTTAAGCACTGTGACTTGATGGAATATGTTTATCCCTTTAAAATTCAGCTGCAGCTTTGTGATGTATTCTGAAACACACATACATTAAATTTTATCAGAAAATGCACAACCTATCACGGAGACTTTAGATTCATATATTACTGTGAAGGGTGTTCCTTGCTCCCCTTCTGCCATTTCCTCTGCTGACAGCTTTGTCTGAAGCTTTATTAGAGTCAACAAACCATTGCCAGAGAGTGTCTGGAAATAATAATGGGAAAATGTAATTTCGCTACTTCATCATTCTCAGCAACAGCAACTAGACAGCAGAATAACAACAGTATTCTGCCTAGTACAGATGTCACCTGGATTGTGGTATGATTAGATTAGAGCATCTTTTCTCATTTAGCTCTTTGAGATGAAATATAATATCAGATTAGGTATTTAGAATGAGAAATAACTGCCCTAGACATACATTTCTTATTGGCAAAGAAGAGCTTTTCTGGAAATTGTCATTAATTAAACATTCAGGAAGATATTATTCCTTTCACCTTTCCCTTTTCTGTGTGTTAACTCCAGTGTTAATTTGAAATGTACAAAGCAGCAGTTTTCTACACCATACACAGAGATTTCCAGGAGGTTGTCTACTAGTATGATTCCTGCCTGTAGCACACATGCTGCTTATGAACCTGCCTGTGGAGAGCCTCATACAGACATTTCACTTCAGTGAGCTTTAATTTGAAACCCAAATTAAATTCTACTAGGCATCACTTTGTACTCCAGTGTTACAACTCTGATCTTTACTTGGCCCTGACTTTTACACTTGAGGTTATCCTCAGGCAAGACATAAGACACTTGTAAGTGTGAAATCCAAAGGTAGCACTTGTTATGCTGACCAGTCTGAGGACAGTCACTGCATTCTTCCCAGTAGGGTAGTGGCAGAATTCAGGAGCTGTCAAACTTACTTGCTTTGAACCCTCAGGCTTTGGCCTCTGTGCCTAGATGATAGTCATCTTCCATGCATCCACTCTTATGGATGTTAATAAATGTGTCATCAACTTACCCCAGTGTGATACAGAAGTGTTACCACTGAACAGTTGGAAATCTGAGGCCATGTTTACCTTGTGCAGTGGAGCAAAAAGCAAAATCCCTGAAACTCCTGGAGATCTGGGCTGGAAAGTCCATATGGTGAAGTCCAGTGCAGACTCATCAGCTTGGTTCCCAAGCATTATAGTAGCAGTCCTGCAGATCTCTGCTGGAGGAAGGAGCCCTGCTGAGCATTTATTGCCTCTGGTGCAATGCCAGGAGAATGCTGCCATCCTGCTTCTGGACACTGGCCTGCCTCCAGCTGCTTTGTGCCTCTCATGCATCCGCTGCCCTTCTAGCAATGAGGAAATACAAGCAGATCCTTGCCGGCTTCCTGGCTGCTCACCCAAACTTGGAGGGTTTACTGGAGAACTGAGAAGTTAGCCTAAGTCCCCTCAGTCCTTGTCCAATACATTATCCACAGAACTGTCCTTCGCTTGTAATTAACTTTGTATGCATTAGTTTCTTCTGTAAGCAGTAAATTTAAGCTCTTTAAATGAGAATGGACAAGGGATAAGCCAATTTTTTATAAATTATTATTTTATTTTTAATCCGTTTAAAACTCCAAGGTCATTATTTTAGGTACCTCACTAAAACATCCAAACCTGGAATACAGCATTATATCTGAAGTCAATTAGGAATTGCAGTAGCACTTAAACTAAAATATCTATCAGTTAACAAGCTTCAGCCTGAAGAGATTCCTTCAGAGTATCTCAGAGGTCTTAAGAGAAATATTTTTTGACCTGTTGATTGATACTAGTGCTTCTGGGCAGGCTTTATAGCCAAACACTTGGGGCGGTTGCACGAGACATGTTTCTCTTAAGGTCATTTAGTGTCACTCATCTGCCTTATAACAGGGTGGCTTGATTTTAACATTTCAGGTTCCACCTGCTATGGCCAAGGTTTGATGGGTTACTGACTAATTGTTATTTTTGGTGTGTATCCATGAATTTGTGTCCTATTAGGAAAAGCAGTTTGGTCATTATCTCTAGAAGTGTCTCTGTATGACTCAAAACATTTAATTTCTAGCAGATTTATTGGTATCAGTCTCTTACAGGTGAATCTCATTTGTTCATGTAATCTCATTTTTAATTCCATAGGATGCCTTGCTCATGTCATAGCACTGTCTACCATCTTATAAAATTAGCAGTACGGGATTAAAAAATTTAGAACAAAATTTGTTCTTGGTAGCTGACTTCACTGTTTGCACACACAAAACCTTTTCTGAAAATAACATCAGATAATGAAAGCTGACTGAAACCCAACAGGCCATTCTACGCATGACAATAAGCTCTATATTCCAGTTTGGAAAAAAGCAAAAGTTTTCCAACTTTTTGACAGAAGCAAAAAAATCCCCTCAATTTATTTTTTGGAAGATCAACCAGGTTTTGTAGTTTTAATGAAGTCTGCACTTCATCTAGAAAGTTCACTTCCAAAAACTCATGAAGTACTTGGGGATATTTGCAAAGAATCTCATCATAAAGCTCCTGGCAAGCCAGAAACCCACCCACAACAGAGTGCACATGAGCTCGAAGTCCAGTCACGGAGGAGAAAGCTTTGAAAAAGGAATATATGTTAGAAAGTCTAGAAGTTTTCACATTCCCAAGCTGATCCTGGCTCCACCATTGCATGGTACTGCACCACCAGGGCCTGAGATCTGGGAAACTGCAGGGTCAAGAGCCATGAGGCAGCCTGAATGACACCACTGCTTTTACAGCTCTGCCTGTGTTTCTGTAAGTCTTGTAAGATGTTCCTCAAAAATATTTCCCTTACAACAAATAGGTGTTTTCTGATGAAGCTCTAACAAAATTAGTAACTCTACCAGAAATACAGTACTGGAAGCAATGAATCTCTAGTAACTTGTTGCCCTGGTTTTGATAACAGCTTTTATATACAACTGTCCAAATACACCTGTATTAAACAGACACAAAATCTTATATGCACTGCAGACAGGACCCTCAGGAGACAGAAGAAAATGCAGGATTTTCTATTGTGTACACAAAAATAGAGTACTGAATATACTTGTGATCTCCTTTCCTAAGTATTTTCTTTTCTTTCTTGGAAATCCAATTTCCAAATTGAGTCCTAATTGTACTCTTTTGTAATGAGATTCCATAAGAAATATTTTCTTTTAAGTTGCAACTTCTTTGCCAGTAATTGTTAGTGTAGCAGCAATGACCTAGTTTTAAAATATAACTGTTTATTTAAGCAGCATCTTATTCTCTAACAGTATTATTGTTTTCAGCAACTGAGGAATATATCCATCCATTTTTTTTTTCTTCATGTTATCATTAAGCTCCTGCTGGCTTATTCAGCAAATCTGAGCTGTAGCTTAGTCAGAAACATGGATGTTAGACACTTAAGAATTGTGGATTTTTTTGCTGCTAAGTAGGTGATAAGTAAGGTCACTTCACTGTTTTTTTTTTCTCATCCAAATAGAGGTCCACAAGTGGTTCAGTACATCTTTTGTCCATTCTTCGTAGCTTACTTTTATTTCTTGCAGTGCTGCTTAATTAGTGTGTAGCCCTCTACAAAAGACTGAGAAAGCACTCATGTTTTCTTGTAATCCTTCTTTGAAATTACACGAGAAGCAGTAGCCTTGGAAGAGAGAAGTTCAGAAGTGAAGGTTCTGTCACCAGCTTACTTCTCTCACTGTGACATCATGCAGCTGGGTTCTTTCCCACAAGAAGTCCTTTACCTGTTTGTTAATAGTGTTAATTATGCAGACTGGTTGGTCTCTGTGTAACAGAACCACCCAAATAAACACTTGAATCTCTTCTTAAATCTCTCCCTGGTTTCCTGGTATATCTGTCCTGAGAAGTATGGCTCCTGGCTGTTCTATATGTTCTTAATATTTGAAGTATCCTCTTGGAAAAAATCCATTGTTCTGTGATGTTTTCTTTGATTCTTACACCATCCTATTACCCCATCCTATTACCCCCTCTGAAACATTGCCTTGCTTCATTTTTAGTTTAACTCTTTCTGCTGTGGTCTGTGCTCGTAACTTAATAACTGTCTACTTCAGCTCTCAAAGATCTCTCTCTCTCTTTCTAGATCATTTCCTATCCAAGTTTTTCTGGCACTTGCATTGTCCCGATGTCTCATTGCAATTTCAGTTAATCTCTCTCTATATCTTCAAACTCTCTAAAGTCTTGTTTCAACCTGTTTCTCTGGCCCTCTAGTCAGCTATTTTCTCACCTCCCTATTCTTTTTCCAAGCTCTTCACCCCTTTCTTGCCCTCCTTTCTGGCTTGAGCATATTTCATCATGTTTACAACTCTGGGCTTTTCTCCCAAAGGTAAACACTGCACTCTGCTACTTATCAATCAGTCTCAGTGTTATACTCTCCATGCCCCTGGTTTTCGTCCTGGTAGTGTAGACATAAGCATTCCTGGTCACCTTCCCCCCCCCTCCTACCTACTTCATTCTCAGAGATCCTTTTGTGTTGAAAGCTTGGAAACCACAATGATTGTACTAATTGTCCTTTCTGCACAGGACCAGCATACATGTCAACTGAAGCCTCTGGGTGATATAGGAAAAAAGTAATTTTTACCAGTCTTATTTAAGAGATTATTGAAAAGAGTACTTAAGAGTAATCCCACTACAGCAAAAGGTATTAAGAGGAGTGGGAACAAGAAGTTGTTTTTTTAATATCATTGCAGTGCTCACTGTTTTAGCTAGAAGTCTAGATTTCAAATCTATTTCTCAGTGTTTAACTAATTTCTGCTGTTTGATTTCAAATTGCAGTATATTAAATGTGTGTTTGCATTTGTATTTATTGGAATTTTAATTCTTTTAAATCCGACATGCCACTGCTTTTAAAACAAATGGAGTATAATTGCATCCATAATTTTTGTGAGTAATTTCTTGTAGTGGAAAGGAATTATTTTTAAAGGTTTGTGGAAAAAAAATGACATTCAGTTAGGTAATAAATTCATATGAACTTCTTCCCCCTCACCATTTTTTTTTTTGTCTATTTAGCATTTTCCACTTTTTTACTCTGTGATGTACAAGCCCTCACTGGTTAATTATGTATATATTTAGCTACTGCATGTGTTGGGCTTATTATTGTCATCTAATTAGATGTAACTCGAACTACTTACTTCTAGAAAAATCATTAAAAATTCTTTCCTAATGACCTAGAGATGACAAAATGTCTGTAAAGTGTGAAGAAGCAGACAAGCACAGGAACATCGCTCTTAAAGAGTGTTAATCCAGATGCTGCAATCATCTAATTAAACAATATTTTGCTGTCATTAACATTTTCACCAAGGAATTGCAGTTATAATTTCTTTGTCAGCTGTCTCTAGCTCACTTTACCTTAGAAACTAAAGTGCCATATAAAAACATTAAATTGGATGGTTTAATTAAAAAGTTTTTTTTAATGAAGAAACATATCCAGTATTTCTGAGATCTCATTTACTATGCCTCATTTTTATTGTTCAAGTAGATTAATGTCACAGGGCTTGCGATATTTAATATTCAGCCTTTAATATTAATCTCTGTAAGCCTACTTGAGGGAAAATTTGAAGCTTCTGAAAAGGTATAGGGACTACCAATAGCCATACAGGTTTATGTTTTGTATTTATTTAGCTAAAGGAAGGACAAAATAATTCATGCTGGAAGCACAAGACAATTGATGAGATAGCTAAGTATATTCATCTGCTGACTTTACTCTGAAAATAATCAATTTTGAAGCCAGAACCGATCAAGACAGCATTTCTAATAAAGTGAAGCCACTAATATTTATGCATGTGTAGAATTAGGGATTTGTAATCCCATTAAAGGCTTAGATCACTGTCCTCTGCTCAGATAAGTATAGATGTGTGGTCTTACCTCATAGGTTTCACAACTTAAATTAGGTTCACCTTATCAAGTTAGTTTTGTTCGTTGATATTAAGGGGAAAATTGTTTAACTGAGAAAAAGGAATCATTAGCTTTTTTATGAAATGAATTAAGAGCTATTCTTAATTCAAGTAGGAGAGAACATAACATTCAATTTTTTTTTCACAATACTATGTTTATATTTACCAAATACATAATCATGAAGGCTTCATTGTTTGTGATGTATCTTATCTAAGCTGAGAGAGAAGCTGCTTAAAATTATTTCTCATTGTGGGGTAAAAACTGCACGGAGGAGTTACTACAGTGTTCTGACATGAAGCTAATGTTACATGGTAATTTCTGCCTGTGTCTATCCTATAAGTAACCTCTCAGCAAAAGAGAACTCATATACCAGCTAGGCTCAGGATTGCCTTTTTGTTGCCCTATTCACACATTTATGACTTTCCCATAAGGAAGGGGGAAAAAAAAGTCAAAAACTTGTTGATGGAATATTGAAATTGAATGAAATACGTATCAAACTTAAAAGAAATCACAGTCTGAAAAAATCTCAATTTTGAAATTAAAAGTAATTTTGTATAACCCTATATTTCCTTTTAAAATTTTGCAAAAGGACGTTCTTGCTTTTTAAAGGCTTCTATAAAACAGTAACAGTTGAAGATTTTTATTATTATGAGCTCTTTTCCATACAAATTTTAGTTTGAAGAATCTTCATTTTTGCTTATACTTTGTAATAGACTAGAGTCATCTCAGTCATTCTCTTCTTGGACCTTAAAGTTCTTTTAGTCTGCTCTCTGCATAAAAACAAATGTCTTTCTATTGTGGAAGCTTTTGCACACTCTTCTATTAATTCAATTAAATATTCTGATGGTGAGAAAAACATTTATTGTATGAAACTGTAATTTTATAGAGGCCATACTTTAGAGCACCCTAAATTTTATAATATCAAGAAACTTTACAAGTCATATGTAATTAAACCCTTGCCAAAGAAGAAAATAGTATTCTGATTTGATGGATGTGGAAAATGAGGCAGAGTTGTGTTTCTTCAAGAAATATAGAGCCCTCCTCACAAAAGTCTAAAATAATTAGAATTCTACCAGAGAATACTTTTCCTTTTCCTCCACTACAAGGATCAATTTCAGTATGCTACTTGATTTAGTTGTTTGATACGTTCTTGTTCTGTCCAAGAGTCATTTAGCATTCATTCATCATTCATTCATTCATTCATTTATTCATTCATTCATTCATTCATTCATTGCTGATATTAAAGAAGTGGGTTTTTTTCTATATGTCTTTATTTGTGTATGTAGTACACAGTGCTGGCATTGCTTTTTTAACAAAGTTATATTTGCACCCTATTTTTTTCATATTTGTATGAACATCTGTGTGTTCAGAGTGTAAAAATGAGGATGCACAATTATTAAGAATATGCACTTCTGTATTCAGTGAAACTATGTACAAAATGAAAACATTCTTTTTGTTCATTGAATTCTATTGGAAAAATAAGGTGTTTGCAGAGCAGTGAAAGTTTCACATGTCATTAAAGCAGAACTGATTTTTGTGGAGAATTGCAACTGCTACTCAGAACAAGGAAGCCTGTGTTTTCCTATGCTGGGTTTTGTACCCCAGGAATCTGTCCAGAATCTGGAAGGAAGCAGTTAGTGAGACAGGGCTGTAAATCTGCCGCAGGACTGGGAATTGTTAACCTGGATTATTTCAGTCTGCTAATTATATTATATAAATACACACACACATATATTTATGACTTGATTTTTTTTTTAAAGAATCATATTGCATATTGTGTGGTTCTTGCTGTATCAATAGGGTGGACGAATATGTACTAAGAAATTTAATTTGTCTTATCACTGAAGTGTTAGATCCTACTAGATATATGAGAACACAGAAATAACAGACTTTCCCAAACGCTTCTCTTGGTGATGAATTCATAATTTTCAGTTCATTGCAGTGCAGAGTGTTCTTTTGAAATGGTATCTAAAGGCGGATTTTGCACGTTTGAGCTGCTGGGATGACAGCAGTGCTTCTTTCCTGATTGAAGAGAGTGGCCTGGGATAGTCAGCTCTGCCTTTTGGTGGGGACAACTGTGTTTTAATTTTCAAAGTGATTATGAAATAGTGTTGCAGGAAACATGAATTTCACCCCTTTGATTCCACAGTTGCCGTGGAATCTTACAATTTCTTCAGTGAAGAGGAGTCACAGGGAATGATGGATTAGCATGAACTATCTAGGACAGACCTAGATTTGCAAATCTCAGGTTTAGACCCTTGCTGTTTGGAATCTCATTTAATCTTTGCCATCTATGATATGTCATAAAGCTGTTAGAAAAGTAATCGTCTAGTTCTTTTAAATTTATACTTTCATGATATAGAAATATCTTAATGGAAATAAAAAAGAAAGTGTTTATTGGCATAGGGTGCATTTTAGTTTATATTAAAAGATGCTGGGCTTTTTATATTATTTCGGTTTGTGTGTTGACTTCTGGTTCAAGTTAAGTGCATCTAAATGCACTTTTTTCTGCTTTTTTCTGGAAGATTTATACCTGATTTTGTCAAGTGGTGGTGACTGGGAACATTTGATGCAACTAATGTAACCACTAGATTTTTTTTTTCTAGCTGGACAAATGGAGACTATTTCCTAATTCTTAAAACTTTCCTTTTCAATAGGACGAACGTACAATGATCTGAACCAATACCCTGTATTTCCGTGGGTTTTAACAAACTATGAGTCTGAAGAATTAGATCTGACCCTTCCAGGCAACTTCAGAGATCTTTCAAAGGTATGCTTCACTTTTATTAAAAACAGTCAACCAACCCTTTTAGAAAGAGATTTTGTTTTATATTTATAGTCTGATTAAGTAAGGTCTTTATATTAAGACTCACAAAAGTCTGAAATAGATTCTTCAATTTGAGAATTAATTTATGCTGAATCTCTAAATTATGCTACTTCCCTGTCTCTGACTTACCTGGTTCCAAATCTGCAGCTCCTCTGTACCTTCTGACTTACAGAACAGGGGTACACCAGACCACTTGATCTCACTAATTATCCCTCTTAGTTTATAAAAGATGACCCTTTGTAAATAAAAAGCTTGGACTAAAATTTCACTTTATTTTGCAGTGACTAGAATAGTAATATAGTATCAGCATGTCCCTTTGATTTAATAGTTAGTAAAGAGATATTTTGTATTTTAGATCCTGGAGTAGCTGGTCCTTATTGTTATTTGTTGGGGTTTTTTCCTTCCAACCAGATTTGGGCAGTTAGTGCTTTATAATAAAAAAGTTCCTGGTATTTTTTTCTCTAATAGCACCACATTGTCATCAATACCCAGCTCTGGTACTCTGGTTGCGTTAACAGACTGCAGAGGTCTGTCCTGGCCAAGCATAGCAGAAACATACGAAGGGGCTCTACTTTTGGCCAGCTAAAATAAAGACAAAAAAGTGGGCTCGAAACTGAGTTGTGGGAAGTATCATTCCTGGTTGCTGTCAACTATGAAAGTATGCACTATCTTGCCAGGGAAGGTGGGTAGTCCTGCAACATCCCCAGTGTGAGGTTTCTGTTGTCTGGTGTAGCAGCTTTCTTGAATCCTTACCAAGCTTCTCAGCCAAGAGGGGGAAGTTGCTTGTACAAATTGAGTGAGGCTCAAAACCACAGGAAGCTGTCACTGCCTTAGGGAGTGAGGCTGGAGAGGAGAAAATGACCCCCAAGGCCTGTTCCGCAGTCCTGTGCTGCATCCCCTGCATTCCCTTCTGCTACTGGGCAGTCATGAGTGTTTCTGGGGTTTCTGTTTTAAGTCTGGATTTCTTTCCTCCTTTTCCTGCAAGCACACATCCTGAGGAGCAGTGGAGACATCCTGCCCTGGATATTTCACAGTTTCATCTCTGCTGGAAAGAGTGTGCTTGCAGTACCTCCAGATGTATTGTAACCATTCCTGGAAGCCTGCTTTTGTAAGACTTCCAAAATAATTTGAGTAGGACTTGAATTCATAATAGCAGATAGAGATGTCTACATTTACTCTCACTTTTTTTCGTAGACAGGTAAAAAAAAACACATAAGCAAATGAACCCAGAATTTACATTACATTCACAGTATGCCTCAAAAGGAAATAAATTGTTTGATACTTGTGTTAGGTTATGTAAAACTACTGACTTTTCACACTATTGTAGGTATGCTTCACAAATGTGTTTTTCAGTTCTGTAACACCATTGTAATCTGTGCCAAGAACAATAAAAGATCCACAGACATGACTTAAATGGAGACCTATGATCATTTTACGCTGGCTTGTTCCCTAGGTATATAAAAGTATTGCTGGTTTAGAGTTGTTCAGAGAGATAAACCTTTCATTAAGGTGCTTACACTTTTCCAAATCTCTCAAACTCACTTTCAGTGAGTATTAATAGCACTGCATGTGGTGAAGTGCAACAGGATTAGACAGTGTCTCATGAGTCCTTCACTAGGTATTTAGTTTTGTTCAATTCAAATTTTTATAGCAATCTGCTAAAGTATGTAATTGCAACAGGAAGTAGTGTGATAGCTGGATAGACAGGTTTTCTTCATGAGTTAGTGAAGACATCATGGAATTAGAGCTTGCATAGCTTATTAAGTATCACTGTATTTTTATTAGTGCTCTCCTCAAAAGGTAATGTAAAATAAGTCCATGGGTCTTTATTTTTCCTCAAGAATCCATGCAATGTGCACCTTTTCTTGCCAATTTGAAAACTTACCAAAGCTGTCCGTGGTTTCTTCTGGAACAGCTAGGGTTTTGACCACTGAAAAGCCTACACAAAAAAAAAGGGAAATGATCTTTCCTTTCTGGCAATATCTGGGCTGCATTTATCCCATGGATATATGAGAAAACACATGTGAAATCTCTAAAGTGTTATAAAATAAGAATACCTTAGGATAAAAGGGTTGTAATTGACAACTTTTTGCAGTGTTCATTATAATAATATCTGATAGATTTCATTTCACCATGGTTTTGAAAGGAAAAGTAGGTTAATGATTTATGTTAAAATGCAGTGGCCGGTTAGTATGGAATACATTACTTGGCTACTGTTAAGTGTTACTTACGTCCTGTTTCAATTTTTGTGCTATCGGTAAAAATCTTAAAAATTTGAATGTCTCTGAGGTATTGCCTTGTCAGTTCTGTTTTAATTTTCAATATTGTCCTGTATCTGTAAGAGTCCCTTTTTAACGTGTCATGGAGGTGAATTCTGAGTAGCCTGGTGCTTAAAAGCAGGAGTTAGTGATTTATTCTTAACATTATTGAACGAGCTATCAAACCTCAGCCAAACCTCTGGGGCAGGCCCACACGGTATCCTTTCCATGAGGAGCAGCTTCCTTCAGTCAGATTTTTCCCTGCAATGGAGACATGTTCCTGCAGATTTGATAGCAGATCAGAACCTCCAGCTAAACTGTTGATGGATAAAATCTCCTTTGTCAGTTCCTGACCTCTGTCTCCCTGCAAATTTTGCCCTTCTTAGTTTCATGAAGCCTCTATCCTTGTGATGCCTTAGGTTTCACCTCAAGGCATCACTTGATATCTAGCAATTAATAGTCCTCAAACAATCTTCTGAAAATATTTAGAATTCTTACACTATTCCATATATGGTAAAAAACCCCACAAAAGCAATGAAATTAAAAGAGAAATCAGCTACCATGCTTTGTTTTCTTGGTGTAAAATAGTTTTTGTAATTAAATGCACGTGCCAAATCTAGCTTTTAAAAAATCTTTTGTGTATTCTTGCTCAAAGTTCATACAAAACTCTAGTGTCAGTTCTGATAATTGACTACACTACTTTTGAAATCTTTTAATCTTTGGCTTCTAGGCTATCTGTATAAAATATGATACACCACCTTTTTGATATCACAACTCCTAAGTGAACATACATATCAAATGCAACTCATATGTTTTTTGGAGATGAAATTAAAGATGTTTGTCTGGCTTATGATGTCAGCATTGGAGTAAAATGTGCCTTTTGCATTTAATCCAAACTTAAATAGTTACATTTGTGCAAAGCCATCTTGAACACGTAGCTTGTCCTTTCCTTCCATCTTCTATTCCATTTTATTCTGGTTTTATGTAGCACTCCTTACTGTGGTATTTTTACATCTAGATATTACTTGTTCTCTCAGAACAATTATATTTAAATATTAGTGTGAAAATTCCTCTGCCCTTTTTCTTTTAGGTGTTTGGAAATTCTCTTATCACGGCTATTTATTTTTTTTCCTTTTACATATGATCTTGGATTTAAAACCAGGGTTCATGGGCATGGAATGTACCATGTCCCACTGTTTGTGGGATATATTGGACTTCTCATTTGATTAGACAGTATAGGTTCAAGTTTTATTCATTACATATACAAGGTTAAAGGTTATATTTATTGTTTGACAGGTTCAAAAGCTAATGAAAGAGGCTGTCATAGATACATAGATTATCTTTTCAGTATCAAACCATCAGGTGATCTGCTTATTTTCTTCTTTGTTGAGATTTGCTTTGGAAGAATACTGAGGATATTAAACATTAGTCCAGGAAACATGTACACAGCCCTTACTATACACTGATTTTTTTTTGTGAGGTTCAAGACACTTAAAATGTGGTATGGTTTGTTTGTATAAAACTGTGTGACTTTTACTCCTAAATTATAGTGAATGCATGGTTTTGACATGCTGCATTGTCCCTGCTCATTAAAGTGTAAACAGGAATCTCTCCTCATTTACTTCCAGTCATACATCCTGTTAAATAAAATTATTTCTTCACCAGGCAAAGTAATACTAATATTGACATGTGTATGAAACATCATACACCCATTCACTGAGTGGAAAAAATGATGTTTTGTTAATATAGAAGATGTTTGACTGATGGGTGGTGATAAGCATAACCAGTTTTCCTTATTACTGTGCATTTCAAGAAAAGGAAGTGATAAAGCCCCAAGGCTTCTAAATGTAATAATGCAAATGAACACATCCATGTGTGAATATTTCAAGGCAACCACACTTAATACTTTCAAAAATATATACGCTGTGGAATGGAGTTTATGGGCTTATTAAGAGCCCTTTGTTGGAAAAATGAAATCAGTTTCTGTAAAACTAAATTTTTCTCTTTATCACATGCAACTCTTCCATCAGAAGAAAAACTAAATACAATTAAATCCACACAGTTAAGCATGTGTTTTCTTTAAATAAAAAGTTCATTTACTGAGTGAAACTCTGGTACTATGAATCTGTGAGTACTCTTATATTTGATATTGTAGATATCTCATTTTCATATAAGGATGCTGAAGAAAATCTGTTTACAAATTTGGATGAATTTTAAATTTATTTTTAAGTTTAAAGCATCATCCTAAGATGTCCTATTTATAGGTTGTTGTTTAGTGGGTGTTTTTAATACAAAAGCAAGCAGTCAGGAAAAGCTCAGTCAGTTTTCAGTCAGAGCCAAATAAAGCCAAGCTCAATATTCCTTTTGTTCCCGGCTACAATTTTATGCAGTGCACTTCCAAAAAAAAAAACAAAAAAAAAACCCAAAAAACCTAAAAAAACCAACAAACAAAAAAAAACCAGATAAGGTAGCTGCTGCATGAATTAGAGTCAAGATAAGCTGAATATTTCAGTAGCTAGATAAATAGGATGCTACATGCAGTTCTGCTCTCATAAGAGAATTTAGTTCTAGGAAGATAGCTGGCAAAGAAGTAAATCTTACATGAACTAAAAAAACATGTCCAGTGGATGTAAACACTAGATGTATTGACAATATGCATTGACTTGTTCAAAGGCCAGATATCTAAAGAGATTATCCAGTTAAAAAAAAGAGAGACGTTAGTAGTAGTGTGTTTTAATGTTAAAATAAATACTTACTTTATTTATGAATGGAAGAAAGAAACATAAAATAAACTGAAACAGCAGATTTTAGTACATCAGAAATGAAGTGGCTGAATAGGCCACATTTTCATACAGTGACTTGTTCTGTTTTTTGGAGTAAAGAAAATCTTATAAAACCATTTTGTGGGAAGCTAATTCTATTTAATATGAGTCCTTACTGAGGGCTTTTTTGCAATAAAAAGACAAATGGTATGTTTAGAAAAAGAATTTTATAGGACATTATGAAAAGAATTTTTTCAATAATGTTTAGAACAATTTATTTGACTCAAATTCAGTGTCTGTATTTGTCTTATGGTTAAGATATGAACTGAGACATTGTATATTGATTGAGCTTTGCCTTTGTCTTGTTTGTGCAAGTCATTTTAACCAGTGCACACACCAGCAGGATCTCAGTCAAATGGAAATAAAATTATTGTCTTCCATTATGTGAAGTTACAGGGATTGATACATTAAAATATATCTGCATTTTATAGCTGTGATACTAGATTAAAACTGAGGTAGTTGACTTACTAGGCTGTGAAGGGCATAGTAAAGCTATGAAAAGTGACCAAAACTTCATATATCCTACACATTTCCCAAGAAATGTGAGAGATTACCATTTCTGTAGAACTTGTCATTTGGTAGGACCCGTGCCTCATCAGAATAAAACTGGGTTAATTGCTAGTTTATACAACTGAGATTTAAAGTCTTTACAGAAAATCTGTGTCTTCACCTAAGGATGAACTCTAACCATTACCTTTGATAACAGCATTTTCCCACATGGACGCTAAAGAAGCCAGGGGCAAACCTCACAGAATTTACTCCCTGCTATTTTACTTGTGGATTTTTTTTTTTTTTTTTTCAGAAACTGCCTGGTCTTTGTGTATACAAAAGCTGTTCTATTTGGGGTTAATCAACAAGTTTTAAATTGCACAACAACAACAACAACAACAAAAAGAATTGAGAGATTTGAGCACTAACTTATGTAAGGTTGAAGTAGAAGCTGCAGAGTTGTGTAAGCATGGGCAGCTCTCAGCTCTCCTCTCCATGCAGTGCTGCACTGAGACAGTTGTGTCACTTCTAGGATCCCAGTTGTCATCTCTGCATAAATGGGGACATGTTTGCACACTGTCCCCTCTAGAGAAGCTCAGGGACTTCCAGCTCACCTTCCTATTGCAATTTATAGACACAGCTAAGAAATTTCCTTATGGACACTGTAAATGCTTGTGGAATGAGAGAAATTAACCCAAATCTCCCCAGTCCCATGCTGTCAGCTAGATCACTAGTTCTTCCAATCCAGGATTTATCTTGAGAAGTTGAGGTGAGACTTTCTAGCTGAAGACAAGCTCTACCTCACTTCTTTTCCTTCTTTTCATTTCCTTCTTTTCGTTTCCTTCTTTTCATTTCCTTCCTTCCTTCCTTCCTTCCTTCCTTCCTTCCTTCCTTCCTTCCTTCCTTCCTTCCTTCCTTCCTTCCTTCCTTCCTTCCTTCCTTCCTTCCTTCCTTCCTTCCTTCCTGGAATCCTTCCTGAAATCCTTCCTGGAATCCTTCCTTCCTGGAATCCTTCCTTCCTTCCTCTCTGTGGAAAGGACTCCAATAAAGATTCTTCCCACAGATTTTCCCACAAAAATTGCATTATCATGCTAGAACAGAAATGAATCTCATTGGTATTTCACTTAAAGACTCCATTTTATTCAGCAGATGTTTTGTGCATTTCAGAATTTTTCTTCAAATGAATCCTAAAGTAATTGAAAGAAAAAAAGTAGATAATGACACTGAAAAGAATATTGATGAGGATGAAGGTAATCCAGAATACAGCTTTTCAGGTTTATTATATAATACAATTAATTATATATATTCTGAATGTAGATTATTTTAGCTTCTTGTACAGGCATTTTTACATGAAAATGGGAGTGCACAATCTTACATCCTTTTATCTTTCATCTTTTAATTCAAAATAACACTTCTCATTGAACAACCTAGAAAACATGATGATGTGTTTGCATTAGTATTTTATGTGACTTTAAACATTATTGTAAAATTCTTGAGAGAAATAACCTTTTCATTAAATATGACTATATATATTATATTAAAAATGTTATTTAAAGATATCAATTGAACCATCATTAAAATTTTGCTAGTCTATAAAATAAAATACCTTGTAATTATTTTGAGCATCAGTTATACCTCGCAGGCCTTGTTAGTGTAGTCAATTTACAGTGAATAATAAAAACACATTGCTTATTTGATGAAAGACTTCTAATCAGCGTCAGCAATATTTTGAAAGGCCAGGAGTTTTCTGTATTTTCAGTCTTGCATTAATCATCATATTCATTCTCCACTGTGACTTCAAACATATATGTACAATAATATTGTGACAGATGATATCTCTGTCTTCCATAGCCTCAGAATTCACTGCAGCATAGGATAAGATGCACCTTCATAGTGGAGGGAAGAGATATTCTCAGGGTGTCTCTCCATTACCAATACAATCTCAGCAATTTGTCTGCTATTTTGTGTTCGCTTCTCAGAGGGGGTGAACATTTCATTTTAACAGACTGTGGTGTGAATTACTGCCTTAGCTCTTGAAATGTGCAGTTGGGACTGGATTTTTTTCTGCCAGAGAAGTGGATGCACAGTACCTTAATGAGGGTGGTATCAGCAGGTTCCATCCAGTCCCTAAAGCAACTGAGAGCCTGGTATAATTTAGCAAAGTGCACATATATCTGCACAGTTTGTCAGTCTAATAGGAAAAGAATGTCTCTTTCAAGGAAGCTGTTAAACAATCATTTTTATATAATGATAACTTCAAGGCTATAATACAGCCAGTGCGTTTCCTGACACTGGCAGGATGTGTAACGAAACCAAGTATAACAAAAAACCAAATATTTATTTTTTTCCTATTTCCAGTATTTGGGAAATGAGCCTGGAAAGTGTTTGGGAATGGCTCATACTTCTCTTTCAATAATGTTTTGTGAGATCTTTCAGTGCAGTCTACACCAGATAAAACCAATCCTTTGGGATTACTCAATCATTTTTCACATATGAGAAAACTATTAACATCTCCATGACACAGCAAAGTATTAAGCATCCAGAGTGCTTAATGTGAAAAATACTGAAATGATAATATTTTAAAATGTAAGTATTCACCAAAGACTGCTATTTAAAAACAAGCTCTAAGTCAGAAAACATCATGTTCTATGTCAGCTTTTTAAGCAGCCATCTCAAAAAACATAGCATTGCTGAAAGAATAAAATATCTTTAGCTTTAAAAATTTTTAATTGCATATCTAGTGTAGTGAAACACAATGAATTGACCTTGTACTGTCTTTTCCTTTCTGAATTACTTTGGATTTTAATTCAGTAGAAAAATCATGCAGAGGTATAAAATGCAAAAATACTGTTAGTGTTTTCAAAAGGGTGAAAAGTACTTGCCTATATGTTTTTTTTTCAAGTTGTAATCTCCTTAATAATATCAATTTTAATTAAAATTGATCAATGCAAATCAAGTAATAATTTAAAACTACAGTAAGTTTATACAATTATTTGGTGTGTGCTCTCCTGTAAGTATTAAACTCTGTGTTTGGTTACTTTTACTATAAAAGCTAAAATCTGTGTTTTCTTTATCCAAGTAACTTTCACATCAAACAATAACAAATACATTTAGCAAAAACTTTTGAGATAAAGTCAGTTAAAAAATCATTAAAAGCTTGTGTTCCCCAAGTAGCTGCATCCAAACCAATAATTCCTACTACTGTCTTATATCTTTTGTTTTTCACCTAATTTGTATAGATTGCCTTTTAATTTTGCTCAGAATGAACTTTGAATTTGTGAATAATTTCCACATTCTATTGTTTTCAAGTACAAAGCTTGTTTGCTTTAAGCAGTAAAATGTGGCTTTGTTCAGTAAGAAAGTGCATCCAGTTCTGAGGACTATGCATGGTTTTTAAGTAATTCTGCTTAGGATCACCAGACACCATCAGCAGTTCCATGTGAAATCTTTTCATCATGAACTGTGCATTACAAAGTATCCTGTGTGAGCAAAAGTCAGTTTTCATTAGCTATGTGATTATGGTGAATGACAGCAACAGAAATATTAGTTTGGCCTCAATGAATTTTAAATGCAGTTTTAGAAGTCTTATTTCCAGGACAATGTTACTGAACTAATTGGGAAACAACTTATACTTTAAGAAGGTCTTGAAAGTTTGCAGATGTGGATCACTTATATTTGTTGATTAAATTAAGGAAACTCATAAGACTTCTAGTACACAAAGCCTTTGAAAATAAATCTAAGCTTACAGCAATCTCAGGGGTTAGTACAGCAGGGAATGTGTTTGGTTGCCGAGTGTCCTGTGTGGTGAATCTTAATGCAGAATTAACTTATGCTATGTCAGACATGCTGCCCTTCAGCTGACGATATAATTGACCCCTTGTCACTTTACAGCCTATTGGTGCTTTGAACCCAAAGAGAGCTGTCTTCTATGCTGAACGGTATGAGACATGGGAAGATGATCAGACCCCACCTTATCATTACAACACCCACTACTCTACATCTACTTCTACCTTGGCTTGGCTTGTTCGTATTGTAAGTATTTCTGGATCCTGGTTTTCATCTCTTCTGTCACTTATCACTGTTTTATTTTTTCTTTATGAAAGCACCTTTCTGGTAAAATGTCGTTGTTCTTCCCTACCTTAAAATCTCAGAAATTCTCTAGATACATTTTATATCCTCTTTTGTAGTGATTGGGGGGCCCTTCCTACTCAAACAAACCAAAGTCAATTTAAACATAAAATTGTGGTGAGATATATATATATATATATGTATATATATATCTATCAATATATCATCGTATATGTACATATATGATGAGAAAAAATGCATCTAAAACTAAATCCACCCCCCGAAAAATATCTCCAGACAATACAGAAATCTGATACTGCTCATATGCATTTATTATTTTCAGCTAGGGACAGATCTATGCAACATTAAAAGAAAGCCTTTTGTAAGAACATTAAACTTTGAGATTGGGAGGGGAATTATATAACTAGTTTTATATTAAAGCAGCATAGAGTAATATTTTATGCAAATATGCTTCTAAATTAATTAATATCTCTACAGTTTTCAGAAATGTAAAAATGTGAATTCTAACTTCAAACTGTTATGTCAGTTCTGGAAACCTCATGCTTAAATCCTATCACCAAAATCAGATCTGGAGAAGGGGACCAAACTTGAAAGATAGAATTAATCTGAATTCTGTTTATGTGTTATCACAATGATTTACAGAATAAAGATGAGATACTGTTGATGAGATACTGAAGGTTTCACAGAGAAGCCTGAATTAATGAAAAAACTGAGTCACTCAGTAATTACTTAAGTTAAAGTGCGCCCTCCCAATAAAAATCTGTTTCATAAGGTACATTCCAAGCATGTTTTGCATACAACAAAGCAAAACAGAGCCACACAAAACTCGCTAATTGAGTTTTCACTCATCTCAGCTTCCCTTAGACACGTTCTCTTTCCTTCTGCTCAGAAGGGAAGAATTCATATGTCTGTGATTTCAGGATATATTTCTTAAACCATGGGAAACTAAGTGTTGATTACAGTCCTGTGTTGGGTCACCATTGTATTCCTTTTAAATGTTGCTAAATTATTCATCTACAGAATACATTTTATGGTACATGTACTTCTTTGTTGCCTTAAAGTAGATTAAAAACAATAGTTTTATTTGCATGTTTATCTATTGATTTTGGCTGCTATACAGTAAAAAAATCCCCTCTTGTTAGTTGGCAAATTCTCAGAGCTGGAAATCTGCTTAGAGGCTGAATGTACAACACACCAAGGAGTGTTCATTTCTTGTGTTAGGCCAATACAATGTCATTTTTACTACTGTTGTTTATGTAATACTATAGAAGTTCTTGCTCTCTTTGTGTTCTCACCTAGAAGAGAAAGAGAACAAGGTCTTTGTCGTGATGGCCTTACAATATAGATTTGACAAATTACATTTGTTAGAGCAAACAATATATGTGAGAACAGAAGGTAGAAGAGGAAACCAGTGATTTCCAGAGAAGAAGTTGCCAATGAAAAGGTGAAAACAGGGACATTCATACATAGATATTTTAAATATTATTTAAATATGATTCACCAGCAATAAAAGCAGTCTCTAATGGGAGTAGACAACAGAAGTGGAAGAATATAGATCCAGGGAAAGTTTGAACCTCAGAAAGGAAAAAAAGATCGTAGTATGATAAGACTGGATAAGGCTGCAAATGGAAACCCTAATAGATATTTGAAAATAAGTGTGTATAGAGGAAAAGATGATGGTGATGAAGATTATAGTGATCCACAGAGATATATTTTTGTTACAAAATAAAGGATGAAATATTCTAAGGGAGAAGATAGTGCCAGTGAAATTGATAGATAAGGTAAGTTAAAGAAGTATTTCTTGTTCGTGAATTTCTTGATCTAGAGCTTTGATATGAGTTTGTGAAGACTGTGTAAGAAAAGGTAAGTTAGAGCCTAGTCCAGAAAGAGAAAGGTGACATTAAGAGATTAAGAGATTCAGACAGAAAAATGCTTTCAGTATTTTGACAGACTGGAGAAGAGTGATGGGAAAAGATATGTTACAGTAGAGCTTTTGGTAGAAAATGACAACAAACTGAGAGTGAAGGACAGGAGTACAAACTAAAACCATGGGAGAAGACTGTGTAAATAAAAGAAAAAGAGAAAAGGAAAAGCAGAAGAAAGAGAAAAAAGGAAGGAAACAAATGAAAAAGCTATGACAAAAAGTAAGTTGGAAATGAGTCTAGATAGAAGCAGACAAAAACCAGTATGTAGTAATGGAGATCCAAGGGGAAAAACTGCCTGCCTAGACCTTAGTATTGGAGGAAACAGTATTTGCAGTAGGTAAGGAACTTTCAGCCACTCTGAAATGTATATATAGAGAATTGTGTAATTGCCACAAAACCTTAAAAACTATTTTAAGTCTTGCTTTTCAGCTTTGACAGATGCAATCTGGTTTCTGTCAGGTGTCTTGAAAACATTGCTTTTAATATCATACTTCTGAGTCAATTCTGTGATAATCTGTTCCCTACTGCCTCATATTTTCCTCAGATGCTTTCTCTTATCTGATGTATTGTGGTGGGTTGGCTCTGCCTGGATGGCAGGTACTCACCAAACTGCTCTACTGTTCCCCTCTTCAGCTGGGCAGGAGAGAGGAGAAATAAGGAAGGGCTCATGGGTTGAGATAAGGGCAGGGAGAGATCCCTCACCAATTACCATCATGGGCAAAACAGACTTAGCTTGGGGAAATTAGTTTGAACCAATTAAATAAGAGAAGGCTAATAAAAAAAATAAAGCCAAATCTTAAAACCACCTCTTTCCCACCACCTCCCTTCTTCTCTGGGCTTAACTCCTAAATTCTATCCCTCCTCTCTCCACCCACACAGGGGAATGGGAAATGGGGGCTGTGCTCTGTTCATTGTACGTTGTCTCTGCCATTCCTTTCTCCTTGGGAGGAGGACTCCACACTCTTCCCCTGCTCCTGGGAGACAATGCTCCATGAACTCCTCTGAAGTGAGACCTTCCCATGAGCTGCAGTTCTTCATGAGCTGCTCCAGTGTGGGTCACTCCCACAGGGTGCAGTCCCTCAGGAACAGACTGCAACAGTGGGGTCACAAGTTCTGCCAACAAACCTGCACCCACACGGGCTCCACTCCCCCTGGAAGCACAGGTACTGCCCAGAGCCTACTCCAGCACAGGCTTCCCTGAGGGTCATGGCCTCCCTCAGGCACCCACCTGTTCTGGAGTAGATTCCTCCAGGAGCTGCAGGTGGATCTTTGCTCCCCTCTGGACTTCCATGGGCTGTGCAGGCACAGCTGCCTCACCGTGGTCTGCACCATGGCTAGAGGGGAATCTCCACTCCAGAGCCTGGAACACCTCCTGGCCCTCCTCCTCTATTGACTTTGTTGTCTGCAGAGCTGTTCCTCTCATATATTGTCATTCCTCTCTCTAGTGTTCTTCTGCAGTTGTTCCCTGACTATTAAGTCTATTATCATAAAGGCGCTTTGCTGTAACTGACAGGCTTAGTTTTGGTCAGTGGCAGGTCCATCTTGGAGCCAGCTGACATTGGCACTGTTGGACATGGAGAAAGCTTCTCCCAGAAGCCACCCCTGTAGCCTCCCCCATTACCAAAACTTTGCTACGCAAACCCAATACATGTCTCGAGCTAGTTTTTTAAAAGACGCCGTATGTCTTAGCCCCAGTTCTGTCCTGTGTAGTTAATTTTGATATCTTTGCATTTTTTTCATCATTAATATATATTCTGTTGATATAGTTCCATTTTTTGTGTAAATGAAATTGAATATTCATCGTTTATGGCTAGGTGACCATACCATCTGAAGACTCATTTTATTCATGTGCATTTCATCAGGAGCAGTGAATATTTAAGTTGCAGATGACAGAATAATTTAAACTAAGAATGCTACTTCAGAATTCTGTATAGTGACTTGACCTGAAAAGTAAACAGAAGGAAAAGAAAAATAGAAGAATGAATTCTGAATGTATTCACACATAGAACGTGAATATCAGCATTGGTTTCAGATTTTTAGGAGACATAGGATAGAGTTATGATACAATTGGATGCTCTCAATAATTGCTATTGAAGAAGTTATATTTGTGTAAATCAGTTGCATCTTCATGGAAGCAGAGATCAGTATTTGAGAGCATGATTCCCTAATGTGGTAGTCAAGACGTTTGGAGAGAATAATTGTCTTCCAGTTTCTGTTGCAATGACTGCATATTTGTACAAGGTGGAAAAAATTCCGGTTTTATTATGAGCGAGATTGGACTGAGTTAAAACCAATTTTTAGTGAGATTCAGAGGTGAGGAGGACTGGGTGTCATCTGGTAAACAGAAGTAAATTTGGGTCTTCTTTTTCTTAGATTTGAGCAGGACAATCACAGATATATCAGGTAGAAGGTATATGTCACTCTCACATCCCCCTACATTCTCTCTCCTCTTACAAATGGCTGGAAAGACATTTTTGTTTGACATAGGATGTCTTAGAATGACCATATCCTTTCCTCCTCCCTCTTTTACTCCCACCATAAAGGATCCAAATGAGTCTGGGTGCTGCTAAAAGAGAAGGGAGGGAGAAAAGTGCTGTTGAATGGAAAAATTCGTTCTCAGAGCTCAAGCTTCTGTTCAATTTAATCAAGTACCCCACGAATTTCTCTTCTTGTTGGCAGTGAAAAAGGCATGAATTTTATTCAGAATATTAGTAATGAGTGAGATGGAGTTATAATGAAAACATTGTGCTGCTTTATAGCCTTCACAGCAACAAAACCTTTACATGAAATGACAGTAATCGCTATCATAGAATAACAGTATTTAAATGAGTATATTGAATACAGATATGAATTGTATTTATCTAATATAAGCACTAGACTTCCAAGAGAATAAAAATTACCTTAAAATTATGTTAGAGGTCTGAGATAAAGCAAGTGAGAGCTGTGAATTTCTGCTAAGGATTAAAAATCCAAAAAGATAGGCACAACAGGCCATGGCAGGATAGCATAATAGGGCACCCTGTAGTGTTCAGCTACTAAAAGTTTAATCCTTGATTATGAATTTTATTGCTTTTGTGTATTTGTCTCAGATGCTTAAAATAATGTTGCCATGGAAGTTTGGATTAATATTTTTACATAATTTATTGTAATTATATCATTTTTCTGGTTTCTGCTTTTTTTAAATGCATCACCGGCTTCTGATTTCAGAACCTCTGCAATGATCCACAGTCTGTTCCATTAATAATAGTCACAAAAATTACATATATTTTAGAAAGAAAAAAGTGATGGGTAGGAGTTGTTAGAAGACAGAATTATTTGTGGTCAGGTCAAAAACATATAATGTTTTTCAGTCAGGGCAAGCTAGAAAACATGGCATAATTGTTATTGCAAATATATGCAGGTAATTAGGAGGAGGAATTAATTTAAAATCAAAATAATTCTAATATTAAAAATGTAAATTTAATAAAATTATAATATTAATAGTATTTTAGGATAAATTAGTATCATCCAATTTCTGTGTATATTGTTTTCCATTTTGTAGTTCTGGGTCTTACTCTTACACATTTTCCTTGATATTTTGCATTATGTTCACTTTATGGTGCACTGGAAAATCTGGATAGATAAAAAGTTATTTTCTTTCAAAATTTCAGTTCTTTGTGGTAGTTTATACTACTCACCAACTTGAGCTACTGTTAAATTTTAATATTCTATTTAAATTATAAATCTCTTCCTCACCACACAGCCTTTCAATATTCACAAGTGCAAGTAAAGCAATTGTACAATGGGATTTAAGGTACTCCAACAAGAAATTATGTCATGATGATTTTGTATTTAATTCCATTATTTTAATTAACGATCTACCACATACTAGGATTCTCTGATTAGAATAAATGCACTGATGTAAGTATATTAATGAGATACTATTCTTTTGAATATGTCTTTTAAAAACAAAGTTCTAATGTTTTAAGAGGAGAAAAGTAGGCTTCAGTTTTTTTCTTCTTTGAAAGAAGGCAGCCTGTGTTGACTGTTGTGCATGATAGAAAAAATTGGGAAGACATGTGTAACAGAGGTAGAGAAACTATGGTCTCTGGAAGTTTGAATTTCATCTTTTATTTTCCTCTTTTTTTTTTTGATAGTTTCACTATTTCTGCATCCATGCTTTCCTTATGTAAATTTTAATTACTCTTAAGGACTACATAAACATGAATTACTACATACTTTTTTCATCTGGGACAATTTACACACAATGTGTGTAATGTCGCATAATTCCTTAAAAATGCTTTTTTAATGGAGGAGTTCTCTGACTTGTTCAAAAATTTCATAGAAGGAAACAGAACATTTAGAATAAAATTCAGATAATAGATGGATAATACAGTAATAACAATTGTGATCTGGTAATCATGAGCTGCTTTGATTAACAAAATTTGTAAATGATCAGGATATGCAAGAAAATAAGTTTAGGTATGAATTTAATGAAAGGGACCCTCTTTAAAACATTCCCTATGAGACTGACAGAGAGAAAGAAGCAATTTCCATCCCTGTAGACACACTGCCAACTATTAATTGAGTAAGAGAGCTAATGGAGTAGTGGTGGAAATCCAAGTTTCTGGCGGTGATCTCAGTATTCAGGTTCTATTGTCAGATTAAGGATTTGGTCCACCATTAACCCCTTCCCTGCAATGGAATGCAGTGACATCAAAATGGGTTATCCAGACTGTCCAGTACCTGAGCTCTTCATCCCCAAAAGCTGGTAGCTGTTTCCATTTGGTAAGAATTGGGAGTATGGTTTCAGATAGAATTAGCAAAAGTAAAGGCTCTGAATATTGAATCTCTTTGCTTCTGCCACAAAGTAATGATAAAACTGCATATCCCAGAACCATAGTCTGCCTCATAATGACCATAGAGCCATTCTTCTCACTTTGAGGCAAAGTGGAACCTCATCTTTTCAATTAAATGAAAACACAAGAAAGATTAAGAGATAGAATTTTTTTAAAGATTTAGACATACCAAAATTCTAGAAGTAAACAAAGCTGGGTTATATAAATAACACAGCATGTGTTTATCATGGTTGCAGTGAAGGAGGCAGTCATTGTGAACTGGAACTAAGCTACATATGTCTGCCACTGATGGGTAATTAGTCTTATGGTCTAGAACTCGAGATTTGTTTGTGCAAAATGTGTTAGTGCCAATAAATATACTCAGATGTTCAGTGCAGAAACCCATGTGTACATGTAACTATGACGTGCCATGTTTTTCTTTAATTCTGCCCTTATGAAGTATTTTGATCTGCAAGAGACATTTGGATTTTGACAGAAACCTGCTGCATGAGTCCTTGTACTATTTTCTTAATCTGTCTTAATTGCATTAACTACAGGAGCCCTTTACAACATTCTTTCTAAATGCAAATGATGGCAAGTTTGACCACCCAGATCGAACCTTCTCTTCAGTGGCCAGGTCCTGGAGGAACAGCCAAAGAGATACCTCAGATGTGAAGGTAACATATATGTTAAATAAATAGATAAGCATGCAATTTCACTATGGTGTTTTTGTTTGTGTAAAGATAAAGAAGGTGCTGTATTACATTTTATATTTATATATATTTAATTTCTTCATATTCAGTACTCTTAAGTGTAGTGTAAATGAATAGATGTTACTTACATTTATTGTTCTACCACAATCAAAAATTCTTTGAAGTTGAGTGGACAAAAGGTGTTTTGTTTTTGGAGCAAAACAGCCTAACTGATCTAATTTAGATCGGATAATCAGGAGATGGAGAAAAGCTCAATAAATTGTTCTTTCCTGCTGTTAACTCAATATTTGGCCCACCCCATAAAACACAGCAGGAATTGGATTTGACCTTAAAGTGTCATATTGTTATAGCTTGCCTAGCTCTGGGTTTGCATTGCCTGGGGCAATTAATAAAGCATTAATGACAAGACCCATTTAAAATGTTGGCTTTTCTGTACAGCTTTAGCTTTTACTTGAATGTGCCTGGGGATATTATGCAACAATACACATTAGATTAAAACAACTTCTACATGACATACAGAAACAGCCAGAGAGAAGGGTGATTTTAGTGTTGTTATTCCTTACCTTTGTATTTACCTTGTTAAATACAAAGGGTTATTGTTCATATACATGGGACCTTATCAGAAGGGAAAAAAAATATAGTAATACTGTGAATAATATGGTCCCTTCTTGATTCTCATTTTCTAGTAATAAAGTAGGTAAAGACTGCACTATACCTAAAATTGCTCTTTTTTAAAAAAACATTTTTCACAGTGAATATGTTTCTCTTCTATTTGTATACTACTACTCATACTAGGAAATTATTAATTCAAGGTCATATTGCCATCATATTTTTCACTTGTTATGGCAAAGAAAAAAAAGAAGATATATATTTGTTGATTTATTTTTATTCCAGAACTCCTGTTTGCATAAATATTCCAAAAGTTTCAGAAGAGTATGTGGACAAACCATGCTGTTGTTTTTCAGTTACTAGTTAGAATAACTAATTGCAAATTGTACGGCCATCCTAACTTAGGGGAGAAAATGTTTTTTAAAGAAAAGAAATCAACCTGAACCTCCTACAAACCATTTTATGTTTATTCATGCTCTTCTGGAAGTCAGTAGTATTTTAAGTACCATCACTGTTACTCTTATAAGAAAAACAAAGGAAATCTCCAAATTTGAGGTAATATCTACTATATTAGATATATCCTCAAAGTGCTGACATTTTGATTTTTACTTTTCAATGAAATCTGGTTTTCCTGGAATTCCACTAGAATATCTGCAAAATTGACTTCCTAGGAGTGGGGCTCAAACAAAGGATAAGAGCCTTAAACTGAGAAATAAGGGAAGACAGTTGGAAGTGACTGTAATCTTCTTGTCTGGCTTTAGTACACAGGAGGAGGGCAGTTAAATACATCAAGGCATTGCAAAAGATAAAGGAATATCTGTGGACAGACAGAGAGATGGTATTCAAGTGGAGTATATAATTAGTGGAAGGATTGTTCCTGAACTAGCAACCAAATGAGTTATCAGTAAAACAATTAACTGAAATGTTTGTATGAAAATACCAGGAGTCTTGTGAACCAAGTGGGATAATTTAAACTGCTGCTGCCAGCTATTGCAAGCATGAAGGAATTAAGGATGGATAACAGCTGCATTGCAAAATGTATTTGTATTAAAATAACCCAACTTATCAAAATAAAACAAGTACTAAAAAGATACTCAAACCCACATACTTTTAGAAGAGGAAGGCAAAAGGTTAAGAAGTGAAGTAACTGTGTTCTTCCATGCCATTGAATGTAAAAAAGGCAGTTGGGGATAGCAGGTAAAATAGTAAAAATTAAGGGTCAGCATTGCTCTAGGGGAAAGATTGTAAAACAAAGTGTTCCAGAATACATTTGGCAGTCTACTATGAAGCCGCTGAATCAGTTTTATATATATATATATATATATATACACATTTCTGTTATGCCATTAGAAAGAGAAATTCTACTTGGAGCTAAGTCATTACAGAAAATCTAATATGGGAGTAACAGATGAGGTATGCTAGCCAATGAATGTTTTCTCCAAATAATCCCTGACCTGTCTGTTCAGGGAAACATTAGGGCTAAAGATGCTGTTTAAAATAGGGGTTAGTTAATTAATGAAGGTACAGGGAAGGTGGGTTTAGAAAATAACCTTGAATGGGTTTATTATGAAATTATTCATTTTAAGATGAAAATAGATCGATAAAAGCAGATCCAAAATGAGCTGAATCTTTAAGGGATGCTAAAGCAAATAGAAAGCATTCACAAATTAAATAACAAAAAAAATCCAGATAAATTAGGGGAGATTTAATACCAGCATTTGATGTGTTGCATCACTAAAATAATTTATTGTATATTAGTAGAAAGCTACAACTGGAATAAATCTACTGAGGTACTCTTCAGTAGCATAAGCAATATATGACAATGCATTGCTGTTTTGTCTTCAGTTTAACAAGGAAACTTTATGATCAACAGGATGGCAGAAACCTTATCATGAGACCAAAGGTTTATTCTTAGATTATAACAGCTAGAATATCTCATGGCATCTAATTTCCACCTGAAACAGTCTGATTAGTCATTCTTTCAGAGCTATTATGTTGTCAAAAAACATAAATTACTGGTTTTTCTCCTTTTCCTTCTCCAGTTTTCAGTATGAATTCTTGCTGGATAAAGCAAATGGTTAGTGCTTTCTTTGCTGGAAACCATCAAGAGTAAGATATACGTAAACTGGAGTTAGGCATAAGAACATAAGAAAATGTGTTTAAGGAGTTGGGTACAGGTAGAAAAATGTGTAGGTTAGTCAATGTCCAGAAGTGAAGATATAATCCTATGAAATATGCAAATGCATGAAAGTGAGAATTGTTTGTGAAGGAACAAAGAGGTAAACCTCAGAGGAAAGCGATCCGAGTGGAAAAATGCTTACTTAAGCATTCATACTTAAGAGTATGAAAAGTAAAGGTGAAATTGAGTATTGTCTGAGTTTGAGTATCCCCACACAGGGAAGTAGCAAACTCCTTATTTCTAAAACTCTTTTTTTTCAAAGTAGACTGGCAAAGTACTGGCAAGGCCCTTTCATTTGCAGAGTCTGTGTTTCTTAGTGATCAATCAAGAATGAGTATAGCAGCTAATTGTTGCTTTTGTTTGTTGCTTAAGACCTTAATGAACTACATTTCTCAATGCCATGACATCAGGGCCAACTTTTCCCTGAGGCTTTGAAGTTCGTTCTGCAAAATGATAGGGAAGTGAACTATTATTAATGCTACAAATACCTCATTTTTTTTCAGATTAGTTGTGCTACTGCTTGGAATGCCTTACAGGCTTTTCAAACATTTTAATCAAGTTTTCAGGGACTTGAAAAACAGCGAGGTCTGGGTAACCACTAAGAAACTCCCTCAAAATTTCTACCCATTTTATTCACTCTCATAAGAGCAGCATCCACTGTCTTGCATAACAGAAAAGCTTCAGCTCTGAGAGCGTGACTCATTCAAAAACTCGTGGTCAGCTGACTGGCTTCTAGTATTTATCCGCAAATCCTGGGGGACAGGAGAGAGTGTGCAAAAGATAAGATGTGTAGAGGTTGTGTGTGAGTACAAAATCTGAAGGCATGCTCTCTGTTAAAGTTTTCTGCAGACTTGTGTAGCTTCTTCTGGCTCCACATGTAGCTGTAAATGGATAGGCTTGGCAATGTGGATTTCCATGTGATATACATGCTGTAAATTGTTTTCCCATCCTAAAGATTTTTTGAGTCTTTATAGTAAATATTTAGTGCATGAAATACAGACTATCCATTGAAGTAGCAAACTTTAAAAACTGTTAAGACTAGCAAGTGTTCATTATTCATGTATTCCTCATGATACATTTGAATTCATCTGAGCTGCTTTAAGTACATTTATCCCTGTTTTTACTAATCTCATTGATTATTGTGGTACAGGTTATGAAATAATTTTAAAACAGAGTGTGCAATGAATTAATCTGATATTCTTCATTGCTATGTGTTGTAAGTTGGCCACAATTTTTGCCTTTGAGTATGGTATTGAATAATTATATGAATTGCCTTCATTCTTTGTTAGCAAGGTCTAATTAAAAAAAACAAATTATATATTTTTAGGAATGTAAAATTGAGAGGGTTTTCTGCGTCAGTTACTGTTTAAGAAAGAGGTCTATGAGGTACTTTATCTTCAAGTGCTGAAGTGCTGAAATAGGTCAATTTTAACTAATGAACTGAGATTTTTAAGTACTGCAGACACTTTCCACAACTGTTCTTTTACAGCCTCAATGTTATTTAAAAAATCTATCCAAACCACTTGCACAGAGTTCTGCACTAAAATTTAAAAACCAAGTACCTGAAATTTGCAGAAGAATGTGTATCTCTTTAGGAAGCTGCATTTCTGTGGGTCCAGCTCCTTTCCTCCCATGTGTGTGTCCTCCCTGGCATTCTCTCTCTGTTTCTCCCTTTCCTTTCCCTTCTTCCCTATCCCCTTTTAATATGTGTAGTCTTTTCTGGAACTGAATTATTTCATGCTGAGCTAATGAAAATAGAGCTGTGGCAGTAGTTTGATCAGCCTGAAAAACAAGCTGTAATTCTGGCATCTTGAATTGTGGCAAAAGGTAGGCCACCTTTGAAAAATGTAGTGTATGATAGATTATTGCTCAACAAAGGATTAAAGATATACTTAGACCATTTTGTTCCTTACACTTGGGTTGTTTTGGTTCATTTTCAAGAAACTCGTTCACCTACAGTGGATGAAACAGAATTAATGCAGTCTGTGCTGTGTTACAGTGGTAACACACAAGGGAGAACCTGGATAACACAGTTTATTTTATTGTGTCTCCCTTTGTCAACATCGACCTTCTCTTGAGATAATCAGTACAAGCTGGAGGAGGAATGAACGTTTGCAGGGTGACCTTTGAGGAAGCAAGTCACCCGGAAATGACCATAACTTGGCCAGTTTGCACATGTTTTCCTTTCCTCCCCCTCTTTCTTCCCCCTCCAGTTTTTGGTAACATTGACTTCCCCAGAACCTCCTGTTCAGACACTAATCTTTACTAATACCTCTCAAACTTGTTATATTACATTTTGAATAGTCTGTGTAGAAGTTAGAAAGGTAGCTCTGACAAAATGTCAGTAAAGTGCCTTAGTGTGAAATGGAGGAACTCATGACTGACTCATTGACCCAGTACTAGACTCTTGTGGAATTAATGGATGCCAGGAGATCAACCTTTTGGGAGGAAAAGAAAGAAAGAAAAAGAAATTAAAGTTTTAATACCTTGAAGTGAATTATTCTAGGAAAGTGAAAACGTCTGGGTTGAATTTGATTTCATTGGGAGGACATAAAATGGTATACCCTTAGCAAAACATATTAAACAGAAATGTCAGATTTGATACAAGTGGTGTACAATTGTAATAGTGTTAATCGCAGTCCTCTATCACCTGAAGACATATTTTTAAAGTTTAATTTCTCAGCAGTTTGGATTTGTCACAGGCTTGTAAATTAGAAAATGCATTTGGGGGATGTTTTCTTACAAGAAGACACAAGGTATATAATACTGTTAACTGTACCTTGGGGTTTTATTATAGCTATTAAAATAAAAAAGAGATCACATTTACAGACAAGAAATGTCTGTTATAATATTCATTTTACTTTTTTTTTATACACCCTTCAGTAGCTTTACTACATCATTCTTCATATGAGAAGAGCCAAGCTTCTCGGGCAGTTTGAAAGGTAGATGACTATTAAATGATAGAAAGCTAACCTGTCTTATTAGAAGTGTGAATGAAAGGGGAGCAGAGGAGGTTGCCAGCTTGTGAAATGTCAAGGACAACTAGACAGAAATTACTGCAAATAGATTTAGATCCCTAGAATCCCTACTTTTATTAACTCTTTGAACTCTAGATGTTTCTTGTGGAAAGAAATTAGCCATGACAGGTTATGTATTCATAAAAGATTTATTTAGAACCTTTGGCAAGAGCAATAAAACCAATAACACATACTGAATTGTGTCAGTTAATGTAAAATTATAGATCAACTGAGTTGCATACAATAACATATGCATTTGAAATGCTTAATTGGTCTGTGAATAGTTTAAAAATACCAGATTTTTAAAAGAACATTGGTTTTCTGTGTCTTCTTTCTTTACATTCCCTCATTTTATGTCTGCTAAATGATATGACTTGTAGGGAAGCTGTTTTATGGGTTTGTTTGTTTTGCTATTTTCCTTCATGCCTTGATTTGCACTGGCTGACATGATGTGTGTATTGTAGGAAAAAATATTTTGAGATTTGTGTTTCATGAATATTTGTGGCTTGAAACCCAAATTCCTCAAAGTCATGAGAGCTTCAAACAAGCTTTTCTTTGCATAGACCTGGCTTTACATTCACCTTTTACTGCTAGTGCCACTGAAGTTGCAACAGGAGTTTTAAGAAACATCTTATCAACTATTTTGTCTGTCAAGTAGAAAGCAGATTGGGAGACAGAAGGTCCTCTGTGTCCAATCTCTTGACATAAATACCATCTCTGAGATACAATTTTCCCCTGCTAATTTTTGAGTCTCCTTGTCCTTATCTTCAGGGTGAATTTAACAATGACACTTCTAAAGTATGAAGCTGGTGATTTGTAAGAAGCTGTGTTGTATGACAAATTATACTCTGCTCTGAAATGGATGAAAAATAGCAGATGCTGTCAGAAAAGTATGCAATCTCCATCTCCAATGTAAAGACTACAAAGGTTGATAAAAACATTTATTTTGGCTTCTGTGTGATGAACATGTGAAAAAATATAATATGGCCAAAGTATATAATGAAAGAAATTAAGTTATGGACTGTTTAGCAATAATTCTGCTAGCTAATTTGGGAAGCGTAGAGGAATATTTTGTATTTTTGTAACTAAAACAATGGAGCAATACATCATTGTCCCTCATTTAGACTTCTAGGAGCTTAAAGGCTGTAAAGCTGGTAAGTAATGCTTTTCAAGCATGTAATAAACAATGCAAAGAGAAAACAGTAATTTATTCTCCATATCTGGGATGGATTGTTAGCTAGGATAAGGGAAAATGGACTTAGATTGCATAATGAAGGATTCAGGCCAGTTGTTAGGTAAAACTTCCCAAGATGAAGAACACTGAGACCAGTTGATGGAAGAGTTGTGGAGTTGCTGTCATTCGAATTCTTCTGGGACAACAGGGTAGACAGATATCTTGCAGGATGGATGTCATAGCTGAACCTCACCTGGAATGAAGGAATGGACACGATCACCTCTATAAATATCACCCCAAAACAGCTATATATTTGAGGTATCTGTTTCCTGTCCATAACAGGAAAAGCACCGAAAGTGCTGGCTCTCTCTAGTCATAATCTTTATTGGAATATGAACTGGCACATGCCCATTTGTGAAATAAAGACAATCCAAACTCTGGCTGAGAAAAATGTAAATAGGTTTTGAAAATTACTCTAGCCCTTGCTATTGTTATCTTTTCCTGCATTCTTGTGTACATTCTTGCAACTTTCAGTGGTTTCTTAGTTAACACAATTCTCTCTGGGCCCCAGTTGTCATCCTGTCATCTCCTCTGAGGTTCACTCCTGTCTGCTCCTTCCTTTTACTAGCAACCTCCTGGGCTCCATCCTTGCTGCCTCACTGTCCTTGCTAATCCTTCCTCTCTCTGCTTCTCCCAGTTTACACTTCTCTTAGTGTAACATGCTTGGGGGCCTTGGGGAAGAAAATATTTGTCCTGCGATTGGCATGAGATAGAAGAGACAGCTTCTTCAATTGTTCACAGCAGAGTAAACAATGTACACATAAAACCAAAATTTCTATCTCACTTCTCTAGCTTGGTTGCATTTTCTGTGCTTCTAAGTAGTTAAATACATGAATCTTAAGTTCATACATACAGGATGCCACAGCTTCTGTACTGGGCCTGTGTTCTAGTATACATTCATTCATTCTTTAGAAATGAGAAGGGGATATATTTATCTGAGCTATTTTTAAGTGCTGTGGTTTCTTAGTCTCGTCAATAGTGGAGACAGCAAAATTACAAGAGGAATATCAAATGCTACAAAAGAAAACTGAATGGTTAATACAAAGTATGGGAAACATGTAAGTATCTGGGAAAGGTCACTTGCGACATGGCTCACATTTCAAGAAAAGGTTCAATTCCTGCTAAACAGTACTCAAATAAGCAAACATAATTACAGGCTGCAGTAAAAATAACATTGGAGAGAATGCTGAGACTATAAAACAGTGGGTTTATTAATTTTTTCAAATACTGTGTTTAGTTTTTTACTTTGACCAAAAAGAAAAAAAAACAAACAAAAAAACCCCAACCCAACCCAACCTGCCAGGAGATGTGTAACTGAAATTATTAGGATTCTAGGGAGAGTGTTATTTGAAGAGGATTTAGAAGTCTGGCACTGGTTAATTTCCAGAGCACAGGAATAAGACAGTTCAAACTAAACATACACAACACAATAAATCTTACAAAGAAATTTAATCACATACTTTTGTTTATTCTATTTCTATTTATGTTTTCTGCTATACCAGACAAGTGAACATTAAATTACCCTGAAAGCAAAGACCAACAAAGATAAACTTACTAAATAGAAATACCATTTAAAATACTTAGTGGCTTAAATCCCTTTCTTTCAAGATACCCCTAAAGCCAAAAGGTTAGTAGAATTCAGTTAAACACTAGATGTGTCTCTGGGTAGCACAAATCTTTCATGTATGTTAGACGTAAAAGTTCACAGTTACATACCTTGACATTTAAAACTGAAAAAAGAAATTTAACAAATAATTTTCTTTAATGGAATCGAAGAACTTTGTTGCTGTGACATTACAGGTTAGTATGACACCACATTGAATAAAAATTGACAGTAATCAAAACCAACGGTGTATGCTTCAAGGCTTTTATACAAAATAGAAACAAACTTTGCTAACTTTTTCCTTAATAAATTCTGTTCCATTTGAATAAGGCTTTTAGATTAATTTTTCCTAATTTTTAAGGCAATGTTCTTAGTTTGTCAGTGATTTGTGTAGTAGCATATGTTGGGCTGTGGCTTGCTCCTAGTTCTGAGTTAGTGATTTGTTGAAGTCCTGAAAGATTTCTGTATAGTTTTCTCCAGCTGTGAGGATCCTTCATTCTTCTTTGAGTTCCATTAGAGAAAACCAAAGGGCATCCTTTGGAACCTGAGATTTAGTGAATCCTGTTTTGGGGGAAGGGGGAAGATTGCTTTTAAAATACTCTGAATAAATTAGAGGTGTATATAATAAAACTTAAGCTGGTCACTGAATCTCTTTTTTTTAACCTTATAGGATATTCATGATTGTTTTTATTTTGGCTTTGCTCTAGCTGCTGTTTCATTATGTACTACATCTAATACTTCAATTTTTTTTTTATTTTTGGAATTACAGCTTGTTTTATAATGAGCTATTCAGGTTCAGGTGTGTCTCACTTGGTTAATGTTTTATACTGGTTAGATTGGCTTTGCATTTTAGTCTAACCTATATTAGTATATCATGATATAAAGAAGCAAATAAATTGCCTCCCTGAACGTACTTAAAATTGTAACAAATACATTTCTTTTTTTTGTTTGTTTCCTAATAAATTTGAAAGGATGCTTTAACTGCTCTATTCTCTATGGAGTTGCAGATCAGATTTAATTAGATAATTTTGTGTGTGCAGTGGGGTATTTTTTGCTTTGCATGTCTGCAGCCTTTGAAAAGACCTCAAAGAGACTCAGGTTTCAGGTGCTGTGTCATCAGTTTTGATCATGTTACAAAACTGAATGCCACAGTGCTTTTAAAAATGCAATTTGGTGAATTTAATCCATGTATAGATATTGGAGAGGAGATAGGGGGCTTTAAAGCTTTTTGTTATTTCAGTTCAATACTTAATGCTAAAATAATAGGAAAAAATAGCAATATTCATTATGTCAAAATGCTTTCCTGTTTAGCTGTCCTGGAAATTGGGAAAAACTTCACACCCTAAGTTATCTATAATTTATTATATTTTGAAGTTATTGATCTCTGACATTTTAAGAATCACGTATATCTGTTTGAAGGACATTTGTTGTACATTTGTTGAAGGACATTTTTCCCTCTGTGGATTCTTGAATTTTTCTAACAGTAGAAATAAGTCATTCACTGTGTATTATTTTTCCTTATATAGGTAATCAACTTACCACTTTTTCTTATGTAATTTAAGACTATACAGAAAGTGAGATCAAGACACTGTTATATCTGCAATTTTTCCCCTTTTATGTATTTTTGTTAAATAGAAATTTAAAAATCCAATATATTTTGATATTGAAAGCTTAGCATAAATTTCCCTGTGCATTAAATTCTGAAGAGGACTCATTTACTCATGTGACCTGCCTTTGTAAAGTTGTGCTTGTCATAAAAACAGATATGGGAAAAACAAAGGTTGAATATTTAATTATGAGGAATACATTTGACTGTAAGTCAAAGAAAGCGGGTTATAAAATTTATTTTAAAAAGGTTCACAGAAGCTTAAGCAAAACCAGGAATTCTTTAATATGTACTACAAGAGATCCTGATTTTAGGGAGCACCATTTAGCATTTCTGTTAAATGTGAAACCTCATTGTGTGTTTTCTTTCTGCTAGGAGTTAATTCCAGAATTTTACTACCTACCTGAGATGTTTGTCAACAGTAATGGATACAATCTAGGAATCAGGGAAGATGAAATTGTTGTGAATGACGTTGATCTCCCTCCATGGGCCAAGAAGCCTGAAGACTTTGTCCGTATCAACAGGATGGTAAGATGTACTTTTGTTTAGTCTAAAGGGTTCTGTATTTTAGCAAGCTAACCTAATTCTGTTTTTCATCTCTTTAGAACTAGATTTAGAGAAATAAAATAAAAAGTGAAGGAGAATTTGCATTCTGCCTTGCTTGACAGAACCTTTTATTTTACAGTGGATTTTCCTTCTATGTGCCCAAATTATGGAAAGTTAAATTCAGTTATTTACTCTCTCATGAGAAAGCTTCAGACATGCATGAGCTTGGCAATATAAGATAGCCTGAAAAATTTATGTCTGTTCCTCCTCATCACCTCTACATCAAAAAATAAAAGAATACTATAAATGCTGATATCTTGCAAACCATCTTGTATTCCTTATGCACCTGAAGATTTGCACTTCCTGTTCATCAGAGATGAACTGGAAGTGTAGAAATGTGAACATAAGCAAACTGCAGTCTTTGAAGAAATTTTGCAGAAGAACTGCTCTGATGTAAATCATCATGAGGTCTCCAAAATTTAAACAGAAAGAACATTTATGGTATATATATATTTCTTTAATTAGATAGGCAACTATTTTATTATTGATAAAGTTAATGCATGTGTATGCTTTTAGTAATTTTTATAAACAGCAAGGTATATTCAGATGCTTTGGCCAGCAATACTTCAATTTATGGTTCTGTTCTGGAAATAGTTCTTCCTTAAAATGCATATTGCCTGTCTTTCTAAGAGAGTCAGTACTATGATTTCATAAGCTATGGGTTTCCATACAGTTGAAAAACTGTTCAGTTTAGGTTTTATTCCAAATAGTGCTTTTGTGGTAGCATTGTAAATCTAGCTGTGTTGATTTGTTGGGTTTTTTACTGAGCAGTTTGGTAATTTAATTTTAAGAACTGTCTATTTAAAGAAAATTGTTCTTCAGGAATTGATAGAAAACAAACCAGCTCTATGAAGTTCAAAAGAATAGAAGAATATTGTAAAAACAAACCTATTCCTATCTCCATCTATAGATGCAGATGATTTAGAAGCGTCCTCCATTTAGAAGAATAAGTGGTTTGATGTATGTACAACAGTCTCCTAAGGAAGTGATGGCAACCTCATCACTTGAGACGTATGAAATGTACTACACAAACCAGGAGAAATGTATTCTGTCATTGACAGATTAGTCTGTCATTGGCTGGAAGAAGCTGGACAACATTTCTTGGCTGATTCTCTTTTACCTCATATATTGTAAAATTCTTTTTGAAAACAACTAATTGTCACAGCTGATGGAAGTAACTTCAAGTGCAATTTCACTAGAAAAGAAGGAGGTGTGCTCAAAGGATCACTGGAGTCCATTAGAGCTCTCAAGTGTGGGATGTGCAATCACAGATACGTGTCTCTGGAGTGCCTGTGTCATTGTGTAGAGCACTTTGTTGGGCTGTGGTTGTAGCTAAATCCAAACTGAGCTCAGGCATAAGCACACTAAAGTTTACCTAAAGGTTTAGTTTTGACATCTGAAAGAACAGAAGTGTGATTCCTTGGTGGAAAAGGAGAAGCAAGCTGCCACCTATTGGGGGATATAATGAGAGATGCATATTAAGGACTCCCATTCTTAAATTTAGTAAAGAATCTTCCTTGTATCTTATATTGCATTTTATTATCTTTCCACAATGTTGATTACTAGGAGGATAAAAGGCACTATGTGATAAGAGATCCCCTGAAGAAAAGCTTAAGCTTTAGTTTATTTAATTTCCCTTGTGCAATTTCTGCTTTTTAGAAAGTAGCAGAGCAGCTCTCCACAGAAAAGTTTTGTGCTGTTGAAGAAAACAGCTGCTTACACAAATTTAGAGTATAGTATTTCAGCCTCTGCAGGACTACAGGACTTGATAGTGAGGTAATTACTGATTCCACATGTGTGTAAGTGTGCTCAGACTGCCAGGAGACAGACAAACTGATGAAGGCTAGAGCAGTATTATAATTACAGGCTTCAACTAATTGAGTACTTTGCAGATTCTAAAATCAAAAATAATCACCCATTTGTATCAGACCCTTCCTCTACTGTTTTCTAGCCCTTTCCCCACAGATGTGGGCATTATGCCATTCTTACACAGTTTTAACAGGAGGCAGTTTCTGCGTTGCCTTTATTCACTCCATCATCTACTTTTAGCAAGAGCATGATCAGTAGCTAAAATTCTTCTCTACACAGATACATACTATCTTGAAATGAACTGTCTGAGGAAGTTTGCAAATGATAATAAAGTTAGGAACTGCCTACAAAACAGGAGAAAGAGGCATAGATTTATTTGAATTAGATGCAGAAAATAGACTGAAAATCACCTTGAGAGGAAAGAATGAAAGATAATAAGGAACAGAAGTCTGGAAACAAAAACAGTACCAAAAATAGAGCAAGGTAGAGGTGACAATGAACAGCAATTAGATTAGCTAAAACTCTTTAATTTTATATCCACCAGAAGTAAGTGTATTTTGATGCAATCTATGGAGAATCATTGCATCACAGAGGATGTAAACAGTTGTACCTGTCTATGGTCCTTTTGAGACTGCACCTGGAATATTGGATTCACTTCTGGGTGACTAGAAAACAGAAACATTCACATTTGGATGGAGTTCAGAGGATAAAAGCAAAATGAATAACTTTGGGAGTTTAAAGAGCATGATATATGCATAGTATTTTACAAAGCTTATTATGAAGAGCAAGTAGCTAAAGAAGGATAATCCTTTTCATAGAAATGCTGGTAGCATGTGTAGTAAGAAGTAATGGAATTACATTTTGAAAATGTAATAATTTGAATGTGTCATAATTTTTCAGAAAAAAAATACCTCATGTAGGGTTTTTGTTAACACATTCAGCAAACCTGACAGTACCCTGTCTTTTTGGTCACTAGAATGGAACTGGTCAAAGGAACAAATACAAAGGGATTGGAAAGTTTGACATTCCCTAGCTAATGTCTGATTCTATTATCTGAACCGGCCAGCAGATGTATTATTCAGTTAGGTCATCCCTAGGCCAGGCTTTGGCTATTATACAAGAATCTATCTTGAGGAAAAAAAATAGCCTGGGTGTGATGCTGACGTGTAAAACACAGCAAGCTTGTGCAAGCCTGGAAATTCTACAGCAACTTAGCAAAGCAAGAAGAGAATATGTTTGCAGAAAACTAAGGAATAGTTCAAGTAAGGGTTGTCCTGATCCCTTATCTAATAAAATCAGCAGTAGTAATTTCATTTCAGTGGGAAGAATCCTGTGTGGTACTGCATGACATACAGAGGGATCTTTTTTTCCCTAGCTGACACTATTTTTTTCTGTTCATATTTTCTTTTTTTTTATGCTTTCTGCAGGCATATATGATATGTAATTTTCTGTGGGAGTGAATACAAATCCTTATGTACTACTTGCACATTTATGAATGTAAACATTTTCTTTAAATAATAGCAAGAATGCCAGCCTTTCATCCTGATACTTACCAAAGAAAACACAGAACAGCCTAGGAGACATCACAGAGGCACAGTGTCATAAATCAACACAATTTACCCAACTGATTAACAAGCTTTACTAAAATTCTGTGCAAATGAATAAATAGCAGGCAGGAGTTTTGATTTTTTTTTTTATCATTTGATTGTTCAGCTGGGTGTTTTACACTTCAAACTAAATACAGAAGTAGAAGTGGAAAGGATTTTCCATCAAAAGAGATTGCTTTAAACTTGCAAAAATTACACTTATTATAAAGACTGGAAAAGACATTCAGTCAAGTTACTTTTTAAGACCTATTACAATATCTTCTAAAACATTCAATGTATGCTTTGGCGATTTTTGTAGTAGTTTTATTTGTCTGTACAAAGCTAGACTGATTACTATGGAGTTACTCATGAAACATTAATAAAGCACTATGTTCAATGCTAACATGATTATGGTCTGACCTCAGCAACGGTACAAAGGACAGAGGCAGAAAGTGTCCCTGATAGCATTACCCTAATGCTGGGCTCATCAATCATAATCTCCCAGTTTACCAGGGAAAAAAAAATCCACGCATAAAACCTTCCACAGATGTGCATCTGTAGTCCTACTCAGCCTCTCAGTCCCCACAGACTCAGAGCAGTCCTGGGAGCCAGAAATAGAACAGACTCAGTCAGTAAGTCAAGCATGTTAAATCAAGGCAGGGAACACCACTGTGAAACACTGAAGCACAGCTTTTATAATAAGCATTCTTTAGTTTTGAAACAAAAGATGCAAGATTTTGTAATTCAAAGGTAATTATAATGATATTTTCATTATGGCTTATGCACGTATTAAATTACAAATTGCAGTGCTGAGTAAAATGTATTCACTATAAATTATATTTTTGAGAGACTAAACAGTGCCCTGTTTTTGTTACACATTTTTTGTTCCTATTATATAACCATTACTAAGATTGAATTTTCTTTCTGTCTCTGAAATGATTTATTTGCACTCCTCAGCTGCCAATTGCATTTTTGTACCATTCCCTGTCTATTCAGAAACATGCATAGTATTTTGTAATTAAAAATCTTCTTGAATAGTCATTAGAAATATTGAGTATGAAATCTCTCTGCTGTGAGAGCCTGGAAGATCTTCTCCTCCTCACCATTCAGCAGCAGTTGACATTTCTTTTCTACCAGATGAGCAGTAGATAAGACTTGATATTACCTCCTTAGAAGTAGCTTGGATTTTGTTTTGTGTATTGCCAAGGTTATGCAATTAAAACTTATTCAGGCAAAAGGGATTTCAATCTGCTTCAGATTTTTCAATCACTTTTAGCAGTGATTTTTCTTTTACTTGCTATATTGCTGAAGAATCTTATTTATATCTTGAAGACACTAACATAAAGGACCAGTTCCTCTGCAGATATCCCTGAATAACCCAAATCTGCATAATGTACTTCTGTGTCACTTCTATTAAAATATTACTTTGCTTAAATGACCATAACTAATCTCAGATAGCAGTATTGCCTGAAATATTTTATGAGGAAAGTCTAAGATTTCACTTTGATAGTCAGTGCAAGGAATGGTAACTGAGGAAGAGAAATATTTGGTGGAGAGAATCTGCAACTGGCTGCAAAGAAGCACAGATGTGAGAGGAGAGGAGAGAAATGCAGCTCACAGGCTGAAATGGCTGATGGTCTGGTTTTGAGCAGATCTGTAAAACCAAAATGTCTCAGAATAATTATGAGAAAATATCTTTAAATATACTAAATACAATTTAATAGCAAGATGGAAAGCTTTTTGGAGGGACAGACAGCATATAGATACCAAGGGCAAGGAAGCAAGGCAGGAACTGCAGAGAGAGGAGGTGCAACCAGGGTCCAGACAAGGGGCAACATCAGAGCTTTCCACTTCTCTGCTGACAAAAAATACCTGGATAGCACAAAAGGTTGTGCCGTGAAGAGGTTGGAATAGCATATTTTATAAATCCAGAAATTCTAATATTTTGCATGGCACATAGTCTATATTACAATAAAAACCACGGCCTCCTACTGACATATCTGTGAAAAATACTTTTAACAACAAATTAGGATGAGCATAGGGGAAAGTTTGCAGTGTTCATAAAGGTCAGAAAAGAGCTACAGTTAGCAGTAATTTCGTTTATATTAACTTCATTTAGTTTAAACAACAACTCACTATTTAAAACAGCTACAGGTCAGATTTTCAGCCTGTGGAACATGAGTCCATACACTTGCCTGCAAACACACAAACCCCACAAAATATGTATACACTAGATGGATGGTAATGCTTGCAATTTACATATTAGCAATAAAAGTCATTCCACAGGAAACAGTAACAGGATGAAAAACTCCTTCCTTAAAACAAAACTCATGAAAAAACTTGACTGGAATGTTGCTGTTTGAAAATCAAGCCCTAATAACAGTTCAAACAAGTTCTTTTTGGAAGTGGCTGAATAAAACTCTCTTTTGTGTACATTTTAATTATAATAGATAACAAGGTAGACATTAGCTCGTTTCTGTTTAACTGTAAGAATCTTTAAAAACTATATTGCATATTTTATAAATATTACATAATTATATAAGTAATGATTATTCTTACTTTAAAAGGAAAAGTTTTCTTTAAGTTCATATTAAAACATGCTCAGAAAACTAAAGTTCCCAAAGTAATTTAAATCCAAAATGCTGATCTTTATGGCCATCACCAGCCTATTTTAAGGATATTATTATTATCTTTTTCTGTGTGTTTTTCCTACTGTACCTACAAATTATGTTTTATACAGAAAATTCCCTCACCCTATTCCCTACTGAGCATTGCATATTCTTGAGAAACCAAACAATGTACCGTTGACAGTGAACAGCTCATAAATTTTCAGGAGGCACTTACATGGAGGGGGGAATAGCCTGTGCATTAGAGAAAATTAGGGAGAGGATTCTGCGAGTATCGCATGAGTAGCATTGCAGAAGTACTTGGAAGAAACGCCATCAAACCAGGTCAGACCTGATATAAAAAGCTTTCCCCTGACTAAAATAAATCCAGATTATACAGCCTTGACCCACTGAGGGCCAGGTGGAACTTTGTAGCATTTTGGTGGCCTGTTCTTGAGGGAACTGTTCTTGTTTTTCGTGCCCAGCACCATACCCTACAGGAAGCCCCGACTGGGAGACCGTAACCATCATACAGCACCCATTGCATCTTGCAGCCGGAGGCTGTGCAGGGCTGAGGCACATGAAGAGCCATTCTTCTTCACAGATTGGCTCCTCTCTCCACCTTCTACTCTGGTCCTTTCCCTAAATTCTCCATCACACCGGCTACACCACACAGCTCTTCTGAAATATATGGTTCAAAATAATTAAATTCCCTTGCTACAAATTTCCTCAAGATTTCTTCAAGAAACTGAGGTTGTTCCCCAAGGAATTAAGGACCATTTTACCTGTAAACACAGTAAAATAAATCTGTTTAAAGAATTGAAGACAAAGACATGATATTCAGCCATTAAAAAGTAGCTAATTTAATAAGTTATTAAATAACCATTAATCTGTGTGAAATAGAAGTTCTCCAAACCTGCCAGGGTCAGTAAGATCTTCTCTAGAATGAAAAGCTGCTGAGTAAAGGCTAGTCATGCAAGTGGAAACTGCCTCAGGGAAATATAACATATGTGTTCAACTCTCTGAACTCTACTAACTTGAAAAGTCAAAAAAAGTGTAGTCCCCCTCATGAGCAAGACTGACAAACTTATAACAATGGACAAGGTACTCAAAGTACTTTTTACCTTAGTCTTCAATGGCAGCCTCTCTTCCCACATCTTCTGAGTGACTAGATTGTAAGATGGGGACTCAGGGAGCAAAGTCCCTCCCACTTTAAGACAAGATCAAATTTGTGGCCACCTGAGGAACCTGAACATGCATAGAAGTCTATGGCACCTGATGAGTTGCATCCTAGAGTCCTGAGGGAGTCAGCTGATGCAGTAGCCAAGCTACTCTCCATGAAATGCCATGGAAATCAGAAGTCCCTGGTGATTGGAAAAAGGACAACATTGCTTCCATTTTTAAAAAGGTAGAAAGGAGGACCCTGGGAACTACTGACCACTTCACCTCTACGCCTGGGAAGGCCATGGAATAGATCCTCCTAGAAGCTGTGCTAGGGCACACGGAGGGCAGGGAGGTGATTTGGGACAGCCAACACAGCTTCCCCAAGGGAAAGTCCTTCCTGACCAACCCAGTGACCTTTTATGATGGAGTGACTACATCAGTGGACAAGGGAAGGGCTGCAGGTGTCACCTGTCTGGATTTGTCTAAGGCTTTTGACATAGTCCCTTGCAACATCCTTCTCTCTAAACTGGTGAGAGATGGATTTGATGGGTGGACTGTCTGGTGGATAGGGAATTGATTGGTCAGTTGCATCCAGAGGGTAGTGGTCAGCAGCTCAATGTCCACATAGACATCAATGACAAGTGATGGTCTGCACCAGGATCAGTACTATTTAATATCTTCAGCAATGACAGACAAAAGGATCGAGTGCACCCTCAGCAGACTTGCAGATGGTACCAAGTTCGGTGGTGTGGTTGACACACCTGAGGGCTGGGGTATCATCCAGAGGGAGCAGAACAAGTATGAGAAGTGGCCCATGGGAATCTCGTGAGGTCAGTAGGACCAAGTACAAGGTACTGCACCTGGATGAGAGCAACCCCCAGTATCCACACAGGCTGGGGGATAACCAGATGGAGAGCAGCCCTGCCAAGAAGGCTATGAGGATGCTGGTGGATGAGAGACTGGACATGAGCCAATAAAGGCTGCTTGCAGGTTTGAAGGTCGACCTCATCCTGGGCTGCCTTAAAAGCAGGGTAAGCAGCAGGTCAAGGGAAATGATTCTGCCCTTCTGCTCTGCTGTGGGGAGATCCCACCTGGCCTGCTGCAGCCAATTCTGGGGTCCTCAGGAAGGAAATGGATCTGTTAGAGTGGGTCTATAGGAGGGTCACAAAGATGGCTGGAGTCTGGATCATCTCTCCTATGAGACCTTCCTGTGACATTTCAGTACTTAAAGGGGCCTATGAGAAAGATGAGGACAAACATTTTAGCAGAACTTGTTGAGATATGACAGCAGGTAATGGCTTTAAGTGAAAAGAAGATAGATTCAGACAAGATATAAGGAAGAAATTTTTAGTCAGCATGCTGAAAAACTGGAACAAGTTGACTAGAGATGTGGTGAATGTCCCATCTCTGGGAACATTCAGGGTTGGGCCAGACAAGGCTCTGAGCAACCTGGAGTGGCTGAAGATGTCCCTGTTCATTGCAGTGGGGTTGAACTAAATGACCTTTTAAGGTCATCCCTTCCAACTCAAACTGTCAGAGGGTTCCAGGCTCTGTGATTCTAACACCAGTGAGAGGATATTCGATGAGAAAAGGGTGAAATATGCTTATTTAACCCAAGCATCAAATTTTTTCAAGTGAACTGCCTGACCTTTGAGTAATCAGAAGTTCTCCTGTTTTCCTGAAATTCTCTTAATATTCTAGAAATAAAAAAGCTAATTTTGACCAAAGGAAATGCCCAATAATTTTTTTGTTAATTATTTGTTAATAAATAAATAATATATATACAGATCAAAAGAAACTTTAAATTTGCAGAGTTCAGATGCTCAAGAGAACTCTTAGGCTGATTGCTGTGAATTGATTTGGGATGGATGCTAGAAAGATGACTGGCTTTAAATTCTAAATTCCTAAAAAGATTTATTACATACAAAAGGAACATTAAAAATTGAGCATTTAAAAATAAGGAAATGCTTTACTGATTGTTGCTGTGGCATACTTAATTTTATCTGTGCATGGTCTAGCATCCTGCACTCTGAGGTAAAAGTCCTATGGAAGAGATTATATGGAATGATGTAATTGCTGACTGTATCATGTTGTACATGCACAGAACAGTATAATTAAGGATATGGTATTTTTTAATTATTAATTGGTAGGCATGCTTTATAAACTAAATTGTATTATTTTAATAGTATTTAGTATTAAGCCAATGTTAATGGCATTTTAATAATATTGCATTATGCATATGATGGCTTCTGATTTTGAAAAGGAAACAACAAAATTTTGTATGGTTGTCTGCAGCATCTCTTCACAGCTTTTTATGGTATGCTGAACTTAAGTCCTTGAAAACTGAGCTACTTGTCAGCTCTTAAGCCTGAGTGTTCCTATCCATTTTCATCAGAGATAATAGTCACTGGTTTTGACAGAAAAGGGTCCCACCTTTTTTGATGGAAACCAAAAATGTTTTCCACCAAAGCACGGAGAATTCCTTTTCCATGAGGAGCATTATAGGGCAAATCTCTGTGGAATGCTTGCACGATGACCCAGGCATGGTTTGCTTTGTTTGAGGCTATTCCTGCCTTGTGGGGTGGTGAGGAGGAAGCTGCTGCCAGTGAACAGGGCATGACGTGGTACTACAGTGCCTGATGCAGTTCTGAAGCAGTCCCCTTTTGATATAAATGAATAAAATTAATAATCTTTTCCTAAAGTTTATCAGCTTGTAAAATCTGAAATTTTCCCAGGGAGACATGAAGCTCTGTCCTAGCTGGGAAGTGTCTGTACTGAGTTGTGGCACTGTGATTAAAAAAGAAAAAAAAAAGGATGAATTTCCATTTTAGATTTAAGACTGATTATAACTAGTTTGAATATTAGTTGGAAGACTATTGTTTTTTGGGTTTTTTTCCCATTTCCATCTTTTTTTTGAAAAATTACCTAACTTACTTGAAAAGCCTCAAAATTATTAAAAACCTTGCAGCTAGGAGAAGCCCAGTAGCTGAGAAGAAAATTAGCATGATATAAAGGTGAAGGAAAGGAGAATATCTTATTAATGCTTCTCTCAATAGAATAAGTTGCATTTTCTAATGTTCGAAAGATTTCGAATTTATCAAATAAGCCTGAAGAGAAAATATAATTATGCCTCCTATGTTTTCTCAGTTACTTCCTAATCCTGAATTTCACTTGCAGGCCCTGGAAAGTGAGTTTGTATCATGTCAACTTCATCAGTGGATTGACCTTATATTTGGCTACAAGCAACGAGGACCAGAAGCTGTGCGTGCACTCAACGTTTTCCACTACCTAACATATGAAGGCTCTGTGAACCTGGACAGTATCACTGATCCTGTCCTCAGGGAGGTAGGTGTTTACTGTCATTTCATGCTAAGAACTGCTGTCATCTCACAAGAAATGGTAGTTTTTCTGTCTTTCGCTGCTGGAGAAAATGGATGTGTTTGACTTGATTCAGGATTTAGGCCCCGGGTGACTTCAGAAGCAAGTATAAATAAAAGAAATAGCAATAAAACAAATGATTCTAACAAATTTAATATTCAGTTATGGTGTGGAAAATTATAATGCAATGTATATTCTATAATATAGTGTCTGCTACATTTTATAATTTACTTGTATTAGGTTCACTTAGTAGAACTGAAAAACTGGAAAAAAACCCTGCATCATAGTCATAAGGGGAAAAAATTTAACCTATACAGTCAGATGATGGGGAGAATATGTGTCTGAGAAAGAATTTATTTGCTAGAGTGATGGCAGCAAATATTCAGATTACGTTTAATCCCATAAAGTATAATCAAACTGTTAAGAAAATAGAAAATGTTTCCTATTTGCTGTGCATTCAAGTATTTATGGTTGCATATATGCATGAATGTTGTGTATATATATTTACAAATACATACAAATGAATGTTTTAAATTAATCTGTAATTTAAAAAAAGAAATCTATATTTCCTGATACATTTCCTTCCAGTGGCTGTGTTTGTTTTCACTAAGACAAAATTTCAATGATGGTTTTCTACTAACCATTAATTTGAATGTTAATTTCCTAGTACCATTCATTTGTTGGCTAAAACAATTGGAATTTGGTGAAAAGTGTGAAGAAGCAACAGCTGCTAGATGAGTACTGCTGTGATGAAGCTCTACACATAATCTTCCATTCCCCCAGATAGATGCCATCTGCTGTATGCAAAACAGTAATAATATACATTGCCAGGAAATGGGGTTTTGTTTGTTTGTTTGTTTGTTTCCAATCTTGGAAACAGAAATCTACAGATTTCAGAAAGAAGTAGATTCTAGAAAGCATCAATTCAGCTAACTATTGAGTTTTGTCATGTTTTATTTATGTATTTATTGATTGATTGATTTTAGCAGTGCATTGCTGAATTCCATTCTATTTGCTGATTTTTAGGAGCAGAACTAAAGAAAACATTCCAACCCCAGGGTTCCTAGAACTGGGATTTTTCACTACATGCATTGCAAAGCTTAGATTTTCTAAACAATTAATATTTGCTTAGTTTTAAGACAGGTCAGAATTGCTTTGATTCACCCTGCCTCAAATTTTAATGTTGACATCTACATAATAATTTTCTGTATTTAAAACTTTGAGCACGAGAAGAGTCATGCTATTCTAGAGACAAGAAGAAGCAATGCTTTTTAAACTATAAAACAGGTGTCAAGCATCATGAATACAAGGGATTTGCATGGCTTAGGGTTCTGATCTGCATAGGCAGACTCCTATGTCTTGACTTTAAGGGTCTACTCCCACAGGGCAGCTTGTAGGATTGAGGTCTATCTGTCTGTCTGTGCACCTTATTTAACATCTTATGACATGAGGAGACTCTTCAGCTCTCCTGTGGCTCTATCTGCATGCATAACTTGTCATCAGAAATTTAAGAAAATTCATGGAGATGTTTTTGTTCACTCACTTGTACATCTAACCCATGCCCTTTAATTAAGTCAATAATGTATAAGCCTCTTCTTAAGGCAATTTACACCATGAAAATTTCTAAAAGCACAACTTCATATTTGTTGACACAAGTTAGATTTGTGAATAAAATTCATTGTTAGCAATGAGAAGGCAAAATTAGTAGAAAAGAAATCATCCTTATTTTTGCTATACATAGATAACACAGTTGTGTGCATCCATTTAAAAATAGGATGCTTTCTCCTCCAAGAGATTTCAGGATTGCTGATTTTTAGTTTGTCATAAGAAAATTAAAAAATGCTTTTAATTAATTTTTAATCAGAATTTACAGTACATGTTTAAATATAGATAGATTTAGACTTGCTTTCTGTTTTCCTGTCCTCTGTTTATGAAAATAACAGACATTCTCTGGCCAATAATAAAGCATTTGTCATCTTGATGATATAGAGGACTATGTATTTGATTGTCATATTTCTGTTACAAGTATATATCATGGATTTTTTGCTTTTTTGTTGTTGTTTGATTTGTGTTTGTTTTTGTTTGACTTTATTCTGACTTTTGGTAAATATTCCAGAAAATAAATTAAAAGCAAAATGATATTTTGAAATCCACTGAAGACCCCTTGTAAATACAGAAATGTAAGGATAAGAACATTAAACTTTAAAGATAGTGATAGCAATTGTTTATCATATTTTACAGTGGCAAGTGGTGGTATCTGGCATTATAATTTAAAACCACTGCAATTTAGAATTATTTGCACTCTGCAGTTATCCAGGAAAAGACATCTCTCAGTATTCAAATGTTCTTGATGTTTATTTTGTAAATAAACTAAAATATTGTGGTCCTGTGTCACAGAAGATGGTGAATGTTCTCAATAAATGGCTGTAAAATAAACCAATCAATACAACCTTATTGGCAGCAGCCATTATCAGACTAGTGGGCTCAAGCATGGCAGTAACTGTGGCCATAACTAATTTCATACTGAACGGAATCCCAGCTGAATCTATCCAGTGAAATAAATCTCCAAATAAAAAATCCCCTCCCATTTAGTTCTGAGCTGATTGAAAGACATCATTTATAAAGGTAGAGCCCTCTGATCTGTTTATGCTGTACTTTTGCCCTTTCATTTTCACCATCTGCTTGAGCACCTCACTTTACCACTAAAAAATATGTTCTTAGCTTTCTGTGAAGTGTGTTAAAGAAGTCACTTCAGTAGTCATCTATCTGCCAAAAAATATTCAGGAGTGGAAGAACTGATTCTTGCCATTCCTTGCATGTTTTTCATATGCTTTGGGAACTCTCCAAGAAATCTCTACTGTTTAACACTGGAAAAGTGGCCATCCTGTGTTATTGTTATTTATAGTTCTACTTAATGTAAGATTTTCCATCTTCATTTTCCATATTGAAAATTGCCACTGATAGAAACCATAATAGTGGGGTAGTATTGTTTTACATTACTACAGATCACATACATATGCCCCTGTAATACCTCTTTGGCAACTTAAGATCTGCACTGGATGGGTAAAATGAACTGATTTCATTTCAAAATACTCATTTTCACTTTTCAAACAACTTCATAATTTCTGGTACCACAAAAAATACTTGGTCATGATAAATTATCTCAAGTAGTTATGAGGGAAACATGAAAGTCCCAATTTACATGCCCCATTGAATAAAAGTATAAAATTGAATTTTTTGGTTTCAGCCTTTTATGACTAGAAATTGGTAAATTCTCCAGTTCTATCAGTTGTCATGCTCTCTTAGTCACATATTGCAAAATTATTTTCATATTGTAATGAGGAGGAGAAAAATGTGTAACAAAGTAAACATTTTCCAGGCCCAAAATTATTCTCTTTTTTTTTTTTTTTTTTTTTTTTTACTTCAACCTTTTTTAAAATAAAAGCATAAAAGCAGTGAAGTGGAAGCTAAAACTTGAAGAACAGCTAAGGATATTGATTCATTCTTACTTGACAGGTGGAATAATGGTTGCAGTACTAACCACAGCAATTACAGCATTAAAATGTCAAGAAATTAGAGGTCAGAATAACAGATAATTTTCTTCCTTTTGTCAGATTAAAAATTGACATTCTTTGACAGCACAGGATTTCTGGCTGAGAAAATTATGACAGCTTAACTCATCTTGTACTTGTAAGGCCGTAATTGATAATGAACTTTACCATGACAGTCTTCTCCTGTGGAGAAACATGACAGAACATCCCTGGTACAAAGCCTGTATCTCTTTTTAATATGTAAACAGTAGTTATATTGGACATTAGATGTTATTTGGAATTGTCTTTACTGTTAGTTTACATCATAATCCAAATCCTTTTCCACAAGACAGACTTGGCTGACTTCAGGGGATTGATGCTGAGAATGCTAATGTACAAAGAACAAAATAGGAAATAGGGCTTATTTATAGTTCTCTAATGTTACAGGTCCACTACTGTTACTGGTCCACTTCTTTGGTAAAATATTGCTCCTCCCCTGGTTTCTCCCAAAATGTCTCTGGATTTTAGGAGCCCCTTTCATCCCCAGACACATGGAAATGTGGGTGCTCAAAAATCCGTTGTGTTTTTTTCAAGTTAAGGACTTACATGATACTAAGTGTTGTAACTGAAAAGAAGCAAGACAGCCATGCTGGTCATTAAAAAATGCAACAAATGAGATAAAATTATTTTTATTTATTACTACCCTAATTTAATGCCTTGTAGATGAAACATAAGATATTTAAGTGGACAGTTTAGTGCATAAAAGGCTAATCAAATGTAGTACTGAAAACACAGCTACTTGCACAAAAGTACTATTTGTGGGGGGTTGATTTTTTTTTTTTTAAATCATAGACTGATCTGTGTTTATTTCTTTTTTAGACTTTCACCTTGTTTGTGATTAGAAATATTTTGAAAAATCATTTCAGCTTTTGGTTTGCTTTAGACTTTAGGCTAACTTTTTATCATCCTTTTGTTGAGCTGTAAATCCAGCCCAGCAGTGCAGTACAATGACTTCTCTGTGACTGTTCTATCTTCACCATATGCTTGCATCTTCCCAGTCCAGCAGGAATTACTACAAGGGTGTACTAAAGCAAGGCAGTGGGAACCTATTGGGCTCAGATTTTTTTTTCCGAGGGCCTGTCAAGATACCTGGGCATATTTGCAACTCACACAACAAATTGAAAAATGATTAAAATTGCTGGTGTTTGACAGGCAGTTGCTGTGCCCATAAACTAATCCTAGTAGGACAGTTTTTCCTGCAGCTAACAGAGCATATGGCCTATGCAATATTTATTTCTTTGGTGATGACTTGATATTTAGCATATTTAAATAATTTGAAAAGTCATAATGATGCAGTAGGCTTGCAGTGCTTTTCAGCTACTCTCATTTCTGGGTTATATTTTTCCTCTTATATTTTCTTCTGTTATCTCTTTCTTTGATCTGACAGGAATAACAAAGCATCCCTCTGGATCTGCTATAGTGAGATATGCCCACAGGAAGCAGAGTAGATCACATCAGTTTTCACTTTTTTTTTTTTTTCTCCTTTCTTTTTTTTCACCTCCTTGCTGAAACACTTTTTGCTACTACAGAGGGCTGACATGATAGGCCTGTCAAGACTCAGTAAGATAGATATATCTTTAACAAAGGGAGCTGGAATGCTAGCCCTTCCCTGGTGACTGAACCTGGCAAATTTATGAGGAAAAAATTAACACACTATTCTAATAGCACTATATAACAATTTCAAGGTAATGCCTGCCCTTGCCACCATGTGCTTGTTCTTCCTTTCTCTCAGAGTTATTATTATTTATTCTGATTTCATTTTTAACTTGTTAAGATATTTTTCTTCTGGGAGCTGTTTCTTTGATGTGACAAGAATATCAAAACCGCCCCTATGGATCTGCTTGACTGAATTGTACCCACAGCACTGGCCACTTATATGTTCACTTATATTTAATTGTCTCCCTATAAGGGATGGTCTTTGCTTCCTTTCTAGCAGTCCTGTTTAAGTACGAATAGGTATAGTGGTAAAATTAGTATCAATAGCTACTTTCTTGAAAGTTAATTTAAGGAATTCAAGTAAAAGCTGTCATCAAAGTAGAAATTATTTTCCTATATGCTAAGAGCATTGTTCTTCTCCAAGAAATGTGTACTTGCATTATATTGATTTTTCTCAAGAAATCTGCTTCTCCTTCATTACCAAGTACTGTTTTTCCTGGACATACAGAACAAGGATTTTTTTCCAAATTTATACTAGTTTGGGGGAGAAAACCCTTAATTTTTTTATACTATTTTTGGCCTGTTTGTTCTGTTGCAACCCAGTTGCATTAAGAGATTATCAACAGAATAGTAATATATTTTTTCATATGTTTCACTCTGGGAACATCTATGGATATAATATAATGATTTGTATGTCTTCCGAGTGAGTTTCAGAGCTCAGTTTCCTTCTCTAAATGAAAAAGTAAGAGTTTTTATTTGCTGTCAATTTGTTATGATTGCTCTCTGTAGATCAAGAAGCAAAACACAGGGGTTTTTTGACAGTAAGATATTTATTTCTGTAGGTAAAGATTCCTGCAGTAGACACTGACTATAGGAAAAGACCTATTAAATCACAGTATTTAATAAGGAATTAATATAAATTGCAAGAGGTCAGTTACCACACAATAATTGCCCAATGGATAGACTTCTACTTGAATATTAATGTGTGCACTTCCATCTGTTTGTTGTTCAGAGGAAAGGGCTCTCAGGAGGTGTTTGCTTCAGAATAACAGAAACATTTAAATTATGCATCCAATTTAACTATGAAATAACTTTTTGGGAGAACCTACCCCAAGTAACACAAGCCATTTACAAGGAATCAGAAATCATAATCTGATCCGTAGGACACCAGTTAAAAAACATCCTTCTACCATTGCTTGAAGCAATTATCCACAGTTTGATTAATGATTGATTATGATATGTCCAGTTAATGAATATATCAGAGATGAGAGATAGTCGGTATTTCAAAGAATCTGGGATGATCTGAATTCATGACCATTCCTGGATCAAGCTGTTACAAGTTTATGGGACTTCAGAACCTTTTCAGAATCAAGAAAAGACGCAGTCTCTTAAAGTAAAACATATGGCATTTTTTAATGGCATAGAGGGGGAGGGATTGTCCAAAATGGCATATTAGAAGTTTGGGGATTTGTTTATTATTTATAGTACTTGTGATTAAAAAGCTCATTATCCAGGTAAAGCTAAGCACTGCCACTCAATGTACATCACCAGCTTTACAGTGTGTTCAAACATATAAGCTGATGGTAACTTATTAAGCTGATGGGACTTGAATCAGCCTATTTATTAAATATTTCAGATCATTCATTCATCAAAGGAATACTGTAGTGAATTTGTAAATAACCCATATTCCAGAAAAATATTGTCTTATACTTCAACCTCCTTGAAGTATTAATTGGGAATAAATTGTTTGGCCTATTCTCATCCACATTAGAAATTTCATGTGCTTTTAAAATCCTGGAGTCTTACCCAAACTGAGTTTAATGTTTCACCAATATGAAAAGAACATTAACCACAATTGCTCTCTTTTATTGCAGAAATATATAAAATATAGATCTTGTGCATGAAAATTTTTTATTGTCTGGGTTTTTTTGTTTTTCTCCATATGGGTGACAGGTACCCATTATTGATTTTTAAAATTAGCAACAAGCATTTTCACATACACTTAAAGTAATATTTTATGCAAGAGAGAGCGATGGGGTGAAAATTGCTGCAGCTGATTGTAACAGAAATAGCTGGAAGGGGCTTCTTTTTTCCTATTAGCACAGATTTCAGTTGTATTATGCAGTCATTACCTCAGCATAAATTAACCATTATTCAAAACATTTCCCACTCAGTAGTTTATTGGAACAGATATTACTCAGTCTAAGTATCTAGTCATTCACTTAGGAAGATGCAAAGCTGAGCTTTCTAAATGTTTTAAACATATTGATAATGTGTCTCTTTAATGCCATTTTGAAGCCTGCATACAGTTTATTATTGTTTTCAATTTATGTCAAGAACAAAGTGAAGTTTTGAAGACTGTGTTCTGGGAAATAATCCAAACAGAATTATTTCTTTGTAAACTAAACCCTGCAAATAACTGAGAACATTTATTTCAAATGTAACAGTATGACCTTGTTCCAAAACTGAAATTCTAATATACACTGAAACCTGATGAATACTATATGCGACACCTTTCAGTATGTACATTTTACCTGTTTCCCCATCAGTCCTTTTTCAGATGTGAGTTTTGAAGGTTTTCCTGTTCTCTGAAATAGATCTTATGTCCTGCAGTGGATAAATCAAAGGTTGGCAGATAGCTGGAGCCTCGTCATAAGCACAGTTTGTAGTAAAGGGCTTTCAAAATCTCAGCACACCTTCTTAAGGTGGGAGCAAGACAGATGACAGTGATAGTAAAATGAAGCTGAGAGCAAAGACATAAGCCTGCATTTAATTTCTCTTCAGATGAAAAATGAAACCCACTAATGTTATACTGACAAATTCTTTAATTTTTTGATTTTATTTCATTAACAAGAAGAGATTTTATTTAAGGGTTTAATTTTTTTTTTTTTTGTGTCAAAGCAGAAGTAGAACCCGAAGTAACTTTTTTTTTTTTTTTTTCATTTTGTATAGTTTTATGTTTATAAAACAAGAACAAGATACTCATACTAGATACTTTGGTTTATTGAGCCAGTTCTGCTTTCCAGGCATTAAAAATTTCTTCAGTCATCATGTTTTATTTCAATAATAAACAAGAAGAAAAAAATCACAGCTAAAAAGCATTTTTTTGATTATTAAGTACCTTTTCCTCTTTTATTACTGCCCAGCTTTCAGAAGGCCTGTCCTGCTGTTTTCTTCCCTTTTATTTTATGCTTTCTGGAAGGGGAAGTTCTTAATTGTAAAAATAAGTAGAAATAAATATGATGTGTATGTTCTGCATAATGGCTTTCTGAAACATGTGTAAGTCATTCTTCTGGCAGCAAAGGTTACTAATTATTGAAGTATTAGTAACATTTATTTCCCACAACAATTATATTCTCTAGACCTAATCTCACACCTTCATTTATTTACTTCTACATAAAAGATGTCAGTGCCCCAGCAGTTCAAAAGTCTACCTGCTTATGATTATCCAAATTCTTGTCAACTACTGGCCAAATTGCTTCAGGGTTGCTAATAGAGCCCCTTTCTTTCATGTTTTGGTTGAACTTCCTTGTGAACATGGTTTGTTATTCTGTGTGTTGCTTTACCAAAAAGATCTCAGAGAGTTCGGGGAAAAGCATCCTAGTGATGGAGGACAGAGAAGACTGATTTAGGAGCAGGATTTCAAGAGCTTGTCAGAAAATAACAGTCAAAGCAGATGTGTAGCAGAAAGGCAGGAATATGGAGAGTTGCTCATGCCAACTGATGTAGGGATATTCTTAGGTCTGATGCCAGATTAACTAGCACTTACAGGGTCAAATTCAGATGTGAAAATTTAGACATACTGGCAGAAGTTTCCAAAAGTCTATAGGCCATGATTTGACTGTACACATCTCGTAAGAGAAATGGTAGAATCCTCATTAAATGGGTAATCTCAAACTAGAATGAGCAAACACTGTGAAAATGGGTTGTTAGGAAGAATGTACATTGTGGGAAAATGGAAAAAATTGTGACTTTTTCACCTGTATCTTTTATTCTGTTATGTTTTGTTATGGTGACAGCTTTAAGCACAATATGAACACAGCTGCTTTTTAAGTAACTGCATTAATCTGTGCCCCCCTTAATTACATTAACTCCTGTTCTATGTTATTGTGCTTTTTTTCTGTTTGTTTTAATTTGGGATTATATTTATAAATTTTTAATTTCTGAAAAATTAATGTAGAATTTGGTTTTGGGGGGCTTTTTTAATTGATAAATTATGGATGGAAACTTTTCCAGCCAGCCAAGTCTTTGGAGCTCTTCGTTGTTTGAGACCCTGTTTGAGTCATTGATCCTTTGGTGACTTAGGTAGGCCAAAGTCAGTGGGTTTAAAATTTGTGGTTAGTAGGTGTCCTGAGCATCTAAAAGATATAGATTGTTATCCAGCAAGCATAGTTTGCTACAGTTCCTACAATGAAACCCACTTGCATGTAATTGGCACCAGGTCACAGAAATTAAATATTTTCCTAAATATTCACAGTCCTTATTTTTTATTTCTTATATTGCCAATTTTGTCAGGATGTTACACAGCATGTGTAACTCTCCATTAATTTTACTATATTATTTAGAATAGAATGCAAATATATATGCATTTCCTAAGACAAAAAGAGGACAGTATAAAGGAGGGAAATGTAGCTGAAGTGGAAGAAGGGTAAGGAAAAAACTTGAGAGTTTTTCTTCTACAAAGGATAAACTCAGTTGATGGAGAGAAAAATCATGGAAGAGATAGAAGTATTGAAGTATTTTTGTTCTTTAAAAAAATCATTCCTTCCCAAACTAGCCTTATCAATGCAGAAACTTTACATGCATTTATTTTTTGTTTTTTAAGGGTTTAATTGTTAATTTTTAAGGCTCACAACTTAGCTTTTAAAATAAAAGCATAATTAAAACCATCTGTAAGCATGCATTGTGAAAGCTCTTAGCCACAAAAAAAATACTAATTAGAAAAAAATGGATGAAGTTTCAAAGTTTCAGTAAAAACTCCTACTGGTATTACTGTTGGATTTTTATGAATTGGATGGCTATTCTTAAGGGGCCCTAAAAATGACAATTAAAAACATTCAGTGTTTTAAATAAAACTAAAGATGAGGAAAGCTGCTATTTATAGTACTGAACCTGATGAAGTCACCAAAAAATTTTCTCTTCTATCTGCACATAGTAAAACTTTGCAGTGTGTAAGAGGCAGTGCACTATTCGGATGACATAAGCATCTCTGAAAACCATGAGAAATAGCCCAATACTACTTCCTTGGCTTGAATCCCAATTACTCCCCAAGCACTTAACAAGCCTAGGGTACTTGTATTTTATTCTCATCCTGGTTAGTTTTTCCTTTTTTTCCAACAGCTATTTGGGAAGCAGCAAGCCGGGCTCTTTCTACTTCTATGACCATTCATGGCTCATGAAATAGTCCTCCCTCTTGAAAGCCAGGGATCCTTCAGAAATATTCAATCTCAACATTTCCTCAAAAATACCACTGTTTTTTTCTTTTACTGCATTGGCCTTTTGAGAGCTGTGAGTGGTGGTCAGACTGACTGCTTCTTCTTTCGGGACCAGGCTGTGGAATAAGGACAGAGATGGCCAGTTTTGCTGTTTTGTCCAGACTGGAGTTTGCTTCATGTCTTTTTCCCCAGGAGATCTTCATAAACAGTAGAAGTTTCTTTCTTCTGCCTCAGTGGAGAGGAAAATAACAAGAAATTTTTCACAACTGCCTTCTCTCTTTTGTAGCATCTTCCTTCCTGCACAGCATCTGGAACTTTATTATTGTAGGACTATAAATGTGTAATATCATTGTCTTCATTTTCACTGAATAACTAGGTTCTACTTCCAGCTCAGCATTCTGGTTAGTATAAGTGATGATGGATCAGTGATGTTTGACTTTAGGATCTTTTTAAAAATTCTTCTAAAATAATAGGAAAATCAAAAGATGTATCAAGTTCTATCCAGAATAAAGCCTTGCATGTGCTGTAGAGTTTAACTGCACAGGTGAGGGCGAGCAGCCTGTCTGAAAAGAAATAATAGTGAGGGATGAAGGGGGGGAGATGGAATTGCATGGGAAGGTGGGCATTTACACAACTCTTGTCTTCTTGAGGGATGGAGCACAAGAAGACAAATGAAAAAGAAAGAGAGGAAAACGGATAGAATAGACATTTGGAGCTTTTTTTTGCAGAGGAGGAGGAAGAGAAAGGGTTAGAAAGGCAGTCATTGGGAGGCTTATAGAAATGAGGGAATTACTGTGGGAACAGATAGTTCTTGACATGGTTAATGGAGAGAAATTATTCAGCCTTCCAAAACTTAATGGGATTTTTTAGTCTTGACCTTTGAGACTTATTTTTTAACTAGTGAATTCATTGAGATATTGTACAGTATAATATAGTTAGGCATTTCCAAACAAAAACTGAGACTTTATTTTACATACTTTTGACTTGTAAAATTTAGCAGACTTCTAAATGCAGTTGATGGCATATTGAAAAGTACTACTGGCAATTTTTAACCTGGCACAGCTGGAACTTCAGTCTTTCTTGCTGTGGCACACTGCCCTTCACATGTGGAAACAATTGTAGCATCCCAGACTGAAGCAGTGATTTTGACTTTTTTTTAATGCTTGTAAATTTTAGTGACTGCCAAGTAAAGGATGATAATGAAAATGCTCTTTTTTTTTTCTTTTACTTTATCTTTTGTGGAATTTGAAAATCTGCAGTGATTTCAGTGAGAACCTGTATTTAAAAATTCATAGCTCTTTTAATTTCATACTCAAGAAAATGTAAAAAATTACCTGCCCTTTAGAAAAGCCTTGAAATAACTATCCATTATTGGAGGTGGTGCACTTAGAATCCTAGGAGCCTTTTTAAAAAGCAATATATCTTTCATAAGTTTCCTCTGTGTAAAAAAAAAATACCCAATAAACAATTATCCCAAAGATCTAAAAACATAAATTAAGATTTCATAATCCTGGCTTGTATTTTGGATGCAAAAGCGAAAAATAAATTAGCTAAAGGATGACATAATTGAAACACTTGGCTTAAAAGCAAAAACTCCTGAGTAGGAATGCCAAGAGATATGTAAAAGCTAAGAATGTGATGGTATATTTTTTAAAAAAAAAAGAAGACAGAAAGATGCAGGCAAGAATATCTTCTAAATGAGTTTTAGTAATAACAAGAGCTTGAATTTCCTGAAACTTTAAACCAGCAACACAAACTCAAGAAGAAAGCTACAATTTGGCCAGACTAGAACATGTTGTTCAGAGTTAGATCTTGCTAAGGCCTAAGAGTGAGGGCTTTGTCTTAGTAACAGGAGTTATACAGTAGGAGTCACATTGAGGAAATTGAGCTTTTATGGTCTGGTTTGCTTTGGAAATACAAACTAGGACATATCTACAATTTTATATGTTGTAATGCTTTGATTACCATCATATAAAGGAATAATGCAAAGGTGTAGTATCAAAAAGGAAATTCCATGTTGCAGGTGTACATTTTAGTAATTTGCATTGAAGAATCAAGATGTCAAAGAGAAGTTTGTTCCATAGACCTAAACACCAGATGGGGAAGATCATCTAGGCTGGCCTCTCACCTAACAAATCACATAGAGCTTTCGCCCATTAGCCTTTTGAATCTTACCATCAGGGTTGGTGTCTGAATAATGAAAAGGATATGAAAGTGTTTCCTTATTTCGGTGATAAGAAATTATTTCAGACAGTCACCTTAAATATTTATAATCCAAAAACAACAACAAAAATGTTTCTTTTAAAGAAAATTAGTGAATGCCTTTGGAAAATATGAAATTGTTTTTCGAATGGAGAAGAATCCTTGTGTCTGAGGTTGCTCATTAGGTACCAATCAAAAAGCAATTTAAGGGCAATTTTCAGTCATCTAAAAATAAAAAATCCTGATTGCCTAGCTTTAAAAACCTAACTATTTATGTCATTAAGTTACATATTTGATGAATTATTGCATCATACTATTAAATATCTTACAAAAGTAATTTAGCAGTAAAATATTTTTAATCTTTGTACTCAGTAACTTAATGATCAAAGAAAGAAACATTTTTTTTTACAAACTTAATACAGATTTGGAAGAATGATGACAGAGCAATGATTTCATTTGGTATGACATCAATAAACATGAGAGTTTCAGAGTTTCAGTAAATGTTACCAATCTGTATGGGAGAGAAATAATTACAAACATGAACATAAGAAATACAGTAGTTCAACTGAAGGCAATAATGGAATGGAATGAGAATAATAAAATGCATTTTGTGTGATGGGTGACCTCGTTGCTTTCTAAAGCTATGTGAGGAGTGGAGAGGGAGATGTTGAGCTCTCCTCTCTGATATTCAGGGACAGATGGAAATGGTTCAAAGCTCTGCCAGGGGAAGTTTATACTTAATGTTAGGAAGCTTTTCTTTACTGAGTGAGTGGTCAACCACTGGAACAGACTATCTACAGAGGTGGCCAATGCCTGAACTTCTCAGTGTTTAAGAGGCATTTGTATGATGCCCTTAACAACTTTCTTTATCTTTGGTCAGCCCTGGAGTGGTCAGGGAGTTGGACTGGATGATTGTTGTAGGTACATTCCAGCTGAAATACTGAAGTCTAGGCTAGACTATACAAAAGAAAAAAGAAAAAAAGAAATAATGTTGAATGTATTTGTAAAAAAAAAATTATAAATAAATATAATAATTTCTTCAGTTCCAGGCTATGTTCAGAGTTTTGCACAGCATGGACTCTATATGCAAAGGGATGCTCCCTGTTTGCCTTTGTATACAGGCAAACAGCATGGAAGAAAAGGCAGTGGAATTGTCATGGACTGTGAGCAAGACCTAAATTTTTAAAACTTATCAAAGTTGTAAAAAAGAATGTGATGAAATGAGCAGTGTGGCTTGAGAAGCCCCTATAACAACATGGACCTTGTCAGAGGAATTTGGAGTCAAAGCTTCTTGCTTAAGAGTAGAACAGAATTTTGTAGGTTTTAGTGTAATTTAATGGGAGAATTTTGTTATATCATTGCTAAGCTCCTTTGTTCCAGGCAGAGTTGGAAGAGACAAGAATGAGAAAAATTAAAGGGTTTTTTTTTTCCCTTATGGTATATTTAGGAAGGGAGGGGGAGTGCTTAATTCCTTCATATCAGGCCTTTTCAGCCTAAAGGAAGTTCTCCATAATTTTCAGGGGAATGGAAGCATTTGTGCTCAGGCACATGGGAACTTTACTAGTGAGAGCATTCATAAAAGAATTCTCATAAAAGGAACATGTTCAGCTAAACCTGTCCTGCCTCCAGGGTATTCATCTTTATGGCATTTTTGCTTCATCTGCTCTGTTTTTGTTTGTGAGATGTGTTGAATATATTTCCCACTTGCAGCCCATTAACCAAATGCTTGTTTAAGCTGGCAGAGTGTTTAAAATATTTTTTTTCATGAGAGGCATATTGGAGTACCAGGGGGGAGGAGGGGAGAGTTATAAAGGTGAGAAAGCAGAGAACTAGGTGTCACAATTATTAGCTTCATGAGGTAAATGTGAGAGGAAATAGGCAGCATTCCCTGAGACAAAGATCACTGATGTGACTCATGGCTGGAAAGAGAATGGGCGATCTTACCTTTCACATTCTCATTCTTTTCATAGTCCATTCTCTTTTCACAGGGGAATGAGGAAGATGTTCAGGGGTGGACAGCTCTGGGGGGAAGCTGAAGGTCAGCTTTGAGTTGTTGGTGTTCTGCTAGGGAGCCATTTAATTGCACACAGGATCCAATGAGATACCTCCTGTGAGGGGAACAAGCTTAAGGATGCCCCTTCTCCATTGTTAAATTAATAAATAGTGACCTGTGGAGAAAATCCATTTCAGTGCCCATCTTTCAGTCCCTTGAGTATCCTGATTAAATAACTGACTGTATTGAAACCTCCAGAGTAGTTGAGTCATTGCTTGTGTTTAAAGTACAGCACTTCTTTCCTCCAAACACACAGTAATAAAATGGAATTCAATACTCTTAATCAATTTATCAGAAATCCTGAAGATATTGGTGCTGCTTAACATCTGTAGATGCAAAGAAAAAAGCAATATCTCACACCACTTGTACAAAACAAAACCACTTCCAGCTGCTTATGCTACCCACCAAAGGGCTGTCAATCATATTTTCTCTGAGGAAGACACTGCTTGGGGGCTGTTGAGTGTGCTGGCTGCACAGGAAGGAGAGCACATAAAGGATTCCTATGTTTACTTGTGTTCAAAAATGAAATAAACTTCCAGGAAAGGCAGTGTTGGATGACTATTGTTGTGCATATTTCTCAAATGCCTAGAGATTTTCACTCTTCATTGGACTCAGTCCCCATGCACAGGGGAAAATGGATTATAGAAAAGCCTCAATGTGGTAACAAAGAATAAAACACACCAGGATTATGAGAATTAGTAGTAAGAAGCCTGAATATGTTAAAAAAAAAAAGTAAAAAAAAACATAGAGAAAGATAAGAATTTTAGAAAGTTTACTGATTATTGTGGTAATCAGTGAAGATTAAAAAATGAAAAGTACTTCACATAAGAATAAAAATATTGTCCCTTCCCTTCTCCTCTCTTGTCTTTTCACTTCGCAACTCTTTTGCTCTGCAGCTGTTTCTGTTGTTTCACTTCTTGCTTGGTGGAGGCATTGCCTTTGACCACTAAAAGTAATTCTTACACCTAAAGAAACAGAGTGCTTGAATTATTTAGTAGCATACTTGTATTTATTTCAAGCAGAATTAAGAAATAAAACCCAGATACTTCAGTAGACTGCAAAATAAACAAAGCAAATGTATTGACTCTTCATTCCATGGGAAACTGACAGTAAGGCCTCATCCTCCAGGGTGCAGGGCAGCATCCCAATGTCCTTGTGAATGCACAGTCTACCTTTAAGCATAAAAACTGGAAACCAATAATTTATTTTCTTAGAGCAAAATGCACTGAGGATATTGATCATTGTATTATTAATAAGATTTGATTACTTGATATATTGATTTCTTGACCAAAATGTATGCAAATCTATAATAGATATTTCTTTGTAGTATTGGTAAATGACCATTATTAAGTCCTTTGAAGTTTTTTGTGTTGTTTGAGTGCATAAATTAGCTTGTCCGCGATCAACTAATTTTAAGCTTGGAATTGCCAGCAAGTTTACAGATTTTTTTTCTCATTCTGACCTATTATTATCAAATAATATGCTAAAAGCCATTTTATTTTTCTGAATACATGATCATATCCCAACAGATACTCCCTGAAGTGTCTGGAGTACAAATCTCATTTTATGTGTATTAAAAACAGTAGGGAATCTCAAATTAGCTCACTAAATAGCTTTTCTGCAACACCTTATTGAGGAAGAGAAAACTAATATAATTGCCATTTTGCTGTTGTGAAAGCTTTAAATCTGGCAGCCACTGAATTCCAAGGTTATATTGTTTCTGCATGAAGGCCATTTGATGGTGAAATGAGAATTAACTTGATTTTATTAAAATTTGTATTAAATTGACTAGAATGTGTGTCTCAGGGAGTGGTGTAGCACTTTGCACACAATACTCAAGATATAATGGGAGAAAACGAATTGATTAATTAGAATGAAATGTTTAAGAGCATTAGATAAATCTAAAGTTTGATGATTTACAGCTCAAAAAAACCCCGTGATGTACACTTACCAGTGTTCAGATTAATTTTAGATACCGCCAGAGTTCTCTTGTAAACAAATCAATGTATTACATTATTATTCACAGATCTGTTTTGTACCTGCTTTTCATTTTGTGTCAAGTTATCTGATGGGAGGCAGCATTAGGAATACCCTTGGGCCAGTCTCTTTATCTCTGTGTGCTTATGTTTATCTTCTGTGTTTAGTTTTGACAAGGTTTTTCTGTCCTTTGTGAGTATTTGTGAGCTCCAGAGAGCAATACCAGTGGTAGCTGTGCACAGCAGTGGTGTTGTGCAGACTATATTCTCAGTGCAGTAGCTGAATGTTATGGGTATTTTTTAAATAAACATTGTTCATTTTATTTAATGCCTCTAAGAGGTGTCAGTTTTATAAATGGTATTTTGACTGAAAAAGATAACATTACTGTCCATGGCCTGGGGGACAGGCAGTTGTCTTGTAAATGCAAACCAGCAAAAATATTCAATATTTCCTGAGTATCAAGGTCTTGGTTCTGCATTTGTTCTGCTTAAAAAAGGAGTTGACATTAACTGAAATGTTTTAAAATTATGGGAGCATAGAGTACGTGAGCATTTACCAACACATCTTCAGCTGAAAAATAACAGCTGCTTTTGACCATTATATTTTAAGAATCCATTCCTCCTAATCTGAAAAATTCATGTGAGTTTGTTATTGTATTCTACTTCTCTTTCTCCTTCTCTATTGCCTCCATAAATCTACTTGAACTGAGAGGGAAAGCTAGCAAAATTTATTTGTGCAGAATTTACAGCCAAACAAACAGAATTTGCCAAGACCGGACATCATGAAAGTAAATGTGTAAATTAGAACTGGACTGCATTGAAAAAAAATTAATAATTCATTTCTATGCTCCTGTGAGAGAACATAGTATCATTTAAGGGATCACTATAAAGAATAGGAGAGGAAAAACTGGGGTTTTTTCATTATCGCTGCCAGATACAATTCACACTCTTATTTCAACACAGAATTCTTTCAAAAAGTAGAATTAAATTAACCTTGATAATTATTTGGAAAAAAAAAAAAAAGAAAAAAATGGAAATTATTTTCTGAAGATATTATTGACAGATATGTGTGAAAGTATATATCACACTCATATATACTGATATTGTTAATTTCTTATTTTTAATTTTGAAAATGAAATTCACAAACAAGTAGAATTCCTTGCCGTTCTTCTCACCTGGCAAATCAGTTCTAAAGTACTGAAAGTAATAGAAAATACTATCTTTATATGACTTGAAGTGAATTTTATATTCCTGTATAAAAAATGTGTGCATGACGGAAGGTATTTACACAGTGTGTAAAGAGATACTGTTTGTATGTTTGCATATAGATAGCTGCTGTATGGACATACACACATATATACACATATTGCCACAGAAATGTGATGGTATAAAATAAATCTGTGATTATAAATTAATTCATCATTAAATGATGTTAATAAAACTTGAGATGCTCACCAGTTCCTAAGAAACAGTCTGTGCCTTGGAGGCTGGAGTTCACTCTGAATTACTCAACAAACAAGAAATCACCTGTACCAGGATAATTATGGCATCACATGTGCTGGGGCTACAATCCATTGAAAGTCCTTCAGCTGCTTGACTGGACTTTGCATTATGTTTCTTTTTCAGCAAATGTTTGTTTGTGGTATTCCATTATATACCTGTCAGTCTAGGGAATTAAGAGTGGTGGACATCAGTGACCTGCTAGGAAATCTCTCTCTGACATCTATTCTTATTTCTATGCTGTGAAGTGGAGGAAAGCACAGATTGGCTTGTAGAAATGTCAAAGCATGTACATTAAAAGGATTCTTCTGTATCCTGAAGTATTTACCGTGCTTCTTATGGTTTTATGTCTGAAAGAAATAACAAAATTTACCAAGATAGTTTTTGGTGGGTTTTCATGTTTATTCCGTGTAGCCAATGAAAAATCCATAAAGCTCACAAGAAAAATATTAAGGGTCAGTAGTTCAGGGTACAGTACATATATAGGTACACAATGCACTGTGCATTTCAAAATCTGACAGTTACGTTTTCTATGAATGCTTTATTCTTGATTTTACAAGGTCAACTAAAATAATACTTGTCTGAAAAATAAGGAATATTCTCTAAAAATTGTTTTTCAAGTATCAGTTTTTTGCCAAAGTTTTTGAGAATATATCTTAGATATGTTTTTGTTTGAATGAACTGTTTGATTAGAAGCATTTCAGTATATGTGCTGTATTCTACTACCTATAGAATTAGTCAAGATTTATTCTGAAATTAAACTTGTCTTGAAGAATGCATTTAAATTGCTAAGTTTTCATTTCTAACCCATGAAGCCTGAAAGCCCATGAAAAAAAATGCAATAAAATTAAGGATGAAATAAATATTCAATGAATGTATGCAAACTGGAAAGTTTCTACATTAGTCTTAATGTGCCTGACTAGATCTGTTTCTGGCATTTTTTTGTTTCCACCTACTAATATTGAAATAGTACTTATTTTGTTTTTATTATATTTCATACATAAATTTTATTTATCAGTTTTCTTTTCTTTCCCCTCATTTAAGATTCCAGAGGCTTATTTTATTAGAGATCCTCAAACTTTCCTCCTTACAAAGGACTTTATTAAGGTACATATGTTCTTTTTCGTGCAAAAAACCCAAAAGCTCTCTCAAGACCTGAACTACATGTCCTCACAGGTTAACATTTTCACATATAACGCCAGTTACTGGAGATGAGAATGGTTAGTTGGTTAACTGAAGCATGCTTGAAAGGAGAAGCAAAGCTTGTCTACAAAATACTAACACTTGGCTGAGTCTGCAGCCTGGGAGGAGAGCACCGGGTGAATTTTCTGGACTTTTTTCATGGCTGACTTGGGATATGCCTGCATTGTCACACAGTGTGTTGACCTCTCTCCTTGATGCATATTGCTCCTGACAGTCCCTCTCTTTTGCCTGCAGGCCATGGAGGCGCAGATACAGAACTTTGGACAGACGCCATCGCAGTTGCTCATTGAGCCCCATCCACCTCGGAGCTCTGCCATGCACCTGGTGAGACATGACTGCTGGCTGGGAATGCATTCCCTTTGAACCTTAGGATGCCTTGTAGGTCATAAAGTACTCATTAAAACAACACTTTTAATACCCCCCACTGCCCATGCAGCCATGCTTGCTTTGGGCAGCAGCACATCACAGGGCTCTAGCAGAGCAAGGTGGAGGTGTGACTAGCTGTAGCTTCATATAGTCCTGGATTTTCCTCACTGATGTGGTGTAAGAAGGCTTCATCTTAATAAATATTAATTTGATAAATACATATTTGCATTCTTGTTTCTGCAAGTGGTGGGAATGACTGCAGGCTTTTTTTAGAGTGAGTAGGTTTTGTTTTAAAGTATATATTGTTAGGGGCTGATTTATGAACAATGTCTGCTTGACAAAAATGAAGTATTGGAGTTCAAATCGTGCTGGAATCCTCCCACCCATTCCCCCAGGAAAATGAAATGTGTATTTTGAGTTTCAATTCAAACTCCAAAATTCATTTCCATCACATTCTTCTCTGTGCTTCTTGTAAAGAATTGTATGAAATAGCCATACTGAACAAGACAGATCTTTGTGCCCCTGAGTGCCTTTGATAAAATGCTTAGAGCTAGATATTTTTTTTAAGCTTTGTAAATCAACAGTAATACATGCAGTAGTTTCAATCATTTTATCTATCTACAAGGAAACTGTTCTATCTAGTACCCTGCAAAAGTGGAAATTGATCTGGAAGTGGTTGTTGTATTAAGTAATGTGTACAAGTCAAACTTAGATAATATTTATTTTATATTCTTAAGATATGGGTAATATATTTTTAATAATTCAAGGTGATAAGCAGAAAGGAATATTTGACCTTTTAGAAATTGTTCATTTTGTTATAACAGTGGCTGAAAAAAAAATCCTTAAAACCAATACACAGTAACTATCCTTGTCCATGTACAAACAATTGTGTCATTTGTAGAATCAGGAAGCAGGCTTAGGTTATTATAACCTTATTAGGTTACAGAGTCCCTAATAAGCATATGCTTTACATAGAACTAAATTGTCTGTGTTTGGAAGTGCTGTATTTCATTTGAGGAATTCAATATCTGTGAGTTTTTGGGTCACTCTTAAAATTTGTTTTTTCAACTGTTGTAATTTAGAGAATTAATATTTCTTATGTGTTATTGATTAACTCATAAAGACATATCTCTATTTTTTGAAAATTAACTACTGAATAATTTTAAATTTTACTGTATGATAATAATTCTAATGGTCATTTTTTGCCCAGTAATGATAACCCTTACCATACCTATTCTCTACTTATCCTCATGTAATGCTCCAAAAATAGCTTTTGATCTTGCTGTCCTCCATCACTAGAGTAGATGCACAGGTAGTGTTGTTTTCCCTGTATGTGCACATGCTTGCCTGCTCTTTTTTAACCTCATTTTCCCTCAGACCTCCTCACTAATTGTGTTATCCCTTCTGTTTTCTTCTGCTCTCTTCTCCTTTCTACTCAACAGTGTTTCCTTCCACAGAGCCCCCTCATGTTTAAAGATCAGATGCAGCAGGATGTCATCATGGTGCTGAAGTTCCCATCAAATTCCCCTGTCACACATGTGGCAGCCAACACGCTGCCCCACCTGACCATCCCTGCCGTGGTGACTGTCACTTGCAGCAGGCTGTTTGCCGTCAATCGGTGGCACAACACAGTAGGTAGGTTCTCACATTTCATTCAAATTTGAAGACCTTAACAATACAGCTTTAATTTTGAGTGCAACTTACCTCACTCACCTGCCTGTGCACCAGAATTTACTGTTTCTTCTGGTTTGTGTCAAATAATCACAGCTTCTGTTTTCTCTGGTGCCATTCCTAGAAACACTCTCCTTAACAGCAGCACGTCACCATGGCAGCCAATCGATTTGTGGTTACTTCAGGATCAGTCTTTGATATAATGCTTTTCAGGAGACTGCTGTTGCTCTCGACACAGCCAATATTAATATGTCCCAAGTTTCAGGAATACATACTGACATGCTATTGAGCATACATCCCTATGTGCTGCTTGAGAGAGATTTCAGGACCTTGTAATAAGCCTTCCCCTGGGCCAGTGTTGGATTATCTGGGATCCTAAGCAAGCCTAAGCATACGGACACTGGACTATTCTGAAGAGAAGTTTCCTCATTCCCCCCAAAAAATGGCCATCCAACAAGCCATCCCAAAATTCCCTTCCAGCCCTTTTGCTCACCCCTCCATATTGCCATATTGCCTACATGTCACCTGGACATGTAGGTGCTAAGGCTGTTCCAGGCGTCGCTAAAGAGATGGTGGGGCCATGAGGTACATGAGGGAACAAACAGGTTAAATTTTCTCAGGTAGTTTCCTGCAATGATAGCCCTTATTCTGCAATATCTGAAAACTTTTATAATACTCCATTGGGGCAACTACGTTACGTATTAAAATAAAATGTTTTTCCTATTTCTGTAAAACAAAACGGAAAAACCTAAAGGAGGAAAAAAAATTAAAACATTTTTTAAAGTATTTTGTGTCAATGTCCTCAATGGAAGATTCCAATGGCAGGAATGATTCAGAGGTGCAGAAACTGTCTTGTATTTGAATACACCTTTGACTAACATTGACTGGCTAATTCCTAGTTATTTGCGCTCAATTTTTCAGGGATTCTGTCCAAATACTCTATACCCATCATCATTCATGTCTCCTCTGTTTGAGGAAGCTTATTTATTTCTTTCTCATCCAGATTGTCAAGTCAAGAGAAGCCAAAATTCCTACCTGTACTTTACCATGAAGGAGTTAGTCTCATTAATATCGCAGTATGCTGGAGTTCAAGGATTTCCTTAGAAACTGTCATTTGAAGTCCTTTAGTTTAGCTGAAGTTACGTTGATCTTTATGATGCATGTGACAGTAAGGTTTTCATTTTTCTTCTATACTCTTGTTAATCATAAGTCATGCTGCAGACATTCAGAATTCAAGGCATGAACCAACCACAAATTAAATTTCTCACCATTTGTAAACCTCTGGTCTAAATTGCAAAAACATGAATACTTTCTAAATATATTATAATAGAAAGAGAGAAAAATGAAACTGTTTAGAGAATCAAACCTCATTGTAATGATTTTTGTAACTTTTACAGCTTGCTTGGCAATATTGTTTATTTTGCAGGTGGCTAGTCCAGGACAGGGTATCAATTTCCTACTATTGACATAATATTATTTTAATAAAGCATAGCTGTAGTTTAAAGGATGGGTTTATCTACAGAAATGTACGCACAGACCAATTGTTGTAGAATGTATGTAGACCTTTGGAGTTAATAAACAGCAAGAACCATTTTCATAGACATCTCATAATTGAATGAATCAAAGTTAATACCAGTAAAGATCTGTCCCAAACTGTTTGAGTTTTGGAAGAAGAGACAGAAAGAAGGGAAGGCAAAGTTCTCAGACCAGTGTCTTTCTGAAAATGGTAGAGCTAGCTGAATGTCTTGGGGTGACTTTATGATGTGTATCCCCTATTGCTGCTCTATGCCCAGAAATTAACTTTGTGCCTTTCTGTGCCTTTAAACTGAGCCCGAGAGGGGAGAGAGGAAAAAAACTGAGCGAACTTTTCAAAACAGTTGTTCAAGGACACTGATAGAGTCCAGCTGTCTATTTCAGTGGTATAAAATGGACTTTATTCTCCAGAAATCTGTATGTCCTATTATAGAGGGTATTTTTCTGCAACATGGCAGTTTGTGACAAAAATCGTGTTTTCAGTAGTGACAATTTGATTTATATACCAGGGAAGCTGTTCAAAAGAGCCAAAGCAATGTTAGCTATGTGTGAGAGCAGACAACACTAAATTTGTAGCCCCTTATTCACATTTGAACATCTTAAGGACTGCTCAGAATAGAATTAACAGGAATAATTGTGTGACATTTACTGTAGCCTACAGTTTTACAGCTAAAAATTTTAGATAAATCCATGAAAAGGTCCAAGTTTCTGTCACATACAGGTTTCCGTCTGTAAGAAACTCATAACACTGTTTAATCTAATTAACTTTTTTTTTCTGTGCTAAGATCTCTGCTCAAATGTAAAAGAAAAAAGTTGTCTCATACAATTTTAAATGAGTTATTTAATGAATATGTGTGGCTGCAGAAGTTGTGATAAAGTTGGCAATTTTTTATTTATAGTTACTTTTACATTACAGAGGAATTAACAAATACATATTTTGTATCACAGAGGAAGAAATATTAATATATTAATAAATCAAAGAGTAAAAAGTTACTTTAAAAAAATATATAATAATCCAGTAATGAACTTTTAAACCTAGAAAAGTTGTGCCAAAAGACACAACTTTCTATGTGCTTTTTTTCCTCTATTTCTATGTGCTTTGTTCTTCTTTTTGTGTGTAGGCCTTCGAGGAGCCCCAGGATACTCTTTGGATCAAGCCCATCATCTCCCAATTGAAATGGATCCATTGATTGGTATGTCAAGATGAAAATGTAGCAATATATTTGAAATTGACATTTTCAGGAATTATTGATTAAGCTATATTTGTATATTATGCCTCATTTAACACAGAAAATAGGAAAATATTTATTCTTGTCGGTCCTGGAGAACTAAAAGCATTAGCTATTGATGCTGAATGAATTACATGAGTGCTATTTGTTATTAACATCATCAGCAACTGGTATTTAAGAAACAACCAATTAAGTCAGTTACACTGTCAGCCCAAAACTATAATTCTGTTCTCTTATCAGGTTACATTATTAAATAAAATGTGAGGGTCCTGTGGAATTATTATATTTTCTTTTTTTTTTACAGCCAGCACTATGTTTATCAGTGCAGATGAAGTTCTGTTTATTTTCACTCACTTCATGATTTGGATTTAGCTGGCAGTAGTAATTTAATAATGAAAAAACTGAATTTTAAATTGATAGTATTCTTTAAAAACCAGAATTTTTGAGAAAGTGAATTGTTTGAGAAATATCATCTGCCAAAATTGTTGTATTGAGGGACTTCCTAACAATAATAAATTCTCATTAATTGCCCCTATTTGATTTGTAGGGGTGTTTTTTCAGTAATTTGAAAGAGAAATTGGGGATAGGGAAGGTTCTTAGAGACAAATCTGTAGCATTGTTGAGAAAAAAATACATTTTTAAACATAGCCAGACATAAAATTCCTTTTTTGCCTGTGTCAATATTCACGTTCAAAAGATTTACACAGAAGTACCTCAGGAGAGTTATCTTTCTCATTCTGTGTTCTTCATTTGATCTCATATAATGACAGTGGTTTTCCCTTTAGTTTTTTTTTTTACAAGCTAAGGCACAACTATTGTACCCATCTGTTCTGGAAATTTGAGTAATTTGTTATTCATTATCTTTCAGCTGGTGAACATAGAGTAATTTAAAGATGTCTTCTTAGAATGTATGTAAACATGATATTAACTTCCACAAACAATTTTAAAATAGGATGGAGTGGGGATTTTTTTGGCTGAATCTCTTATTTCATGCAGTTGTGAGCAATTTAAGTAGAATAGGAAAAAATAGAGAAAAAATCAGATTATTATCTGCATTAAGTTGTGTTCTTATGTTAGGAGAAACATTTCTCAGAGTGATTTTTATCTCACCTAGCTTCACTTAAGTGAAGTTAGTTGTCAAGATTCCCCCCAATAACTACTGTAAAAAGACAAGCACTCCTCTGGATTTGTCTAGCACTTAGACAGCTATTACAGTGTGAGATGACTTGTCATGTGAAAAAATGTCTTCCTCTCCAGTGAGACTGGATGGAGTGTATAAAATTAACTTAGATTACATACCAAACTTTTATGAAGTTAATATTGAGATTCAACATACCTTTATTGTGTTGCCATGTCTTGTCTGTTGTTTCACAGGGAGTATGGAGCACATTAGCTGGGGACTCCCAGTCCTTCTTAACAGCTCTCTGTCTGGGGAGTTTCTAGGTGTCACTGCCTCTTTTAAGATTACCATCCACGGCCTAGCTCCCTGCTTGAGGAGCAGGTGATAAGACTTACTTTTACTGTACTGGAAAATCACGTTAGGTTTGAACAGATTCATAGAATCATAAATTATGCTGAGTTGGAAGGGACCCATGAGGATCATCAAGTCCATCTCCTGGTCCTGTGCAGGATGCCCCCCAAGAGTAACACCATGTGCCTGAGACCACTGTCCAAACACTTCTTGAACTCTGTCAGGTTAGATGCTGGGACCACTTCCCTAGGGAGCCTCTTCCAGAGCCCAACCACCCTCTGGGTGAAGAACCTTTTCCTGAAATCTAATCCAAACATCCCCTAACTCAGCTTCATGCCTTTTCCTTGAGTCTTGTCACTGGTCACAAGAGTAAAGAGATCAGAAGCTGCCCCTCCACTTCCCCTTGTGAGGATGTTGAAGATCACAATGAGGTCTCCCCTCATCCATTGGTTGAATCCTTAGGTCTTTAATCTAGTTAAGCATCTGGAGGTATGAGGTTGTCAAGGCCACGCAATACATGCTATTTGTTGTAGAAGAGGTACCAACCAGCAAGAATTGGCCCTCTCCAGTATTGTTAACATTGATTTTATATTTTAAATGGACTTTTGCCTTTTTCCACTGGTTCAGATTGGTTTGGGGAATACTTCTGCACAACACTAAAATTATTACCATGTATTATGCAGTGCATCAGGCAGCTTATAAGAAATTGTCAGCTCTTGTAAAATCTTTTCTCTTATTCAAAGGGAAACTGGAAATCTCACTGTAATTTTATATTTCTGACACCCATATAGACAGCTCTAAATGTTCATATTCAAAATGCTTACTCAACAACAAATTCACAGTTCATTGAAAGTTAAATGTATTCATTTTCTCCTGTAAATGGATGACAGGAAGGTGTTGGAATGGCTTACATGTAAAATGTGTTTTGCATTTCGTTACAGCCAATAACTCTGGTGTGAACAAACGGCAGATCACAGACCTTGTGGATCAGAGCATCCAGATCAATGCGCATTGCTTTGTGGTCACGGCAGATAATCGCTACATTCTGATCTGTGGTTTCTGGGACAAGAGCTTTCGAGTTTATTCTACAGAAACAGGTGACCTCAAATACAACTCTCTGGTTTTTCCTGGGTCACAAAGTGCACAAAGACTATCTTCTTAATAGTACTATAGCTAATGCTTGTGCTTACCCATCAATGAATGATAAAGGGCAGTTTATAAAATCCTTCATTATTGTTTCAGCATGGTAACTTTAAGATGTTTTTTTAGTGAAAGATAAAGGATGTAAAAGGGAATGGAATACAGTTTTATTAATGGTAACTTTTGAAAACCTTAGTTATTTTCAGGAAATTTATAATATCAAGAGGATCAACCAAAATTTTTGTTACATAATTTTCACAGACATATTATTTCTAGCTCTATTTATTTCATGTAGTAAGGAATTAGGTTAAATATTCTGCTAGAGGAACCAATATTTTGTTTCTTTGTCTGATGACTTAGCTTAATATCACTCAGTATATTACTAAAAACTAATTGCAATAGTAGAAAGGAGGAGGTGATAATCATAGTAAACCTTAGTTTGACATTAACATAGAACAAATACACATTTTTAATATAATAATGTAGCACAATTATGGAAAAGTTCATGTGCTGTCTTATTCATATCACTCATGAAATTCATAAATAGTGTTCTAATGCCATTGCTTAAATACTGATGGAGCCATAACTCCACTTAATATTCAGTGACTGCAGCACTGACTTGATTTTCAGAGATAAGGGTTAGATTATGGATTGACACAGATCATAGCCTTCAATAGGAACAAAAAAAAAAAGTGGAAAAGAAGTTTTATCTTTGTGATTTTTTAATCTTGTTGTAGCATTTAGTGATCTTTAATTACGGGACATGAGACAAAATTACATTTGAACGGAATATTAATTATATAGTTAATGATTTCTAAGTGCTGCAAGTACCTTAGAAAACTGAATTTGTATGACTTTGCATTCCCCCCAGGAAAATTAACTCAGATTGTATTTGGCCACTGGGATGTCGTGACTTGCCTTGCCAGGTCGGAGTCCTACATTGGAGGTGATTGCTACATCGTGTCTGGGTCTCGCGACGCTACATTGCTGCTTTGGTATTGGAGTGGCCGACATCATATTATAGGTGACAATCCAAACAGCAGTGAGTATCCTTCAAATAACATCTTTCTGAGAGGTCTTCTGTCACACCTATTCATTTTAACATTCCTTCTGTCAGATTCAGAAGTTATTACCAAATATATTGGTAACTTTGCTTACTTGTTGAAAGTTGGTATAAGAAGAGCACCACATGCTAAGCAATGCATTGATTACTACCCAGAAAATGTTTAAACAGTCTGTGCATGCTAAGAAATAATGAGATGGGAGTAAAGTTCTTAAGTTTATAATTTTTATCATTTTTAGTAATAAAGAAAATTAAACTAAAGTTTATAACGTTATCACTTATAGCATCATATCATCATAAACTAGAACAAGACGGTTGTGGCCTTTAAGTGACAGGACATATATTACTATATTTTGACTTCCTTTCCCTGGAAATATTTTTGGCATTTTAACTTACTCGTTTTGTGCTACAGCATGCTATATCAGCTGCTTGCCTTTTCAAAAAAGGAATGTCTCACATGCCATGGAATTAAATGAGACTCTCTTGAGAAAGGTCTTTCTAAAGTTTGGGGAAGCAATATGACTGAATAAAAATAGAAAAAGATAAAATGTCAAGAAGAGTTTACATTCATTTACATGGGACTAACTATCAGTACTTTGCAAAGTGAGGGGAACACAATAATATTAATTTATAGAAAAGGGTACTTAGAGAGCAGTACTAATTTAAAGATCCCATCACCCAAGCCACAGATATGGGCACAGATAAAGAGAAACTTTTATCCATGTATTAGAGCTGTTTTGTAAAACACTAAATCCATTTCACTTAAAGAAGTTTCTGAGTTCTGATGATAATTTTCAACAGAAGGATCTTGTCTTTGGATAAAAATGGAAGAATCTGTCACTATCAGTTTTGATACCTGATGCAAATACTGACTGAAGGCAGTACTGTCAGTTACAGACCTCTAAGTGAAAGTATTTCTTCAGCTGAATGGCTGGTAGAAAAGTGTTCTATTTATTTCAAAATAAATATTTTGTTAATTTTTCAGCGGGAAGTCCTTTATTGAATTCTGATATTTTTCCATTTGTCTGTAAGCAGAGTAAAGGGGAGACAGATAAAAGCCTCACTTTCCCACCAGATTTTATTTGCTTTTAACAAAGCAAATAACAGAGAAAATAGAGGGGAAAAAATAAAATTGTGTTCCAATAAAAAAATTCTCTAATCTTTGCGTATATTCCATGACTTTTTTAGTATGTAATTCTCCAGTATGGATAAATTCAGTCTGACAGGGATTTTCAGGTCTGAGCAGTCTGCTTAGGTTGATGCTATTTTTCGTCTTTGAATGCCTGTGTGATACATATAAAGTATTAGTAATTTCCATGTTAAAAGAAAAATAAAAAGAGCTTTCTACTCTCATTAAAGAAAAAAAATGTAAGACCTCTCCTTTACCTTCTGTGATTACAAAGGTCTTGGACAGCCTTGCAGTTAGCATCTCCTTTCTGGCTAATACAGACTGCTTCAATTTTTTTCCGGATAGAATTATTTCAGTTCTGGTATTGTTCTGTCATCACTTACATATCTGAACGCACAAAAGTTGTGCTTTTTGGTATCTCAGGTTTGATATCTTAGCTACATAACTTTGGAAGTGTCTGCCTTGGAGATTTTTAATTTTATGAAAGAAAGGATATGACCTGGCTGACAGAAATAAATGAAAACAAGAATGACTTGTATGATTTGCTTTCTGTCTCTTCTTCTATATGGATGTTTTGCTGAAGAAAAAGTTTTATAGTCAGATTAATAAGATACTGTGCTGCAGATAGTCATGTCCAGACAAATGAAATCTTACAGGCATGTTAACAGAACTTAGGAATCCTAATACCCAAGACCACTGTGGTAGCTTTGAAATACATTGATAAGATTTTTTAATACTGATGTTGAAGACATGTTGAAAACTCATGCTGAGGAAGAATGATAGCATTTCTGTTATTGCTATCTCTATTCATTGGGTTAAAGCTACTATGGATATGCTAGTTATATACTAGTACTGTACTATAACCAGAACTACATTTGTTGGAAACATATTATTAACAGCTACTTTGAGTTTTCATGAACGTACATTAATGGGGATAGATCACAAAAACAAAGGACCTTTAAAAAAAGGGCCTTTAAAAACTTCTACAATTACTGTGTGTTTCTGCTGAAGTAAAGTTCCTAGTCACTACCACAAGCAGATGTGATAATTGTCAGGTGACTAAGATTCCCTGTAAATTATTTTTCAAGAGTGAAGCATTCCCAACAATCCTTATGAAAACATGTTTGAAGTTTTACATAGGTAAAGTCACCAAAGTAGTAAAGAAATATTTCCTAATCTACTCTTCTATAGTTGCTGTTAGAAGGCTAGGATTTACCTGGTAGGAAAAATGAAAGTGGTGTGAACAATGTAGGTCAAATCCAGTTACTTAACTTATCTTTAGAATTAATTTCCAGAAAGATGTAGATGATATTTTCAGAGGAAAAAAAAAGGGGTATTGGGTTTTTTTAAAAGCTGTCATCTGGAGACACAGATAAGGTGTTTTATACCACAGGATATAAGAAGGTGAAGAACTACAAGAAAAATATCAGGTATAGTAATTATCTGGGTTAGATGCTTGACTTTATAATTATCTTTTAAGCTAAAAGACAGTTAATTACCAATTTCAGCTTCAATACATCCAATTACCAAAAGGAACTTTAGTTGTTTCAGAAAATCTTAAAGGGGAGAAAAAGCAAACCCCCAGTCCTAAACAGTTTGTGTAGTTTAACATTTGTATACAAAAATGTAGATACAATTTCATTTGAAAACAGAGCAATCAAAATCATTTATTGTGAAATACTCTCAGGCAAAAGATTGGCAGACCAAACTTCTTACAGATTCTGCTAGAATTCCATATTCCAGAGTCCCTGAGGTAAATATAATCTTTACTAAACAACAAGTGTGTCAATAACCTAACCTGTCAGACTTCTGTAGAGCCTTCTGCTGAAATACCTGTACAGGCTTATGCTCAGGGTCACCTCAGCTGCGTCTGTGGGACATATATAGAACCAGCTCTTGTTTAAAGAGGAGAATTGAGAAAAAATGTGAGTGATTGCTCTAGCTCAGTAGTTGAAAACTTGCCTATGAGAGCACGGTAAGCTTCATTTTATAATTTGAAAATAATTTTTCTAATCAATACATTTATTAAGTTATCACTTTTATTCTACATAAAGTGTCAAAAATTAATTTCTGGTTTAGTTTGCACTTGTCACAATTTCTTGACAGTTCTCACAATTGCAGTGAGAAAAGTTTTACCAGATTTTAAATGCAATGTTTTCCACACAGCAGCTTTATGAAACAGCTAGTAGGAAATCTTCTTCTGGTTAGAGTGTTTGTTCAGGAAGTGGGGGACTCCATTCTTGACCTCTAGAGACTGGGGGAATTAAAGCTCTCATTCCCATGTTCGCAAGCATGTGCTGACTATCAGCTATAAATTAACATAGGAGGAGCCCCTGTGAACCTCCAGTTTGGTAGAAAGCAAAATTGTTTTCTAGACTCTTATTTATGGATCTTAAATGTCATGATGATTGGATATAGAGATAAATCAAGAAATCAGGAGCAATATGCTGCATACCTTTAACAGTAGCATATACCGCAAATCTTGTCCCTATTTGTACTTTCTCTAATTCAGCATTGCTTTCAAAGCCATGCCATTGCTAAGCTCCAACAGTGGTGATGTTGGAGGTCCTGTTTAGATTAGACTAGAGACTGGTGTCTGGGAATGCTTCTGTGGCATGATTTCCTGTAGGCTGAAGGGCAGTTGAATGCAGGGTGTATGTATGTTTTAACTTCCCTTTGTTTCTTTATCCTTGCTTACTCAAGTACTACCTTTTGGAAAAACACTGAACTGAATGAAGATTAGTCCTCTTGTCAGGGTCAGATATCTATTTCCTAAGCCAAAATTGCCCATCTGAAATAGCTAATCTGAATCTGCACCTTATTAAGTTGATGACCACATTATATAAATCTGCTGCAGTTGTGAGAACAGTGAAAGGTATCTGTTTCCTCTAAGTAAGACACGGTACATGCAAAGGACATAGTTTGCTTATTATATTTGTTTGAAGTGATATGGAAAATTGAAATCTTTACAGTTCTCAGAGACTAAATAGAAAAATTATTGTGATGGAGTTTGACAATTTGTGTTTTGATTTTTCTTCTCTTATGATAAATAGGGATTTGCTTTAGCAGAGCACTAATTTGTATACAAATTTCTTCTCACATGGAAACTGTATTAGTCATCACAAAAAGGAGCAAAGAGAGTACATGATATGCCCTGGAGTTCTACATGTATCATTATAGCAGTTTTATTTTTTATATTTTATGATTACTTTATTGAATGTCTCTTTCAAACAAGTGACTTTGAAAATGAGAATTATCTCAGAGTCTTTGAACAGATACACCAAAGTGGATGATAGAATTGCAGAAAAGTGAGGGACAGATGCTTTTATCTGAAACAGACACAAATTCAGAAACTAATTTGGAAGTGATAAAAATTAATTTGCACACTTTAATTGGAATCAGACTCCTGCATGAAAGAAAGGAAGGGTAGGCAGCTTGTGCTAAAGGCTGATTGAATTTTTTGTCAGGTAAGTATGTTGGACTTGGCCGCTTATCCTCTTGAGTCTCTCCATGCAATATATTACATTCACCCTCTGACTGGTGTTCTTTAAAAGGATCAATGCTATTCCTGTTTTTTCCCTAGAGCCTGAAATTTCATTGATCTTGGGACTTGACATTTCTCATTACCTATTGTAGCTTCCAAGACGATGGTCACAAGAGGTGTGGGAGTTAACTCCACTCTTTCTAACAGCAGCTGTGCTGACCATTGGAAAATATTGTCTATCAGCCATAAGATGGGTTTGTTTAGCATTATAACATAATCTTCACAGGTGCTAACAATTCATCCTGCCCCACTGAGTGCATTCAGTATATATCCAAAAGGGAGGGCAAACATTACCACAAAAAATCTTTTTCAAGTCAATATACATTTATTTTTGTGTCTGCCATGAAGTATACCTTTATAAGTTCCTTTTACATGACATAATTTTGAAACAATTTGAAGCTGTGAACATCAAGGGTTCTGCAGGATTATGTCTTGAAAGAGTAGTTATTCTGAACTCAGAACATTTATTTATTTTTTATATCCCCCTACATTTTAATATGCCCAAGCTTAACCTTGGAATGACAGCAGTTTAAAAATAGTCACTGGATGAGGACTGGATAGCTGTCTAAAGGTCCTGCATAAGAACACAGGCACACATGCTCTCTGCTTTGTCTATTTAGGAGTTATTATGAGTTATTATGGTATTTGTAAGTTTGTACAATTTAAGTACAAATTTTTTGGAATTACAGTATCTTAGCACTGTTCTGCCAGAGCAGAAGCTCTTTGAAAACTGGTTTGTAATTTTTATTGGCACCATCTCTATTCTGGTTGCCAAAGACATCTCTCTTCTAAGGCTGCTATGTAAAGGCAAAAGAGCCAATAATCCACCTGAGATAATGCAGTTATCTCTAGTATTTTATCAAATGATGTCTGTGCCCATGCTTTGCTTCATAATCCTTGGGAATTGTACAATTCAGGATGCTTCAGCAACTTGCCCAAGAGCCCAAAGCAATTTAGTGGAAAAGATAGGAAGAGATGCTACAAAGCCATACTTTCCTGTCCTCCACTATATTTTACCTTCTGGAGTCTGGATTGGTGCAAGGTACCCGAAAGCTCACTCACCTGGGTGAATTGTTTTTTGCTATATACAACATTTCTCAGCAAATAAATCAGTTCTGCTTCCCAGAGCTGGGAATATTTTGAATATATTAATATTTTTCTGACAGCAATCCTTCTTTTATACCCATTGCTCACTCCCTCATCTTGTGGACATTGTTATTAACTCTTTTCTGGTTTGAGATATTCATGTTTATTGCTTGTAGCCTTATCTTTTCATCAAACTCCATGATGTTTATTTCTGACAGAAAAAATTTGAGAAGGCACTTATAGTTTTACTTTCATGAAAGCCATTGTATTTTCTAAGATTTTGTTTTCTGATGAATATCCCCTGAAAAATCCTAACAGTAAAACAAATAGCGAAGTAAATTCTTTTCAGCAAGTAATTCAAGTATAGCTTTGTACTTGCTTTTCTCAAAGTGAGAGATGAAATGGAAGCTAAAATTTGCTATGTGGTCTCATGTTTGTTTATACAGAAGACTCCTAGATGTGTCCCTATGGAAACCTGTACATAATTCCTGGAAAACAACAGTATGAGAGAGATAGTAATACTGTCTTTAGTCTTCCTTTCCCTCTTCTTTTTTTCCTTGTCATGTGATAGCATCATCTGTTCCCGAAGAACCTTACAATAATATTGAGCATTATATTCTACAGCAAGAAGGAAAGATGTGTTTTATTTTAGAGTTTCTAGAAAAACTTACTTGTTTGGAAATACAGCACATTTTTTTTCCTTCTGCCCTATAGTAATTCAGTTCAAAGGTGCTCCTTTGGGGAAATCACAGGGAGTTTACAGTGATGGTATCTCAGTTCTTAGGTAGGATATTTTCACCTGCAATTCCCTTAGAGCTGCAGCCTTTGACCTCTGGCTGCATCTATCAGTGGTGATATGACAGTGACAGAATATTTTGTTAGATTTTGAATGATTCCTGGAGTTCACCACTTCTTTCCTTAGCAATAAAATGTAATATGACTGAGGTTCATGCCACAGCTTTTTTTGTAGAAAGTATCAGAGAATAATTTTTTTCTTTGAGCCCTAAGGGGAAAAAAATCCTATTTTCATTACTGTTGGACTGATACTCTTAATATTGATATTCCATTATTAATTTATATGTACTGAAAAACACAATAAGACTCAGAGATCTATGGTTGAGGTCAGTTGTTTCTTATAAATCAAGAAGTCAATAAAATATGCTTATTTGGGATATTCTGGAGTCTTACAGTTCCTTGATATTACAGAACTTTCCTAGGAAAAATTGAGGAAAATGTCCTTTTGAAAACTGTATTTTTTCTTTTCCTTTCAGAAATTTTAGCCATGTAATAATTTCAGTCATCCAGTATGATGATGCAGTCCAATGACACCTCTGTAATCAGAACTTGAGCCAAGATGGTCATTGAGAATAATCCTCTTTTTTTTCCCAGGAGGACATATAGAGGGGGAAAAAAAGTGAAAATTTTTGAAGTCAGTTAATTGTCTTTTTTTGTTTGTTTGTTTTTATGTTATTCACTTGGAGAAAACAAAACCTTGAAAGAAGGTGGAATTCTTAATGGCAGTGTTGATGGGGAAATTATAAAAATCAAAATATAGCCATCTTTGATGAGATATGCATTACATCTTTCTTCTGACATCCATCCTTCTCTAGTGGTAGAGCTCAGTTTTCAGTTCACATCTTTAGTTTCCAGACCAAAAAGACTTTTTTCTTGCAGTCTAGAATAAAGTTTGGGAAACTAGGATTTATTGAGGTAGCTGTTTGCATTAGAGGTAAGAAATTTTTAATGTGTCTGTACATTGGAATGACAAGACCTGTTAGATTGACACACCCTGTACTATTGTTTCCAAAACTGAAGTCTGTAAATCTGTGGTTGGTAGTTTTCATCTTGTTCAGAAAGATATTAGAACACAAAGAATTGTTACTAAATTTTGATGACAGAAGATGTTAGGGTTTGACGAGAAAAATTGTAGATTCCTGCTAAATGTTTAAGAACTATTGTCCTATACATCTCTGGATACTTAAATTTTAAGAATGAGTTTAAAGATAGGCAAAGAAACGGATTGCTACAATGGCTAAAAAATGGCAAGCCCCTCCCTTCAAAGGAGTTTATAGGGGTTTGGTTTGGTCAATAGACTAAAAAGGAAAGACGAAAAAGGGTGATTTATTCTTTAAGTCCGTAAGTGGGGAAAATGCTAGAGAAGAAGACCTGAAGCTAAAGGACAGCGGTAACACAAGAACAAAGAGGTGCTAGGTAGACAAGAAAAAATTCAAATTGGAATTCAGAATATTTCTCTTCTTTAGAGTAGGAGGAGTCTGGAACATCCTTCTAAGTCACATACCCAGATAGCCATTTCATTAACTGTTTATATCATTTGAGTGTCTGCAATAAAAGAAGACTAAATTCATTGACCCACAAAAGTCTATCCAAGCCTCCATTCCTAATGCATATCTTTCAAGAACCCATGCAATATTTTTTAGCTACTCAGATAGCCCCCTTTTGGTTTAGTGTTTAACTGTATTTCCAGTTAGGAAACTGCATTTTATTTCAGAGTTGAAATGTGTGCAGCCATTCATCCATTAGCTGCAAGATAAATTTCTGGGCTATTGGGCATCTTTTATGCCTTTGTCTCCCAGCTGGCAGAGTCCAGTTACCGCTTTGCTGCTAATGCAGTGAAGAGAGAAAACATTTCAAACTGTGCAGCCTCCTCTCTTACTCTCCTGTATCAGTTGTGTGACCCTCCTTTGAGCTCATTTCTGTAAATGTGGCTCAAAGCCTTTCACCTTTCTGGTCTTCATTGGCAAAGTAGTTCTTGCCTCCTATTTGCTGATCTAAGGTATTGCACTGAAAGTTCACATTGAGGGAGTTTTTCTTTCTGGCTCCATAAATCCTACTCTTTATCACTTCCTTCCAGAACAGAATCTTTTCTCCAGTGAACAGAGCTTGTGCTTGTCCAGAATCATCAACTTTCACCTGGCTGCATTGGAAAGAAAGAAAACACATTTTGCTGTTTTTTATTCAACTGGACAATGATATAATAATGATATAATAATGGCTTTCTCTTGTCATTATACAGTTGCCCATGAAACTTTGCATCAATTATTTTATTACAAGTCTATCTTACCAGCAAAGGTTTCTATTATCCCATAGATAATATTATTGGTTAACATTTGATTAGAATCAATTTCCAGCTCCTAGCTGAAAGCTGATTTCCAAACCCATATTTCAAAAATCCTTGTAGCTCACAGTATATAACTCTATATGGAAAAAAAATTTCAGATTTGCCATTGACCCAGCTTCTGTGCCATCCATGTTGTCCACAGTCAGTTGCATGTAAAACTTGTTTAAGCCAAAACATTGTATTACCAAGACAAATACCTGGAAAAAAATAAATAGAGACTGTTTTAATATAGCTGTCTTTACCAACTGTCATCCTTATCCTAGCAAAACCAGGTAAGACAAGACTTCCAGTCTAGCACAGCATGGTGACTGGTATTAATGAGATTTTTGCTTCCAATTCTTGTTGAAAAAAGTGTGGATTAACCATTTTGTTATTTTATATAGAATTAACGTTACAGTAGTTTATCTGTAGTTCCCTAGGTCATTTCTTTTACTATTTGAACTACACTGGCAGAACTCCAGTTATTTGGAATTTCCCAATTTTCTGTATTTTGTTTGTACAATGCAAATATAATTATGTGAACTCTGTGTTATAAAGCAACTTGCTAATTTTTTGTTGCCAGTTGACTTTCTTTGCCTGGCAGAGCAATGTCAAATACTTAGCAATTAGGTTGTCAGCATCTGTTATTAGTAGAAACAACAGAAATGTTGTTCTTCGTCATATAAACACTCCATAAATGCCCAAAATAAAATATATTTTAGTTCTGAATATATATATATGTGCATATATATATATATGCACAAATATAATATATAAAATAATGTATACCCATAACCATTTTTAGGCATATTTTAATTTCTGACTACTCCACATGTCTCTGAATCAGTATTATCTATGCAGCAGTAACATGTTTCTCATGTTGTTCTTTTTCTCTCCTTTTCCTACCCCCAGTTTCATGAAACAAATTACTATCATTATTAAAGGCACATCCTCAGTTCTTTAGGTTCATATTGTAAGCCTGGAGACATATATGTTCAATAGCAGACCTTTACATTACCGCTGGTTTCAATAGCACCACACATTGTGTTCTTTTAATTAATTCACTAATGCATTGGGAAGCTGGGGTTTTGAAACTTTATGATGTCTGAATATATTTTGCTCAGTATCCTAAATATGAGATATTTAATTGCACCACACCTCTCTGACACTTAATGATTTCAAGCAAATTATAGCAAAGTTCTTTTGTTGATAAACCATGTCTGATTTGTCATTGCCTATTGTTTTCTTTTTCTTGTTTTGCCTTTCTCTTTTTTTTTTTTTTTTTTTCCTTTTTTTTTTTAACAGGTGATTATCCAGCTCCTCGAGCTGTTCTAACTGGTCATGACCATGAAGTTGTCTGTGTGTCAGTCTGTGCAGAGCTGGGACTTGTTATCAGTGGTGCTAAAGGTCAGAACTGTTTTTATGATATAAGTCTTAACATTTTTAGAGTCTTTTTTAGGGGTACTTCTCAGACTTCCCTCAAGCCACATATACTTTAATTACCCTTAAGATCTGCTGTAATTCTAGGAGACTCTGAAGCTGTTTTCTCTGAAAACTATCTGCACTTATGAATTTAGGCACAAATTAAGTTCATCATTCCTTCCAACCATCAGTCTATGCAGCTATTCTGCCCAGACCTGGAAGAGTATTTTATAAAAATGTATACAATAATTGAAATGACATCTAGTGATTTTGAAGAAACCTGTTGATAGAGACATGTATTTCAGGGAGGGCCAGCTCCAAATTCTCCACCTTGAATGGTAGTTTTTGGGACTGACCTCACTCTCTAGGGAAGCAGGATCAGTTTGCTTTGGAGCTGTGTGAAGCATTTTATCCAGCAGTGTTTTTTTGTGATGTTTTTTAAATAATGAGCAGTAGCAGGTCCTCCCTGTTATTTATCTATGGAATCCAGAGTACCCAACAATTGCTAACACAAGCGTTCAAATAATTTTCCAAGCCTGCAGCAATATCCTGTATAACTGGTAACCAATGTAAATAAAGCACCAACCTCAATGAATATTAGCTTCATCCTTCCTTACTCTCTTTCTCATTGATTTGTTCCATTTTACTCCTTCTACCCATCTTCTCCTACTTCTCCTTAATTCCGTGTTCACTTTTCTTCCCCCACTGCCCTCTCTCATTCAGCTTCTTAACTTGTCAAATTACGTCTTTTTTTTCCTTTTCTATTTGCCTCTTTCTCTCCCCCTTTTCTCTTAGTTTCTTTTGTGCTGCATCATCTCTTCTCCCTTCTTATTTCCTTTCTTTGTATCACCCTTGTATTTCCTTTTTCCTTGTATGTCTTCCTGTCTCATTTCCAGTGTAGTCCTACATCCACATCCAGTGATTTGCTTTCTCTACCTATAGTGGTGCCTGTTTTAGTCATCCCCATGGATATCTTTGTACTCATTTTTAAATTTGCTGTTTCTGAGGGTAAGAAGGATGTGATGCTTGCTCTGCTGGCTTTTGCTCACAGCTGACTCCTGGGTTATTGCTTTTTATACTGCCTTGGAGCTCAACATTTAATTTTAAAGCTGAGTGTGAAACTTTTGAGTAAAGCCATTTTTAACAGGAAATCCTAATGGGTCATTAACTCATGTAATGGCATACTACATAACAGTCATAGGCAAAGTCAAGACATTTGTGAAAAAAATGTACAGTGATGCTGGAGCTAATTTTTTTTTCTTGAAGCACTGCTATTTCTTACACTTTACAGCAGCTTCATGCACTCTGGTTGCCATAATAGTCTACCCTTTACAACTATTTTTTCCCGAATTTCTTCTTCTTAATATAGATGGAATCTGTACTCAGTTATCTTCTAATTCTGTAAGAATAGGCTTCTTTGGTAACTTACACGTTTTAGAGGTAAAAGCTGATGGAGAACCAAATATTTTTAAATCAAACTCAGAATATTTATTTCTTTGTTTATAATTAATCAGGAGAAATGGAGGCCCATTCTATCTCTTGAAGTAGTCTTCCCATGTTCTTCCTTTTGAAACTCTAGTCCATATAAAAAATGCAGAGAGAAAATATTTTTTTAAAATTGCTATTTTCAAACAGATGCCTTTTTAAAAGCTTTTTCTTCAGGTCTGTTCTTTTCAGTCCCTTTCCAGCTTCTTAGATTGCATCTCATGGCAGTGATGAGTTGCCCTGTCATCCAGTCTGAGCTCAGCCTGTACTTCCTGATGGGCAGCAGCTCCTCTGGAGCTGGATGTGGCATTGTGATGACACATGCAGCACTAGAGAACCTACTGCAGCAGGAAGACAGCACGTTTAGGACTCCTCTGAGGAAAATCTTGTTCATCAGTTGATGTTTCCATGTTCTTACCCAACAAACCCAAAAAACAGTGGTGAGTCTGTATGTCCTTACAGTGGCATCCTAAATCAGATATGTCTTTTTGGGCCCATGACCATTCAGCTATATAGGTATTACACTTTTGAAAAATCTAACAAGGTAATTATTCTAAAGGTGAAGGCATCACTTTTTGTAACATCTTGGCACTTCAGTATTTCTAAAGCTGAAACTCAGCTATTTGAGAAAATAAATTAATTCCATTGCAGTGGTATCCCATGGATGCAGCCAAACATGAGGTCTCTGTGCATCAGACTTTATGCAAACACAGACAAAAGCCTGTATCAGAGGGTTCACAGATAAAAGCACAGATGCTGATTCATTCTACCTGGGCAAACCCAGCTGCTGTGTGAATTTCAGAAAAGTTAGTAAGACTTAACATCAGGAGGCTGAGTCTGCCAATATGAATTTACTTTCAGGGTCATGAACCGGTTGTATAAGGAAGAGATTACTGTGCTGTCCAGGATTATCCTGTGATTCATAAAAGAAAACATTTAGAATTTCCTGTGACTCATTACATTTATCACAGAAGAGACTCTTTTTCTTAGCAGGAATACGAATCTCACTTTCAAAAAAATTTTTCCCATTGTTCTTGAAATGTAAATAAGCTTAGTTTTGCATCTTAACATGTACATTGCAGATTTCATAGCTGTTTTTTTCTTTTATGAGTGTAATAAAAAGACATTAAAATCTCATATTAAAATCTCTCTGGAGCAAATGGAGGTATGGTGTGATCTCCTAAAGTCTCTTATAGACCAAGTATAGTTGTAACTCTGTTGGCTTTCATGTGACTCCCACTGCTGAAACAAATCTATGCATATCATATTTTCATTGGGGAGAGGATCTACAGGAACTGCCATTGTTTGTAGGAGAAATATGCAGTAATATGATTACATGCCCTGTGGGAGTTGCTCCCACTAGTCGCTGATAGGGCCACGTCTGTTTGATGTGAAAGGGAGTTCATGTTGTTGGAGAAAATCAGTAAGAGCGAAGTGTCTGAAAGCTTCGGAATAGGAAAGAGGGTTTTAGAAGACAGATCGAGGAAAACTCCTACCAGTCTCAGTAAATAATACACTTCTAGGCATGTTGTATTCATTTTCTTAACATGCAACCCCTTGCATTTTGTTTTCTGTTGTGCTTTTTAAATTCTTTAAGTAAAGATTGCAGCTTCTTATATCTATGCAGCACTAATGTGATACAAATGTGTATTATGCATTGCCTTTTTGCACAGTCTATATTGTTTGTATAAACAGTAAATATATGATATATTATGTTTTCATATACAGAAGGTCCTTGCCTAGTACACACAATTACTGGAGATTTGCTGAGAGCCCTGGAAGGAACAGAAAACTGCCTGTACCCTCGCTTAATTTCAGTATCCAGTGAAGGTCACTGCATCATCTACTATGAACGAGGACGGTTCAGCAATTTCAGCATTAATGGCAAACTCTTAGCTCAGATGGAGATCAATGATTCAACCAGGGTAAATCTAAATGCAAACAAGCATTTGTTGTCTGTTGCCTTTATTTATTAAAATAAATGGAATTTATTTGCCATATGGTTTAGGGGAAATCATATATGTAAAATTGCTGCCTCCAGGTTATGCCGTTCAAACTCATATCATTTCATCACATCTCCAAATATGAAAATGCACTTAAGCTTTTCCAGAATAAATAAGAACAAGTAGTTTATGAGCCCATGATATTCTCAGGCTTTTTTTTTTTTTGGAATTAAGTTTCAGTGGGAAATATGTCTTTGAAACAAAATGCTCTGAAAACTCCTCGTTCTTCTTTTATTAGCCAAGATATGAATTCATGCCTTTAGGGCTCTGCTCTGTCACTAGCACTTGAAGCAGCATTAGGAATACAGATCGCTGCTTTGCTTTAGGTGGTAGTGATAGCACTGAGTATTGTAGAACAAAATATGGTATGTAGAAATGTGCTGAACTCAAGTATTGGCAGATTCAGTCAAGGAGCTTTTCTGTTATCTATCATGTTTTATACCACACAACTGTTTTTAAAAATTGGTGGTACAAAATTTGTTGATTTATTTTTGGACTAGGGAGAAAGAGGAGAGGGAACATTTTGCTTCAAATTTAAAGTGGGCAAAACATGAGAAATGCTTTTAAGTCAATTCAATTCTTTTTAATATTGACCCATTTCCATAAAAGCTAACTATGTGCTTGGGATTTTTCTTTTTCTCCTGAAGGCCATCCTCCTGAGCAGTGATGGGCAGAACCTGGTGACAGGAGGAGACAATGGTGTAGTGGAAGTATGGCAGGCCTGTGACTTCAAGCAGCTCTATATTTACCCTGGCTGTGATGCTGGCATAAGAGCTATGGATCTTTCTCATGATCAGAGGTGAATTTTTCATGCATATTTTTATAAATTCCACGAAGTATGCATCTTCATGAGCTTTAAGTTTATAGTATGGAGTTATTAACAGGATGTGTACAAAACAATTACTCCAGTTGTTTTCCTGTTAATTTGTCTGACTCAGCACTTATTCTGATACTTGAGTCTCACAATACAAGCACTTAACATTAAGGTGAGGTCTTATTTCATTGAAGTCAGTAAGCCAGACACTCAACTAGCAATATGTGACTAAAATGGCATTAACTTAAGAACATAGGAATAGTCAGACTGGCTCAGAGTGCAGTAATGCCTATTAACCAATGTTTTCAAAACAGTTGCAAAAGTTTATGATACATTTCTGATTTTTAACCATGTAGAGTTTGAGAACTGCAGACAGTGTTGCAAAAAGGGCCTCGTTTTTCAGCTTTTTCTGTTTATGCCAAACCAGAGCTCAAGACAGCAAAAGAGAATTAACATCAGCATCTTTGATATCTTTTTCAGAACTCTGATTACTGGCATGGCTTCTGGCAGCATCGTAGCTTTTAATATAGATTTTAACCGGTGGCATTATGAACATCAGAACAGATACTGAAGTGCAGCGAAGAACTGAAAGCCCAGGTAAAGCTGAGAGCACAAGGGCTGCAAAGAAAGGTGTAGTCTCTGGTGGAAAACCACGTCTGCATTGACCTCCGTTGTACATTCCATTACACCCAGCAATAGCTGTACATTGTAGTCAGCAACCATTTTACTTTGTGTGTTTTTTCACAACTGAACACCAGCTGCTGAAAAGCAAGCTTGTATCATGTAAATTATATGAATTAGGAAATGTTTTGGTAATTATTTCATATATCTTTGTTTATTGAGAAAAGATAGTAGGATGCGCCACAAGAGACTTTTGAAAATTCTGGGGAACCTTGTGTCCAGTTATTTCAATGTTTAGGCTTTGAACCTAACATGCATCCCATCTCCAGCCTCTTTTCAAGCTGAGATTAAAAAAATATGTTTGATACTTTGTACATCAGATGCACATCTTAACTTTAAAGGGATACTTTTGTAAAAGTAAAACCTTGTATAAAGAACAAAACTGTTTCTTAATTTTATTGTGGAGTTACAACTTGCATGTAATTTAAACCTGATGTCTTGAAGGAACAGGTGCATTCACACAAATCAGACTGGAGATCTGCCTAAGGGTACAGCTTGTGTTAAAGGGTTGAATTTGGGAGCAAACAGTAATTCTGACATTTCCACCAACACATTTTTCACTTTTTGAATCTAAAGTTTACCCCTCTTAAGTGGAGTTCTGCTCACAAAGCATTTGGATAAAAAGCCATCATTTGCCATATTTATACTTTATACAATAGAAATTAATTTCCTCCCTTTTAAATTCAAAGACTAGACAGAAAGGGAGCAAAGAGGGAAGTTCAGTTTAATACTTTGTTATGTTTAATGATTCCCAATACAGACAAAGTGCTATACTTCTGGACTATTAACATTTGGCATATAAATCATGGGCAAGAGAGCTCCCACTGATTTTTTTTCCCCTTATTTTTAATCTGAGGAGCTTGGTTTATTTGATAGCCTTAGCTTCATTTTAAAGGTGACTGAGGTTGTTCTTTTCAGTTCTTCTGAAAATCTCACCTGAAGCCACTCAAACTAAGGCACTTCATCTTTTAAAATACTGTAATGATAACTATCAGAATAATTTTCTGCACATTTTACTGATCAAATTACACATCCAGGGGTATATACACTTTAATTCATGTTTCTTCTTTGTATATTTGGTGACTGTATTGTCATAGATGTACATATTGTGTCGGTAGGGCTATGAGGCATGTAACAGGAATGTAATTTTCTCAGAATTTACACTCACTTGCAGTCATTTATTTAAAAAGATAATGGATTCTTTGTATTGGCACTTTGCACCAGGAACATATCATTATTTATTGATGTGATTACTTATTTGTTATCCACCTTGTATTAGTAAGTTTAGCCCTGAATTTCCTTCTCCATTGTTGTTTGTATTTATAAGATTCGGAAATCATGGGGATCAGCCTAATGATTAAGTTATCCATCACCTGTCTGTAAGCAATATCTTGAGTTCGTAGCTTAGAATTGGGAGACTATTGAACATCTGGAAGACAAGTTCATTTCATCTTGAGATCATGGTGAAATATTTTGGATATATAAATTCCTTAAGCTATTGTAACCATGTTTTATTGCAAAGATGTAAAATATGCCAGATGTGTGTGAGTTGGAAATCAAAAAGAAAAATAAAATATGCAAAGAATTCAGTGATTGTTTTTCATTCCAATGAATTTTTTTTAAGCATTCACATCATTATGAACAAACAATTATTTTTGAAAAATTCTTACTTATGTGCCAAAATTGATGCATATCTGGGTGGTTGTATTTCCTGGGGTCTCAGGAAATAACCCCACAGGTTACAGAGTGAGTTTTGCAACTCTTTTGATTTTCTTGAAGGGAAGCTACTAAATTTACTTTGTTAACAGAAGTAAAAAAGAAGAAGAAAAATCAAAGCCTTTAAGAGATGTTTAGGATCCTTGTGAGCAGAAAATAATCTTATGTGATAGACCTCACAGAGAGCAAATATTTGATGAGAGAAATTTTGGACATGTCTCAGTATCTGATAACACAGAATAAATTTAATCTTATTTTGGGCATTGAATGTTAGATATCTACACTACCTGCACAGCCTAACAAAACAGGTGAGATAAGTTACCTTTTGGAAATGCTGAGGACCCTGCAAAGATTACAGCAAGTAAGTGGAGACATACGTATATCTAAATGTCAGATGTCTAATTTAATGTAGCAGTGGTAAGCAAAATACTTTCCTAATAATTAGAAAACTCCTAGAAGTTTTCTAATCCTCGATAGCAGAAGGGAAACCAACATTTCAATTTGTTGCCCTACTCATTTTCTTTAAATTTAGAAGGATTGTTCTTTAGATAATTACCAAAATGAACTAAAGCCAATATTTGAGAACCATATAAGAATACAGTATACATTTTAGCAGATATCTATTAATATCAATCAGGTTTTGAATTTATAACAATCTAACTTGATTGTTTCAAAGCTGTTGGAGATATGGGGAGAGGAGAGGAGGGGACTGCTATGTTAATAGTGTCATGTGAAATAGTTTATTGGTATGTCATAACCTCCATTCCATCATTATACAAGTGTCACCCCTAATTTTATATTTTATTCAACAAATTGATTTTAAAATGCACCATTGCAATTAAACGAGAAATGGATATACCTATTATTTTAATTAATGATGTTGTTTTCATTAAGTCTCTCAGCATGATGTTAAATACAATCTAGTCACAAATTAGAAGCTTTTGTGCCTATGCAAACCTTTACATGAGAAATTTTCCATGGGTTACCAGAATAAAAAAAACCGCCAACTGTATTACATTCATATGTAGGGGTACCCAAACAAGTCAGACTCGTAAAAAACCCAGTAATAATAGTAATTTAATGTTATGAAGAAGAAGAAGAAGAAGAGGAAGAAGAAGAAGAAGAAGATCTGTGTTAGTTACATTACTATACACTCACCTATTTTGGGGCCTCTTATAGTAAACAGACAATATACACAGATCTCCAGTTTATCTCACAAGTCTTTTACAAAGCTTCAGCTGCCCATTTCTGTCATATAGTAAATCTTGCCTTTTTTCTTTTAGAAATTAGAGCTACTGATGCCAGGGAGTCTCTGAGAGCTGCTTGTGGAACATGAATCAGCTTTGGCCAAACCAGTTAAATGCAACGAATCTCTCAGCTAAGGGAGGTGTAGATTTAAGAATACAACTGTGCAATTAAAATATGCCTATGATGTAAAAACCACATAGTTATTGGCTGCTTTTCTGCCAGTTCATCCTCAGTTAAGCACTGGACTACAAGTCATTGCCTTCCAGGAGAAATAATGCAACAGCTATGAGGCGTATTCCTCGTCCAGATCCTACCACTGTTGAGGAGAATGCTGCTTTCTCTACATGAGCAATAATAAAAGAAAGGCTTCTGCATATTTACCCCAAGGAAAGACTAGTTTACTTTCCAATTTATTGTGAAAGCTTTGGATAAATAATGATTATGTTGATAGAGAATCTTGCAGGTTGTGCTTGTAGAGCTAAAAGTGCTGCCTGTGAGCAGCAGTTGTGGAGAATGCTTTTTATAATTCAGTGCATCAACCCTGCTGACAAGCAAGCAGGATGAAGCAAGCCTCATGCTCCCAGAGATAAAAGCATTTGAAGCAGACACAAGGAGCGAAGGGCTGACTTATGACAACAGCAAGAGAACCACCTCCTGATACAAGATGTTTAGTACATATGAATATTTCTTTTGGATACTTAAAGATGGAGTTTATGCTTACAATTTTACAGGGCTCAACTGTAGACTGGTTTTATTTAGGCTTTGGTGTGTGTATGTGTGCCTGTGTACTACTTGCAAACTAAAAATGAATGGCCTAAAGCAGGTATTTAAAGAAGGAAAAAAGTACTGAAAATTTATGTGTCTATGCAATACAGTACAGTTTATATACTCCCTAGCCTAGTCATTAATTTTGCAACATCTATAGTTAAGTTTCAATATCTGAAACCAACAAGAAAAACAAGTCTGGTGATTGCTTTCTTATAAAGTTTATAAGCTGAAGCCATATAATTAGCTTACATAGGATTTACATAGATGAACATCTGCCAAATAGCTGACTTGGTCTATGGGTCGCTCCATGGTGAATAACTACATTTTGGATACTGGAAACCACTACGTTTCAAGATACTGACATGGAAATGACACTTAATTCTTTGTCAAAAGTATTCAATGTTAGTTAGATGTCTTTCATGAAATCACATTTGAAAACTCATCAGAAATATCAAGTCTATCTGTCTTTAACAAATTATTGCAGTAGTAAATGATCTCATTATTTTAATTAATCCATACATTACTTATAAACTAGTATTTTCCATAGGATACTGTCACAATGAAGCCTGTCATAGTTAGATTCATTTTTCCTTTTACTATATTGGCAAGAATTTTGTGGTTTTAATCAGTTTATTAAAAAAAAAAAAAAAAAAAGGCAAAAATCAATAACTCAGAAGATACCTTGTCCATACCCTTTAAACTCTTTGAAGTAAATTACAGAATATACCACCTTGAGACATCTTATGTGAGCAGAAAATTTAACCTCAAGCACACAGAAATTAAGTACCTCCTATTATTTATTTTATAATTTTCATGGAGGTATAGGTGACAACATACAGCATTTTTAATAGGAACTTCTAGAATAATATAGTTCCACATTTAAAAACCCTGTCTCGGTTTTGGAGACAAAACTTCGTGAGGAAACAATCTGGAATGGGTGTCTCCTCTGAAGGTAAAAGGGCCTCCCCTTTTCTTCCACCAATGAGATGAGTGGGTCACAGCAAGTGAAAGCAGAAAAAACTGAACTGTTCATTAACACCGAACAAAACAGGGTAGAACAGAAAAAAAGCCTCAAAATACAACAAATTCCCTTGGAGGCAACAGACACGTGGGTTTGGACCAGCTGAGGCCCCCCTGTGGGCCCGCTGGGGCCGCCCCTGCAGGCTCCCCGGACTGGTGACGAGGGAAGGGAGGCAGTGAGGCAAGGGGAAGGAAAGGGTAAAAAGAACAAGAAAAAAACCCAACAGAACCTTTTTCCAGCTAGCTGGAACACAAAAGAAACCCAAAAAGCAGCACAGCACTCCTGGTGCACTCCCTCCCGAGCCCTGCCCAGCCCCTGGAGCCGTTGGGCTGGACCGTTCAACCGCCCCCTCAGGTCCGTGGCTCCGGCCCCCGGGTCCATCCTAAAGGCACAGAGTTCTTGGGCATTGAGCGGATGGGTAAGGAATAAAGTGGCTTCATAATGTCACCCCAGGCCCCTCCCTGAGATAATTTATTTGCCTTGTGCAACATCCCAGGCTAGAGGAATTTCTACAAGGTGTCCTCAGCTCATTTCAGAGGACCAAAATGCCACCAAGCAGTGGGCAGAACAATTTTTCCTAGAGTTGAACCACTTAGGTCCTTGGTATGGATAATTTGCCAATTTGCCAATTTGCCAATAGGTGCGACTCAGCTTGAGTGCTTAGCAAAACTGTTTTCTCTCTATCAGGTGGGCTGGAATTCCAGAAAACATTGACAAATATGTTACAAGGACTGATTTCATGCATCCCAAACATGCTCAATTTCCAGGTCAGAATGAGGAGGATTTTCCTTGCTGTCTCAGCCTCCATACCCCAAGTGTCAGGTCAAACCACATTCCACATCCCCAGCAGCGGCAGTGCCGCCGGGCCAGGTGAGGTGCTGGGTTACACCTGTGCTCCCTCGGGCCGCTGGGGAGGCTGGAGGCCACAGAGGTGTGATCCTGGTGAGGTGGCTGGGCTGGGCTGGGCTGGGCTGGTGTTGCTGTCTGGAGTCATTACACAATTCTCTTGCTGATGTTTGAGAGGCGCCAGCTGCTCCCTGCCGAAGTGTGGCACCCATGGCCCTCGTGCCCAGTGGCTGAGGCAAGAGGGTCTTGAGTAAAATCACTTTACTGACACCCTCTGTGCTCCTTCAGTTTTACCTGGTTATTAATCCCATACACATCAAGCCAATAGCATGAGAAAGTAGGGGAAGAGGAGGCCAGACTTCAAACCCCTCCTGTGAGGGAGCCATGTTCTCACTCAAGGTAGGAAGAGAACAGAAATTTTGAGCATATGATGAGGAAATTTCATATTAAAAACTGTGTTCCTTGTGCACAGGACACTTTCTAGAGCTTCCAGGGGCAGGAGAGGGACTACACATACAGTTCACCAGAACTCTCATTTGCAGATGGACCTTGTTGGACTAAGGCAGTTATGCATGTTATGGTACAGACTGGCATTTCAACCAAATATTGCAGTAAATGATACAAAACAGCTTTTATGGATTTACAGGCAGGAAGCTTGCCTGACTCTTTAATAAGACACACAGGAAGGTACATAGTGGTTGACTGGAAAATATATTACTGGGGAGAAAACCATGAAGATATAAAAGACAATCATATAAATGTCACAACAGATGAATATACAGCAACATTTTAGACAGAAGAGTTTTCATTCCAAAAAAAGAATATCTTTTCCAGTTTAATGAATATCCTAAGTGCCAGTGATGATGTATACTGACTGCAGACCTTTTGCATATATTCTGGGATTGTCCAGTAGCACACAATTGGCAACAGATGATAATTAGCAAATGCCTACAATCCTTTTGCAGCCTAAAATAACTCATTTGCAAGACTGGTTTAGGAGGCACTATGGTTGCTCTTGTCTAACTCCCTCTTCTCAGTGAACTTCAGAATATTTCACCTTAAAATTTTCAGTCTAATATTGATCTCAATGCCTTTTGATATTTGGAGAGAAGAGACTTTACAAAAAACTTGGATTTTGAAATATATCTCATACACTCAAATAATGACTTCAACATAACATGGTGATAAGTGTAATAAGCATTATTTTCTGTGATAAAGTGGATCTTCTCTAAGCATGGAAAAACATTGTAATAGAAAAGGTAATTTTTACATGTAAAGTAATTTCTGAGAAGGCTCTGGATCTTCAGGGGGATTTTATAGAAATTCTGTATTCTCCAACAGTATTCAAGCAATGACAACAGCCAATTTTAGCTCAAACCCACATTTTTGGTGAAACATCTTTTAACTTCAAGCTCACTTGAAATGCTATGTTTTTTTCTATTTGCACCTTTTGTGCAATCTTATTTTTATAATTGATCTATTATATAATTCAGCAAAACAGAAGCAAATAAGCTATACTATATCCTAGTGTCATTATTGTTCAAAATAGCTGTTACTAGAGAGACTATATCTAATTGTACCTATTAGGTATAACCCAAACTTCAGAAACAAAAATAAAACCCCCTAAAATTATTCTTCTGTTTGAGTAAGTTGTGTAGATTTGGCAAGCCACATGTACTAATAAAAATACTTCAGTTCATGGCCTCTATTTCTGATAGTCATACATCCACAGCTGCAAAGATGTGCTTAGTATAAAAATTTGTATGTATGGCATGAATATAAGCCACTTTTTTAGTCAAGTTCACTCAAATGTTGTAGGACCAGTAGATCTACCTACATGACTGGCAGATGCCTAGAAAAACCCTCAGCAATCTTACTGATTCTATCAAAGAAGTGCAGGGGTCATGTAAAATTTTCATGAGACTGTTTTTTTTAGGATTCTTTAAAATTATTTTCAGGGTGATGGCAATGGACTGGACAATTAAGAGGAGCAACACAGTCAGCAAACTAGGACTGTCAGGCAGCAGGTGGATAGTTTATATATCTCTGATTTTCGAAAGACTCTTCCTGGTAATGCTGTACATGCCAACAGGGCTTGAGCTGAGCAGCAACTAGGTCACATGAGATAGAAAACAAATATGCAGAACTGCAAACACACAATGACGTGCTTCAACAATCCCATTTTCTCATGGGATAGTAAGAATGGGCAACTCATCCCTTGGCATGGCTTTCCAATGCTTTGATGAAAGCACCGTATTGTCCTCTTCTCAAAGGAAAGGCATCAAGTTGCCCTGAAGAAATCACACAAATCACTGGTGTTCAACATGCTGTTCCCTGAAGCAGGAATATCCAGGCAAAAGAAATTGGGAGCAGCACCACCATCATCTGAGTAACGTAAGTGTCCCTAGCTTCCTAACAAGTAAAGCCATGTTGCCGGCAAGCTCCCTATTAGCTCTGTCTTTCAAAGCCTTATCTAGTGAGACTGCTGTGAAATCAGGGAAGAAAATAAGAATTCAGCTGTCATAACACCCTGAGTGAATCACCTGCCTGAACTCGCTATCTTCAGAAACCAGTCACTGTAACCGTGAAGTGGATCTGGAGAGCCCACCTTCCTGCCGGTTCCAGCTGATAAGTAGAAAGTGACGCTTGGTAATGTTAGGCTAAATGCTTCTCAGAAAGCCCATATCTGAATTAAGGCAAGACCAGATGCATTCCTTGATTTCACAAACAAGTTCACTTTTCCTTATCTATCCATTACACTAAAAATCAAGGTGTAACTGAGAATGCGAAGGCTAAAGGGGCTCAAGACACTTATTACACACGACACTTAAGCTCAGTGTTATTTACTGTAGAAAATTACGCTCGTTTACAAGATAGTTGTATGAAAATGTTTCTTGAAAATTTAAAATTATTTCATATGTTTCAAAAAATTATTGTCACTCAGATCTTATGCAAAAGAAGACTGACAGGTATTTAGATACACAAGAGAGATATTTTGAATTGACTTTACCACAACTAAATTTAGTTTAGAGTGCTACACTGGCTCACAGGCCTGGTTAAATTCCAGAGGAACACACTTCATGGCAACATTTATCTGTATATCACACTTGACACTTAATTTATCATAGTTTTCTCTGTGCCTTCCAGCAGAGAAGACAACTAGGCTGAAGTCTGAATTTCTAATAAAAGTCTGGTGTGACTCCCTAAATTAAATCATATAATCATTAGCATTTGAAGTGTAACATCGTGTAAAAACACCTCCTGAAGACTGAAACTCAAAGCTTGCTGATTCCTGTCTTGTGTGTCTCCAAATGAGCTGATTTGTGTTGGGGTGAGTTCGTGTCTTTGAGCTGTTTACCAATACACAGGTGGATTTCAAGTCCATTGGCTGAGACATGCTCTGCATGGAGTGCACCCACTAAACCCAGGATATGTTTTACCCAGTGCTTCAGTTTTGCAAGATCAGATAGCCAAATCTGTACAGCCCACACCAGGGTATTTTTATAGCAAATGGAAATATGTAAACAGGCATCTGTGGAGAGAGAGTCATTTGAAGTATTAAGATACCTGACTTACGTGTCTAAATGCGGATTGAGAGAAATCTTTCTGCGGTAATACATTCTTTACTTCTCTCCACCTGTACCAAACACAGCCTGGGGTGACTGGCTCAGAAGTAAATACCTCATATCTATTGAAGTTAAGGCATTATAAACCAGTGTTGTTCATCCAGTCCCTCCTTTCCATTTGATCCTGACAAATTTGGACTCTCCCTGCCCTGCAGGTATGGCTTCTTCTCCCACCTGTCAGGTAAAGTGAATCAGGAAGTAGAAAGAGATACCTTCTCCATCTTTTTTGGTACCCCACTGTATTCATTCTTGACTAGATGAGTTCTTTGGATGTATTAAAGTCATGCTGTCCAACTATCACCTCTCAGAGCTGTGTTACAAGCATCCCCAGAATAATGTTGAAGGGGATAATATGTAGAAAGGGGGAAGTGGAAGGGAGAAGGAATACAAAGGACCTCAGGAGTGGGAGGAGCTATAAAACCTGGCACATCCTGCTGAGAATGGATTGTACCTGGGGAGCACAAGCTGAGGCACTGGTTGTGTAAAAAGAAATATGTCCAGGAAGAATCTACTGCAAGTCAGGTAAATACAAGGAGAGGAGGTTTTCCGTTTGGATCTTGGTGACAGTGGTTTCAGCACGATTTTCTATCTCCTGTATTCCTAAGGGCCTGTAACTGTGGCTTCTGTTTATACATTGTAAATGAATAAATGGATTTGCATTTTACTGTATCCTGATTTGAATCAAAGGTGATTTCATACAACCTGCCTACAACAAAGAATTCTATACATGCAATACAGCAAATTCAAACCACAAGATAAGGGCTACAGAATAAGTGCTAAATTCATCAAAATCCTGCTGAAGATATTCAAAGAGTTCAGCAGTCCTCTGTGAAGATGAGCAAGTGAGAATAAGATCTGGCGATCAGATGAAGAACTGGCTCCTAGATACCAGTAATAGTCAGAAAAATTCCCTGCTGTTTGAGGACCATGCTTGGACCCAGAGATGTGTCCTGAGCTTGTGCAATTTCTGAGAATTCAAAAACTAAATTAAGGTCTTAACACTTTGGGGAGTAAGGTGTCCACAGGAGAGGTTTGCAGCCACAGCTGTGATCTGGGCAGAGGAAAGGAAAAGTGAACAAGAGAGAAGCCTCGGCATGTTCCAACAGGTCTCCGATCTAAGGACCAGAGGCTTATCAAAGGACAAAAATGAAAATACAGCATCATTCCCTAATGAGAAGTCTGAAAATACCATATATTTTCCGTATTTTGTATCTACCTTTTAAGCTCGATTGGTTAATGGAGCATACAGCTCTAACAGTATCCCAATTTCTGTTCCTTAGCTATGGAGCACAGATGCAGCAAAGAGTTAGGGAGAAAGCAGAATTAATTTGCTAAATAATTTAACTAAGCAGGGTGAGTTAAGTAGGTTCCCACAAAATTCATTATAGCAAGTGGGCCAATTATAGATATCTGTAATATCTATATTACAGATAGCATGAACACCTGCCTGAAATATTTGAGAAACTCCACAAAGAAAATTTCAAAATCTCCCATGAAACTGTAAAAATTGTCTTATGTAAACTGTTGTGCATTTTATTTGTTAGACTGTGTTTATTTTATTGTTGGGGGAAAGAAAACTGGTTATTAAAAACATTTGATTTCAGTCCAATTCTTTTTATAATTTTACTTTGTCAACAGATGGGGGGATATATTCCAAACACATAATGGGTTTATCACTTTTCAAATGCAACTGCTGCCAAATCTCTAACATTAGAGTCTTCTCTCAGCTGTAGCATTGTGAACACCAGAATAATTATATAGAGATTCACAAATGTTTATGACATTTTAAATGAGAAAAAAAATATTTAAAATCAATATATTTGCATTATTGTGTAGGTGTTGTCTGGTAATTAATCAGCAAGTATTGTCATCAAATTAGAAAGGTTTGATAGTATTAGTCATTAGGCAGAATGAGATCCAAAAATGGCTGTCAACCTTTGTTCTTAGTTAACTCTGATACAGAACTGTATAAAAGACCAAATGCAATATATCACAATTTCTAAGGTTGGTTTGAATTACACTACTGACATTTTATTATATATATTGTGTTGACCAGCTTTAAAAAATTTATGTAGTGTTTGTTTTGGAATGGAGGTAATTTCTGTGGTTATGGATTATTAGGGCAGCTTGGCTTTTCCCACTCTCTGTTACCCCAGGCTATAGCCAGAGAATAATTTTTGTTTGATATTGCCAACTTGGAATTTATAGGTGCACAGCTCAAACCACCAGTTGCCAGAGGCACTCATAAACCCTTCTTACTAGCACAAACTATCAATATATAACCTGATCTGGAGCATGCACTGAAAGTAATGGCTCTTTGTTTCCTTCCAGCTGCAAAGTGCCATTGCTGGCCATGCAGGATTTTGGTAAGAGGAAAGCAGTGATAGTTACTGTTCTCAGACAGATGCCTCAGCAATTTTAACCTGCTGATATTCAATGCAATGAAATAGCCCTACTTGGAGCCATTCTACAGAGACAATCTGGCCAAAACACACATTTGGTCTGAATGAGACCAGAAGGACTCAGTAGTCAGTATCTAACACAGAACTCTGAAGTGGAGGAGAGGTCAGTGTGAAGGTCCTCCTCCTCTTCTGTCTCCTCTGTTTAATCCAGACATTTCTGGCCAAGTGGAATTTCTTCTACAAATCACAAATTTTCAGAAATCTGGCAAGTCTGGGAGAAATATCTTTTCATATAGCAATTTTATCAGGGAAAGGAAGCCCGGAGCTGTGTCTAGAAGGTGCTGATCTGAGATGTGAAGGAGTCCTTAATCCAGAGTGTTTTTAAATGTCAAGATCAGTTTGAGGAAGACTGAGCAGGGTCTGATGCCTGAGTGGGTATTCCACAGACTCAGGCATGGAAAGAATTCACCCCTCATCAAAAATGCTCAAAAGAGGATTTTATTACATTCCATCGGTAACAATAACCCTCTTCTACACCACAGGAGTTATTACAAAAAAAAATATTCAAGTAGCTGTCCTTTATTCATATCTGCCATATCTTTGCAACATCAATGAAAGCTCAAGTAGGCTGCAAAATTTATGCTGTGTGAAGAGGAGGTTTTTAATAAAAGCATGAAAGGAGAATGGATTGTAAGCATGACAAACATCTGCACAAGAACAAAGCAGGTGAAAACCATCTTCATCTGCCTAGGCCTACAAATGCTGTGTGTGCCCTTCCTGCCACAGAAACAGGACTCTCTAGGCTCAGCTTTCACCATCTCCAAAGACTTAGCCAGAAATGTGGAACAGTTGAAAAATACTTCAGATTGTATAATTTAGGAGATCATAAAACCAGTAGGAGAGTTTGAAAATTATTTTGATTTATGAGCTGATGGATGTTACTTAGACATCCACACGGTCAGAATCTCTTCCATGAAGCCAAACTGCTTAAAGATCAAAGTATTTGTATCAACATTATCAGCAGACATAAAAAAAAAAAAAAAAAAAAAAAAAAGCCACATGGGCAGGGCATACACAACATACACGTGTAATATAGACAGGGAGGGAGACCCTGGGGAAAGGAATAAAACCAAGTGTTTGGGTGGAACACCAAAAATGGGAAAAATTGCACACACCTGTGTTGACATTTGTTCTTTACACTTATAATTTGCATGCCAGACATACCCTTGTATGTAGAAGCTCTGAACATTGGGAAGTTTGCACATTTACAGCAGTGGTGGTGATGAGCACAAATGACTAAAATAATGCAGAAAATTAAATAAACTACTAATATGCCTACATTTGATATTCTACATCAGGTAAAGAGGTTCCCACAAATTAGAATATTGGGAACTACTCTCTCTAATTTCATGGCTGTCACTTCAGGATGTAATCTCCATTGTGGCAGTTCATTCTTTCATGTTTTGACCTGGTGGTTCATGAAGTAAGGATAAATCTGAGGGGATATCAGTAAACCATATTAAATCCTGTGCCAATCTACATTTAAATATGAACCAAATTCATTCTTTTTTTCCACTTTATAAGTAACTTGAAATGTAAATTTCTGAAAGTTATTACTTCATATACAGGGAGAACCTTAAAGGTTTGCCTCATTAAAAAAACCCAAAAACTGTTATGCAAAAATGTGTGGAGAGCAAAGCCAATTGCTCTCAACCAGTTAAACACAGCACATTGCTGTTACCCTCCACAGGCACCAGGGCTCCAGTGATCCCAGTGGAAAGAGAAAGGTAGCCCTTATTCTGAGAAAACCATTCTCAAACACTTCTTCCCCAGAAGGAATGTGACCCTTCACGTGGCTGCAGCCTTCCACTTGTAAGCCTCCCTTATTAAATTCTTTCTCCTTACTATTTCTCTACTCACTCTCAACACTCTCTCACTCCTTTATTTTACAGGGCAACCTAATGTGAGCAAGATGATCAGTATGTCTGGGATGAAGCAGGACCAAAGTGAAAAACACAGTGAGCTCAGCTGAATGTAGGGAAAGAAAATAAGGTCATTTTAAAGAAGTGTTCAGCAAAAAACATCTCTTCCTGGAGATTCAGGACCTGTGACTGATCTCCAGATGGAGTCTTCTCTTACAAAAAGACTGACTACCAGAGAATCCACCTTTACTATAGTAACAAACTGCACATCTTTCCCTCAGACTGCGGACATTACCTGGTTACACAGGACTCTGCTTGCAAGGTCGAGAACAGCACATTTTCCCTCTGAATTATGAAGTCCATTGCAATGTATCTTTCAGGATTGTTCCCTTAGTCCCTTCCCAGATGTGATGGTAATGGGCCTGCCTCCCAGGCATCCACGGAGGTCATGGCCACTTTTGCAGTTCCCAGAGAAGGCAGCTGCTGAGGGAGAAAGCTAGTGGGGGCTGTTCCCAAAGACAGCTCTGAACGCAGAAGAAACATTTTGAAGTACAATCTGAATTAAAAAAAAAAAAAATAAGAAAAAGAACAGAAGACAGGAGCAGGAATTCACATTAATACATTACTCAGTAAACAACCTTCTATAATTGGATCTCTTGGAGTTTTTCCAGGATAAGACTTTCACTCTTAACAGACTGGATGGCAATCATTATGTAAGAAAATGCACATAATCCTGTGCTACTGCTATCTGGTAACAAGTCTGTTTGAGGGATCTACAAGAAGCCCGCTGTATAATAATACAGCTCCTATAATATAGATTTAATGGAAGAAACACTCTGTAGATCCAAACAATTTTATCTCAGCTTTCCTGGAGATGAACTTTAATTTGCTTTTCTAAGCAGAGGTGTCATTTCAAATAGCAGAGAAGGAAAAGCCATTGCAAATTTCCTTTGTGCTCACTCAGATTTCAGTCTGAGGCAGACATAGGACAGCTTTACCCAAACCAGCCTATTTTCAGCTGGCTCAGGCATGGCTACATGAGCTGAAGCTATACTTATGATTTCCATTCACACACACTCTCCAAGAATCATCCTTCACGTTACTGTGTCACTTCTCCACACTGACAGTACTTCACACTACAGGGGCACCTTCAGCATAAGAACTGTAAAGTACTCTACAATACCTGGCTGCTTATGAGTTAAGCCTTTCTTGCACTGGCAAGCAATTCCTGTAGTGAATTAAATACCCCTTCCAAACCCCTAAATAAATTAATGAGACTACAGAAATCATCTCAAAAGATAGTGGGATCCCTTGTCTCCCCAGACCTCTTCCTCCCCTCACAGACGTATGCAGTGCTGATTATTGCCTGTATTAAGACAAATTATATTTAGTAGACCTGAAGCTGTACACATTTTTAAAGCAGACTGGCTCTGTGTCGCTGTGTGAAGAGACTGTTCTATGCAGGCAGTAGTTCACAGCTATTGCTTGGTTCTTTGCTTTCTGTTTTTCTGTTAAAAAAAAAAAAATTATTTCCTATAAAACTCAGGATGCAATAAAAATGAAGATGAAGGAAACAAAGGGTTTTTCAAATGGTGAAACCAGTCAGAACCCTGATTAATGGGGAAAATCCCAGCAGAATTGAATTCTTTGATTCTCACATTTCTCTATTAAGAGAGACTTCCCGGGAAGCTCATTCTCACATCAGCAGCATACCCGATATCCAGGGAGTAAATGAGCAGGAACTCACTGCAGTGCCAGACTTCTATCAGCCATTAGAGCAGCAAAGATTTACAGCATGAGGCTGTGTAATAAACCATGCTTATGGTGATAAATCAATTCTCAGAAGAGAGAGAAGAATGTGCTCCTATGGGCTGTTGTGGTTAAAGCACAGGAGTGGACATCAAAAAAAAAGAGCCTCATGCAGAATGTAGATGTACCTTGATGGTGCGGCTGTGTGAGCTCTGCCAATTCATAAAGCATTTTCCTGCATTGTCTGTCTTTTGAGTATGATATTTCCTTTTATCTCCCAAGCATTCATGCCTGTGAAGGGCTCTGGCATTCTTACGTAGGAGGTGCTGCAGAAGCACAATTTTGCAATAATTTTCTGGATAGGCAAAAATGTTTAAAAGGCATTTCAGTGTTTTACAGGACTGGAACATGGCTGGGGAGAACTATAACAATTATTTTTTAATGCAGAATGTTCTAAAGATGAAAAGAGCACAATGTTACTCCTTTCAAGTTATGTGATAAGCTGGAACCACACATCTGCAAGAGACTTAACAGGAATAAAGTCAGCATACTGATAACCAGTGTTAATCAACTATCATGGCCTCACCAGCATGTTCTACTCTCTTTCAAAAGGGAGGGGAAGAAACAACCTTAAAATGAACTAGCATTTCAGGCACATATTAGAGGAGCTTTACATCAAGCAGCAAAACCAGTTTTTGTCACTGATGAAAATGCAGATCTCATTTACCAGACACGCAAGAGACAAATCTGAATAATGGGAAATATCTGTTTAATATCTTGGAACTTCTGTTTTTAGCAGCATATCAATCAAGGAACAGAAGGTGAATGGCAAAAATATGCTGTGATCTATCTGCCCTTGGGTATAGACAGTAGGTCAAGAAGCAGAACGTGCTCAGGTGTGACTCAGTCTGCACAACTCAAGCCACATCCACAGCAGAGCTAGTTGTCCTCAGTTCCCTTTACTGACAAAAGAGATAAACAAGAGTTTCAAGACCACAATTCCTCTTGTTCTAAAACAAACAGTTAAAACAGATATCTACTGGTTTAAAATGCTTCTTTCTCCCTTTTGTCTATAAAGAGAGGTCAGTACAACTAACTCAAATAGAGGCAGTTTAAGGTGGTATGAGGAATCTCATCTCAAAATTCATACCAAGATGAATTTTCTCTTCTAGATGTCCTGTCAAAATAGTCCCTGTCTCAATGCCATGGTAATTCTTTACAGAAATGTAGCTATTAGGAATAATCTCATCTATCTAAAGAAAGTACATTTGAGAATGATGCTTTGACCTCAGAATAGTTTAATACATTTCCATGTATTATTATTTCCAAGCTCCTGTTCCAAGCATAAGCCAAAATTGATTGTAAAAATGGTCTTTTGCCTTTTGCACCCAGCTGTTCACATACCTGCATGAAAGCATCTGCTTTGCATCTGAATTCTAAGTGCATCTGAAACCCTAAGGGATCTGAAATTTGCAAGTGGCTGTTGTAAAAAAAATCCCTGGGAAAACTGGAAACCTCCTTGAAACATTAGTTATGTAACAATGGCTGCTTAACAATGGAATAAACAAAACTTGCTGGTATTTTGGTAAACTCTAAAATTTTCAGATTCAAAAATGGGACTGAGTGTATCCTAACAAGCAAGTCATTGGACCAGACTGGAAAGCAGACTGCTTTCTGCTGCTGATAAAGTACAGCAGCACCATAGGAAAAGGATTGCATGAACTAAATATTTGTACAAGACATAGCAAGACAGGTCCATGGAGCTTAGTGACATTAAAAACTAACATAATATAAATATTTAAAAACCTCTGCTTCCAAGAAAATTCAGTCTACATGAAACATAAATTAGGATTGTGTATCATGAGCCTATTCCAGTATTAACATTAATGAGATCTAAACTGGCCAGCCAAAGCCAAAATAACAAAATAGTTGCTAGAAAACAGCAGTAATCTATCTGCCATGCTGTCTTCAGCTGTCTAATGAAGGTCTGAGTCCAAGCTGCAGTCAGTGATACTTACCCTAAAGTCAGAGCAGATTAGTAAATCAGGTGTCCTAGTCCACAGTACTGGGCTGAAAGATAAAGTGGAATTCATTTAATCTGTTAATCAGGATTCTAACATTCAAATGCCCTATCCTGAAGCTTTTTCTAACTGACATTGTGTCGAATGATAAAGTTAATATCAGTTGACAGTTTGCCAGAAGCCATTAATATAAACTCCCAGTTTTGTTTCAGGGCTTGTTAATTTTGTTGTGTCCTTAGAAGACGAAGAATCCAAGTAAAGAACCCCCATGCTCCCCATCCTTTCTTTCTTTTAGTAAAATTTTCTACTCACACTTTTTTTTTTTTTAATTAAAGAAGCAAAAATGAAACTAGACCTTTATTCATACAATATTCTGCACTGGTCCTGGATATATTTTTAAAGTTGGTAAACTCTCCTTCCAATTTAAATTTATTAAATAGGTACAGCTGAGTAAATGGACAGAGTTAGGCTGTAAGCCATATATTTTCACTTTTAAATTACATGTAGAAGAACATAGAGAAAATAAGCAAAGAAGAAAAAGTGTACAGAGAACAGTTCCCTATTTTCAGGATTAAGAAAATAAGATTACAAGCAAGATTTGATTTCTGCCACATTTTGGTCTCACATAGCACATGCTGTGGTCAGCCATGGCTGACTTACACCAATGGCCAGGGATGCAGAACATGCATCTCCCTAAGTAGCATTTGTGTGTCCTTTGGAAGTATTCTGCATCTCATGTTACATCAGTTAGATGAATTTGCACACTTTGTTGGCCCTAAAAGGGAGAAGATACACAAAAACTACTACCAAAACACAGCTGGAATCCTTCCATAATTAAGTGCTCCTTTTCTCTTAAAAAAATAAAGGACATCTCCAGTCCTGTGCAGCAATCAGCATCTCTAAGTCTTCAAAGAAGGAATCTAGTCATTCTAGTTAATTCTAATACTTCCCTACCAAAACCACATATTAGACTGTAAGCCAGTTCCTTTGTGAACATGCAGTAGTTCAGGTATGGTAATGAACTTAATGGTTTCAAAAAATTCAAGCAACCACAGTAACAACAACAAAAAAAAAAAAAGAAAAAACAAAACAGACAAACAACAACAACAACAACAACAAACCAAAACAACCAAACCAAACCAAAAACCTAGAAGAAATGTTTTGTAGTCAAAAGGGATTTTATACAGTTTTTTATTAAACTATGAAGAATAAAACAGGCATTATTTTCTTAATGTTGAATTTCTCCATGGATATTTGGAAATATTAAATATATATAAATTTTTATACATATGCAATAGAAAAGGAAATATATGTAAATATTAACAATCCAGTATGTGGGCTTTGTGGAACATGGAAACAAATAGATGTCTACCAATTCTTGAAAAATAACTTATGTGCTTTTCTGCTTGAAAGAACCACATAGGCTAATTGGCAAAGAATTTTTGCCACCCTTGAAAGAAGACTGGAAATAGCCTCTGTATCTTCCCTAAAAAATGTTGAAAGTACTATGGTACAAAATAAAGACATACTTCTTCCCTTAATATATACACAATATTATTAAACCAAACTGTTTTATTGCTTCTCTTTATTTCATGTCTTAGTGTTACAGCACTTAGAATCTCTCTGTAATAGGAATTTATTCCACTTTCACCAGAGATTTTCTACAATATTTACAGTAACCCTTGTTGAATTATTTTCATCCACATTCCACATGAATGCTTTCCCTTTCCTGCTTGTTTGCTCTAGGCAAACACAGAACACAGACTTACAGTGTGAGATCCAGTTCTCACTTTTATTTAATGGCTCAAACAGATCTTCCATATTATGTTGTTCATTATATCTCAATATTTGGTCATAGATTCAGCCACAGATCCAAACACTACATGACAGAAGTGATATATGTGAACCACTTCCAACACCTACAGATAAAATGCTGCTAAAAATATTTTTTCTGCATGAGGAAATTTTTTGAGTAAGCAAGAGGGGAGGATCCTTCCCATTACATGTATCAGAAGTGCAGGATGCTCTCCAGCTTAGTATTTTATCATATACAGTTTCTTACTCTCAAGACTCTGGAATCTCATTTAAAAGACTGGCAGCACAGTTCTCAAAGCAAATATTGTGCTGTTTCTGATTTGCAAAAGTGAAGCCTCTACCGTGCTAGGAGTAAGAGGTGGTAGTTCCACACTTTGTAACAGGGGTACTGTGGAAACTGCTCTCTGAAACCACAGGGGAGCTTCTCTGTGAGCCTGCAAGCCCCCAAAAGAGAAAGGGTGCCAGACAAGAGGCATGTTCATTGAGCAGCAAAGCTGGTGAAGGGTCTAGAGCTCCAATGAGGTGCAGCTGAGGAAGCTGGGGTTGTTTAGCCTGGAAGAAAGGAAGCTCAGAGGAGACCTTGAATTTGCCCAGGTTCTACTTGAATTTAAAACATAGAGGAGACACGTAGAGTTTACCTCAATATAAGACATCCTGTGACAACTGGAGTAAATGTCTAAAATGGAACCAACTTATTTGGGGGTCGTAGGAGAATTAAATACATTTTACAGACAAAAAATTATAACTTTTACTAGCAGAACTGGAGAGACAAAATAAACATTCTTGAACAAAACCCATGCCCAGGACAGCCAGTGGAGAGCTCAGAGGGTGTGACAAAGGGAATTCAGGTAAGCAGTGGGAGAACTACAGCTTGTGCAAGTGACAATTCAGACGATGTTCAGATCACACCAACCAACATGCAAGTCCCATGTCAGTAAATTTCCTTGCTTGGTTCTCAGGGCAGCTCAAACCTCAAACTGCACCTTGAGAGGTTCTTGACTTCTACCTACAGCACTGAGAGGTGTTTCAGGGGGTCCACTCCTCAGATATTTCTTGTGAAACCAGTGCATTAGGCCTGACTATATCAACAAGATATTAAAAGCTGTCTTGGGGCATTGCTCAGTGCTGCTGTCTGTGCAGTTGACACCTGATGTCAAGCTGGAGCTCGCTCAGCCTTTGCAGCAGCCATGCCAGCCTTGAGCTTTAGGTCAGCTTGGCTCCAAAGCTTGCAGGCAGCCCACAGAGCTCAGGCTGTGAATTACTTCTTTGTGTGGCTTCTGCAAGGTATCATACATGCATTTCACTTTCTTCTGCTGCAACAACACAAAAGCTGCTCTTTAAATATATACCTATCACACCCTTTTCTAACCCATTTCTCATGCTCTAACAACTGTCATTTTGTCCTTCCATTTCACTTTATCAATTTACTTTCAATTGTTAATCACAAAAAAAGGTCACACAAGGTGAAGCATTGCTGGTTTAAAAAGTAGGCGGAAAATACTGAAAATCTTGCCAACTTACAGCTGATTAAATTTTCCAACTTTGTCAGTTTTCTGGATAGAAAATATTCCTGTGCTGAACTAAGATTTTACTAAAATGAAATTAGTGTTCAGCTGGTGGAAGCTGATTTTTATTTTTAGCACTCAAAGCCTTTTTAAAAGGTCTGTCCAGCAAGAATTTCTATTTAGCAGCAGACGGGCAATTATTCAGTTGGTACCAGGGACTTTAGAAGGGTGATTTACAGGGAAAGGACAATCACACTACTTCATCTAAGTTACAGAAATCATTTGAAGAGCAGCAATGAACCATGGAATATATCTATTATCTCTCTACACATCTCAAGATCTCTTCACACAAGAGATTGTTATAGCGCAATAGACAGAGATGAGCAGATCAGGCAAGGAGAAGAATATTTACTGGGATCAAGCATTTGCCTATTCTTATCCCAAAGAAAAAAGAGACTGAAAGCTTTCTCTGATGCTTCAGATAGTCCAACTCTTTTCTACATTTGTCAATATGTTTAAAATACAAGATTTATGGTGATCTGTTCTGAAATAGAGCTTAACTTGGCAGTGTAGGCAAGGAAAGATTAAACCAGAACAGTGATTTGGAGAGAGACAGTTTCTCAAGAAGAAAATCATTAACAGAAAAGAAAACCATTTTATAGGCACGTAGAAGATGGTCAAAAGGAAAATGATGTACACTCCTCTCTGTTGCCCATGATGTGGCCATCTCAGGAGGTGCAAGGAACAGGGCCGAAAATGTTTAGATCCCCATCTCAGCACACGCAATGCTGAGTGTTCAAGTCCTGTGTGTTTGAGTAGCCAAATGCACAAGCTGGCAGCTGAGATGGGTGCTGCTGTGTTGAGCACAGAGGCCCTGCAGAGAGCAACATGATGAGAACAAGTACAAGCCCCCTTCCCACCTTCAGCATTACAAACAGGTGGGCTTCCCCCGTGCCACTTCCTCTCTTCCTCATGATACTGCACCATTAGCGATGAGATTTTTATGTGTAGCTGTGTGTATTTGCACAGCTATATGTGTTTGGCTCATTCCTAGTTATGCCTATTGGTTCATGATTATTAAAAATAGATTGCACCAGGGAAATTACACTCACGTGCTTTAGCCTCATCATTTGAGGATGCAGGATCTCTTCAGTGATGCTTTTTTTGTTTCCTACCTTGCTTTTGCTCCAGGGCACCTAGACAAGAAAACAATTATAGTTTGCTTAGTCCATGGTGGCAGAGCAGCCAATACCATTCTCAAAACTGGCAAACCAAACTTAGCAGCCAAAAGGGACAGCCATATCCTGAGTGCATCAAGCACAGCAATGCCAGCTGGTAGAGGGTGGTGATTGTTCAGCTCTGCTTCTCACGGGTGTGGCCTCACCTTGAGAAGTGTGGGTCATTTTGGGTGCCACAGTAAAAGAAGGACATCAGACTATCAGATTATGTCCAGGAGAGGGTGACCAAGATGGGGAAAGACCTTGAGGGCAATATTTATGAGGAACAGCTGACATCACTTTTTTGGTTCAGCTGGAATGAAAGAAGGCTGAGGGATGCTCTCATTGCTGAGCAGTGACCTCACCACAGTCTACAGCTTTCTCAAGGGGGCAGCAGAGGGGCAGGTGCTGATCTCTCTGTGGGGACCAGAAACAGAACATGAGGAGGTGGAATGAAACTGAGTCAGAGGAAGATCAGACCGGACATTAGAAAAAGGTTCTTCATGAGAGGATGGTCAGTCACTAAGAGCAGACTCTCCAAGGAAGTGGTGACAGCAACAGTGGCAGTTAAAGGAGTGCCTGGATGATGCTTTTAGGTATATGGCTTTGTCTTCCTGCTAGAGATCAGGAAGTTGGACTTGATGATCCTCAACTCAAGATATTCTATGATCCTATGAACCCCTCTAAGTCTGCCGTTCTCTGTGTAGAAGTATCTCCAGTTATAAATACTTGGGCTGTTCAGTACAAATGCCTCAGTCTGCCTCTATTGAAACCTCACAGCCTGCAGCTTTCCAGATAGGCCCTCAACAGAGATGTGTAACTGTGAAACCTTACTGAAAACACCATATGAGAAAGGATTTGTTACCATTAGCAAGGGCAGTATTCACTCATGTTAAAATATACGCAACTGTTTTCATTTCTCCCCACACATACTTAGTGTTATTTGAATTAAACTCATGCTACTGATTTCTTCCAGAGGAGCTAATGGAGCAAACATTATTTGGACCATAAGAAATGGAAATATGGCATGCACTTTGTTAATGGAATACTCAGGTTTTTGTGAGGCAGAACTGAGGAAATCAGTACACTGCTATTTCTGACTTTGCTGGACAGATGTTTTTAGCACAGTGTTTGCACACTGAAAAGCCAAGTCATATAACTGCAAAGCCTGGCATTCAGAGAGTGAGAGGTTTGGCTGGGGAATACTGTAATAAACTGGGTGAAGAGTGGATGCATGCAACATAGTTCAATGATATCAAGCAGTTAATAAATGAGGTACAGTGGGCTTATCCTACACTTTTCTTTCCTGTTCAGCTGTGTTGGAGGGAACTGCCAGATAGTCTCACTGGAATATCTTTTTAATGAAATAAAATCTTCAGTTGTGAAAAAAGTGATAATAACAACAATCACAAGACTAATGCAGAGAGGGATTGATTTGGCAAAAGAGAAATCTTATTCTAGCATAGCTCATAGACTAAGCTGAGAGAGTCTGAATTAAAACATCAAGTACTTGGGATAAAGCTCTTGCACATCTGCATGTGAGGATGGTACACTTCAAAAGCAAAGCAGAAATTTGTAGTGTAAGCAAGCTTTTAAACAGGTCGGTATAATCTCACTGAAGTCAATGGCAAAGTATGAAATTATGACAGAAAGTGAAGATGCAACAAGAATTTAGGTAGGAAGAACGGAGGTTTTTAATACCTGAAAAGGAGATAAAGCCATTTTTTCTTGCATCTCTTTCTATAAACAAGAACTGTAAAGCTGTGACCTGCCCTTTAACCAGCCCTATAACGGCAAATGTTGGATGTCAAAACACCTGACAGTGACTGTCATATCAGATAGTCATTTGCTGAATTTTCTCCTGGCAATCACATTGCAGATAGCTCTCTATTTTGCCATCAAAACACTGGCTACTGTGTTGAATTTCTCTCTTCATTAATCTTAGCTTTCCCAGAGACAAGGTCATGTGTTTTTCAACCATCTTGCAGATCAGGTCTGCTTTTACTCTAGAATTTGCTGTTTTGGGCTAAACTGGACTCTGAAATTCAGTAATCAGTGAATGAGCTCGTGATGTCATGTCAGTCCAGCACCCTGACAGGGAGTTCAAAGGGTTGGGTGGAAAGGCACAGGCTGACCATGAAAATCAAAGAGTGTAGTATCAGGACAAACTCCACCTAGAGCCACAAAAAAATGCATCTGGCTCATTTATTTTGCTTTCCATGTTAATAAAGCTGCAACTCATTATGTAAACCATATGCCATCTCCTCAGTTGGATGTATTATGAAATCCTCTGAAGTGGGAAGCTTGATTTTTTTTCTATTAAAAATGAGTATTCTTTTTATTTTGCTAAAATCCCTTTTCCCCTCTTTTGCCAATTTGCATTTAGTCACAGTCTCCTCAAATCCACTTCTTACACTTCAGTCAAAAATGTGACTGAAGATTTCCAAAAGAACAGGGGCAGAGAGAGGGGAGAATTGGCAGGAACAAGATGTTATTTTCTCCAGAATTTCATGATCATTTTTTAAGTGCTTCTTTTGATTTCTCTTCCTTACACTCATGTAAAGTCCCTGTGCAAGCAAGAACAGATGTTGCAACAAGCAGAGTTCACCCCTTGACCCTGAGATCTCATTGCTTCTTTTCTCTGGTGCATGTTTAAATTTAGAGTGAAAACCCTACAAAAATGCATGGGGGTGGGGTGAGCTGTGAGGCAGGGGAACAATCTAATTTTGGAAAGTCTTCCCGACCAAACCCTCTCCAACTTCCACTTGTCTCTCTTTATTTGTGAGTGTCTCAGTCCCAGAAGCTGAAGACAGTTGAAATGCACTCAGATACCACCCTCAGTGGCATTGCATCAGGGTACCCAAATGCAAAAGTTCGATCTCCTTTTCCAAAATTATTTTCAGTAGACATGATCTATTGACGTTTCTACTGTGCATAACATATTCCAGCAGATGACAGCCCCTTTTCCACATTAGCCCTATGCACAAACCCTTCTGCAGAGACCTGTGTCTTAGAGACCTCCAACTCTTTCTCCCACAAACACAAAAAGTTTTTACTCACTAGCAATTAAAAAATAAACAGACAGAAACCCATATTGCAATACTCCCATTCTTGCCTTATTTTTTCGTATTGTTTTTGTCATTTTTTGCACAGACTCTGCTCAAGACCCCCTGCTGCCTCCTGGCCATCCTCCCGTTTCTGCCCATTGTGGGACATGTCCATTGCTCTGCTCCCAGCCACTCTCTCCCAGCTCCCTGCCCCTGGCAGGCCCAGCTGGATGGAGGCAGGGCAGGGAGGGCAGGCACAAGGCCAGCTGCCAGATTTGTGACCAACAGCTGGCAAGGGCTGAGGAACTTGCTAAGAGTGGCTGATGGCTGTGCCGTACAGGGCTGCTGGCAGGGGCCGTAGGTGCCTCAATTCTCTCAGTTTGAAAACCAAGCCTTACTCCAAGGAAAGCAGTGCTCCTGAACAGCCTGCCTTTCCCACTGCTGCTTGCTGACACTGCCAGGACACCCCAAGTGCTCTGACCAGAGCAGGATAGAGGCTTCCTGAATGCTGGATGATCAACACACTGAAGAAAGCTGGCCAGGAATCTTTCAGATGAGTTTGCTAAAGGCAACCAGAATGCCCCTGCAGCTGGTGCAGGGAACTAAGAATTTCTCTACTCCCATAGCTCCTTCCTCAATGCTGACTTTTTTCTCTGTCTGCATTGCTTGTAGTCAGAACCACAAGCCCCATCCAGCTCAGAGAAGGAGGTGTTGCCATCCTCTCATGGGCCTCCTGTCCTGATGCTCCCTTTCGTGCTGCAGAGTAGCACTGCCAATGATATGCAGATGACAACATTGGGTCCTTGTCCCTACATGAATTGGCTTGTGCTCCCTAGCAAAACCCACTCCAAGAGCTGAAAGAAAATAAACAAGAAAACCAATGCAATTATTGCCATTATATCTCAGAACACAATATTGAATTTTTGTGCCCTGGTTTTATTTGTTCAGAGGCTATTTTTCTGGGGACATTACTTCTCAGCTAAATGCTCTGTAAAATTTTTTCTCAGCAGCCACAGCTTTTCACTCTGTTCCTATCCTCTTTATGTTTCTTTCCTTGTGTCTAAAGTGCACGTCCCTGTTCTTTCTCACAGATGCATTGTACAGTATTTTTAAATGGAAGATGTCTATCCATCTTAACCTTTCAAATACCTTGTTTTCTAGCAACAAATATATGAGTTTCAGCTTTCTATATCTATACAAAATACAGTTCTCTGAGGCATTTAACCTCCTTAGAATATGAATTCTGTTTTTCCATATGTCCTTTGTAATAAAGGAAAACATAATCAATATCTAAAATTTGCAGAAAGGTACCTTGGAAACAGATATTCTCTAAATTGATAGAGCACTTTCCGAGAATGGAGGAAAGACCAGAGATTAGAGCTGGCAGGTCTCCATTATGTGACTACTTACTGTCACAGAATCCAGCAAGAGACAGCTTCCGCCATTTCCTTTCAATTTCTCTGTATAAATCTGCTCTCACCTAAAGCTTGACCACACGATAGTACATACTCACATTAAACTGATTATTTCTGTCTGAGCTGTGTGTAGAAGAGGCAGTTTTAACTTCCACATAAGAAATGTCCCTTCTGGAAATACCCCATTCACTTCAGAAGGAGCTGCATTTTACATCCCAAACAGACCCCCACATGTTATGTTAACTTCATGATGCTAACCAGGCAAAAGAACGTCCAGCCTAACATCTGCATTTGAACTTAATTAAAATGTCCAGATAAGGTAACCAGACACACAGAGATTAACCTAAAAATGTACAGGTTTCAGATCCTATTGATCAAGTTAAAATTTTACAATTCCTAAGCAATACCAGCCACTTGCCACAAAACTTGTTCCCAGATTTACTTCACTAACCTCGAAGTAGTTTATAGTTAACCAAGCTTCAATGCCATACAAGGGGCTAAGAGACGAGTCATGACCTGTTGAGTTGCTGCTCCCCCACAGGGAGAGTGCAAGCACAGAAAATAAGAACAGCCAGGCTTCCACAGGGAAATAAACATCCCTATTGAAGAGATTTCTCCTAGCAATTATTAGGCCTCCGTCTTCCTGCAGATACAGCATGTGTCTGAAGTGGTGCATCTTGAGAGTGGGGCTGTTCTAAGGAGATGAAAATTGCCTGTCTCAAACACTGTTGAGATCACAGAAGGTCTTTGACCTGAGATAAGCACAGAATGGCTAACCCCAGGCCTGGTGAGATCTGGTTAGAGCACCCTGGGTAATACATCCAGACAAAACTTCCCAGTGTGGCAAATTGTGTCAAACAAAGATCATTCCAAGTTATGGGACAGATAGCAACTGCAGCCACTGAAGGACTCTTGTCCACTGTGGCAAAGTGGGTAAAGAAGCAATGGATCATCTGCGACCACCTAAACCTTGAATATGCCTCTGTGGATTCCTGAAACTTGGATTGTAAATTACGTCACCTGATGGGAAGTTGAGGTAAGCTAAAGGTGGCACTATTGTCCAAGTGAGATCTCAGGAATAAGGAGAAGCAAAAAAGCTGTGAGCACTGATAATGGACACAGAGCATCTACAGGGAAAGCCAAGTCAGCTGAACTGAAAGCCAACCATGCTGAAATTACCCCCACCTAGGCAAAAGGTAGTTCCAGCAGGGAATTGCTCAGGAGGTAATTCCAGCAGATTGCTCCCAACCCACCAAGAAACCTGCCAACTCAAAAGAAGAGAAAGATTGAGCATGCAGACTAATTAGCATTGGAAGCAAGGGGATCATGAGAATGAGAGAACTGTGTAGCCAATGAGCATTAATTCCTTTGCTTGCTAAGATGTATAGATAGTGAAAAGTTTGAATAGCCTTGGATCCCCACCACTGAGAAGATCAGGCTGAAGAAGGACCAACAGGACACCACAGGATCCATGGGTGGTAAATATCTTCTGCCTAACCTCTCTCTCTCTCCCTCACTTTCTCTCCCTTCCCATTTTCCTATTCCTTTCTCTCGCTCTAGCTCACATTTACTGTTAAATGAAATCCGTACCACTGACTTTGGCACACAATCTTGTTTGCACCTTATTTCAGGCAGAGGCATCTCTCAAAAAATCAGATCATAACAACTATAAACAAGTTGGACTTGGTAAAGCACTAAGCATCTTGCTGTTGACTCAGCAAGCTATCTCTATAATCCCATTGGAAAAAGAGAAGCATGGCTCTATTTCCTCCTTTCCCTAACCTCACAGCTGTTGGGTCAAAGGATGCTTTAAATCCACTAATAAAGCAAAATAGCATAACAAAATCCAATCAGATGCATTTTATTAATCTCTTGCAGAAGATGCTGACATCACAAGAGTGCAGCTTTATAAGGTTTTGGGTTTTTTTAAATTATGCTAAAATAGAACAAAGTAGATAAATCAGTCAGACCAACAGTTGTAGAATTTCAAGAAGGAAAGCAGGAAAGACTGCATGGATATGACCCAAAATGATTTAGAAAGTCTTATTAAAAGGAACAGGATGAAGCATTTCAAATGTTTCACCATCTTTAGCTTTGTGATAAAGGTTTCAGGAACTCACAAAATTAAGCTGTTCACGTTGTTGGTTGCACGTCATCTCTGAAGCCACAAGGAAGTACCTATCATCACATTATTTTTTTCCTCTCAGTTCTTTGGTATACTGTTGAACTGCACATGGGAATAGAGACCAGAAACTCTCAATTTAGGATTTTCTGTGGGACCATACAGAGGTTACAAGCATTTCTGAGCAACCAGAGATCCTTACACCTAAAAGCCACATGCAGCATCTTGCTCTGCCAGGTGGCAGGCAAACAAGGACTGCTTTGAAAAGTTCACAGAATGAGGAACGTAAGAAATGGACCTTGCAAGCGGAGAGCCAAGGGATTCTATCAAAGGTCAAGACTGTTATGGCCAGCAAGATATCCAATGGTCTCAAAGGAGTGACTAGCAGGAAACTTCTCAGTAAAGATAGTGGGGAATTGCTCTAGGAATAAATGGGAATGTGATGGCAAGACAAGTGAAATAGAAAGAACTTGTGCCATTTTTGTCAGCTTACATCAAAAGCACTGAAGACTGTGGGACTACCTAGAGGATACATAAGAGTCCCAATAGCACCCAAAAAATACCTCTTCTTGACTTACATAAACTTGATTCAGTTTTTGTCCATACTGGTATTTGTTACATTGTCATTTTCTACCACATCATCCATTGCAATCTACCCATCTAACTTCACTTTTTAATCCTCCTTTTTAAACAATATGCACTCCAGAAGTTGACCTAGACAATAAAGCTTTTCTAACAGTTTCTCTTACCCCTCTAAAATTTGCTTGTACCTGTGAAGCCACGGGTTCTTTATATTTTCCCTCCATTTACTGGACTTTCATATTTGTATATATTAAATACAAACATGAAGATTATAAAAGTGTATACTGAGTTTGCATTTCTGTTTCCAAGGTTAGAGGTCTCCCTACCAGAGATTGTGCTACTCTGGGTTCCAAAAGTCTGAAACTGGTTGTTTAAGGGGAGTTCAAAGAAATTTAAAATATTTTCCTTCTATGAATTCTTTGCAATACTCAATATCACAAAACTTCTCTAAACATTCAAAACCAGATACTGTCTTCATAACTTTGCCAAACTTTGGGTCTGCTTTTTCATCAACCAGGAGGATCCTTCAGAGGATTTATGGACTATTAATTTCTTTGAGTAAGTTTGCCAGCCCAGGTAATCATCTTTTATTTGTTTCAGTGTGAATTTGGAAGTACCATCCGCCCTTACTTGAAGAATGAATCACAGAATTCCTTCCTGAATCCTTGCAGCCTTATGTGTACCCAAAACACATCCTTTTTTCTCTGCACCTATATAGTGCACAGTAAAAATTTGTCATTTGGTTTATAAAAACATCTATTTATTTGCCTGTTCTCAGATCAATCTGTCTTTTCATCTTTATTGATGTCACAATTACGTACTATTCTGTGGTGTTCTTTCCACTTGAATCTCAGACTACATAGGCTGTTTTACCGTCTTTCTCCAATGTGGCTGGATTCCCTTTTTGCCAACTATCTTCTTTCTAGTTGTCCCTTTCATTTTTCTTCATGGCAAAACTCTCCATTAACTTTGTTTTTCATCACTAGGCAAACTCTGTATTTATCCTGTAACCATGTTTTGATGCATACAACTCTCTTTAGGTAGTTGTCTGACATTTTCTTGTTTGGAAGCTGTCTGAGCTTGTCTGCAGACTGTCTTCTGAACTCCATAATATCCACTGTCCTAAAACATTCTCCACCTGTTACATCTCTTGCTGATGACATATGAATTAGGAAACCACCCCAGAAGAATGTAGACCTCGTGGATTCTCCTTTTTTCAATTTCCAACCCCCCACACCCAGGATTAATTAGAGTATTGTCTCAGTAGCCACGCCCCTTTTTCTTCTTAATTTTTGCTCTTAAAATAGAAAGGAGACTCTCACAAATCATTAAAAGTCATGCACAGCAAAAGTACAGTTATACAAGAAACATTCCTTTTAGTGTCACAGCTGAACAGTTAGAGAAAACATCCACATTGATATCATAAAGAAATACAATGTTTATCAGTATTTTGCTGCTGTTGTGATTCAGTGAATATGATTTCTGACAATTTTCACTCCTATGCCTTTCCTGCTTACAGAGAACCTTTATGTGAACAGCTGTCAGCACCACCCATTGACTTTCCAATTCTTATTTCCTGCATAGCACCATGTGTTGTTCACCTAATGAGTTCCTCACAAGAACTTGCTGCAAGTTTCCTCTCTACAGATGGATTTTTCATCCTTCTCTGACATTTTGCATTTTTCCTGCATGGAACCTTTTATGAATTCAACAGCTATTGCTCTGTAAGGAGATACATTCTTTATATTGGATCTCCTTAACCATTACTTATTTCATTTTACCTTCTCTGACATTTTGTTTCTCAGCCCACATATATGTATGCAAATCTGCCTAGAATATTTCCCACTTCTGTACAATTTTTAGTTCCCACAATTGCATATCTTCTACAGATAATTCTACAACTCCCTATTCACTACCAAAATCTTGACACTAGCAAACAGTCGTTCACTGAAATTTTTTTCCCATGACTTAATTTGGGAATCAGTTTTTCCCCATTTCCTTTGTCTGCCTGTAAATTTAAGCTCTGATGGTTTCCCTCTGAAACAGCCACGCTAGTCTAAGCCAACTGAATTAGCCTTCCTTACATCCTGCATCCTAGTGAACCTCCCAGTCCAGAAACCACAAGGAACCCCATCCAGGCCGTAGATTCTGGAACAAAGCCTCTTCTGATGAGGCAAAAAAAAAAAAATCAAATTAATTTTATTTAATGACTTTGAAGCCCCCAGTAACAATCACACTACAAGGAAAGACCTCATCACTATCTCTGCTATTTCACAGTTTATTTCTTTCAGGCTCCTCAGATTAATACCATCTGCTCCTGGTAATTCACTGCATTTGTCTTTCTCAAGTTGCTTCATGACTTCCTCCTGAGAGACTCCAGTCTCTCTTAAGGCCAATGTCTGGTTTCCCATAGGAAATGCCCTCTGAATAGTACCTTCCATGGAAAACACAGATGTAGGAAATTTGTTTGAGTTCACTCTTAGCTAAGCCTCCTTTCCAGCTGACTCCTCATGGCCCAATGTGAACAGTCACTGTTGCAATTTTGTAAATAATAACAGGTAACTGTGATTTTGTAGTATTGGAAATATTTCCATATTTTAGACAAAGCTTTCCTGTACTTACATGTCACAAATTCACCTTACGGTCTGAAAGTTTCTTTATAGTGTTTATTCTCAAAATTTATTGGAGTAAAATACTTCAGACAAATAATAACTAGAATTCTAATAAATATTTCCCTAATTTTAACCATTTTTCTTTATGTCTCAAAACATTATGTCTCCCTGGAAGAATTTTGCTTGATTATAAGTAAACTGAGCCTTCTACATTCCTCATCTCAATTATTCCTGCAATTACATGATGAATATTTTCCTTTTTCCGCTATCTCCAAAATGAATTATCAAAAAATCAGTTGTTTATGTTCTCAATAAACCACTCCAAACTTCAACTCTGCAAAGGCCAATGAGGTGGTGCACTAATTATGCATTGTTAGAGCTGCCGTTTTAGTAAGTATCTTACAAAGGAATGGCTTTGGCTAAGACAAAAATTTGGGCTTGAATATCTTGTATGGGTGCTGCTTGTTCAAACAGAACCAATAGCACAAAGTCTCGACTCAATAATATATGGAGAGGCATGCAAATTCTGATGTCAAGCCAACAAAATAAACTAAGACACAATGGGATTAAAAGATGGGATAAAAGTCTGAGATCAAAGAATCCTTGTCAGAAACTCTTATGCACCAACAGTCACTTCTCATGCAAAATGAGTTGTAACTATACTGAAGTCAGACAGGTAGAAAAAACAATCCCCAGAACAACCAGAATTGCTGGTTTCCAAGGGGTTTACAGCATCAAAATCTATTCCTTATAATACTGTTATAAACAATTTGGAAACTAGCAAACATTACAGAGAACAGGTGTAGAGGACTTCCTGCAAGGATTCCCAATTAATAGGCAGCAATATTCTGCACTTCTGCTTTACAGCACAGGAGATCCAACAACAGTGAAAACTGTTTTCTGAATATGATGTGCCAAGTGGCTTAATCAGTTTGCAATCTTTCCTTTTTAGGTAAATGAAAACATGATTACATAAACAAAAGGTAAGAGAGTATCCTCTGAACAAAATAATTTGGGTCTAGGTAATGCTGAAATGTCATCAACATCTAATGACAGTGAGGAAAGAATCAATCACAGAGTATTTTTCTTAGGTTTGAAAAAAAGAAATTATGCAAAGATAATATGTAATGAATACACTCTTAAAAACACCACCTAATATCCATTAGCCTTTTATACAGTTTCAGGTATATATAGTATTTTATTCTACAGTAATTATATTATTTAAACTCTTGATAATCAATTTTTGTAGAATCCTAGAAAATTCTCTAACAATTTAGTGAATTGTGTGACTATGATCCTACCAAATTCCTTGACTCATTGAGTTTCCATTGGTTTGCTCAAGAGAGGTGAGGCTTAGAAAATGAGAATTAAGCTGCAGATTGTATGGTATGGCCACAACAGCCACAAAAGACAGAAGAAACTTTCTGAGAACCAGCCATGTCATGACTTACTGGTGACTTTTATTTCTACCTACCACCATTTGAAAATTGGAGCATGCTTTGAAGCATATAGAAATATTATGCCTTCAAACCTTTACTAAAATTATTCTTTGGAGAATTTCAGTTATTACCTTAAAATTTTCTATTCTTTTTTAGAGAATTTGCAAACTCTATTTCCAAAGTTTTTGTAGGTTTTCCAAGTATTTCGCATCTTGCAGAATAGCTGCATATTGTACAACCGAAGGAAATAGTTTTCCATGTCTGTTGGTATGTGCTGTCTTTCAATTTCATTGGACATACTCTTATTTCTGTATTCTAATAATAGGTGTAAAAATAGTGCATGTTCACCAGTGTTCATCAGTTATTTCTTAGCACATTTTTATTATTACTTTTCTCTCTTTCTTCTGCCTCAAGAAAGCAAGTCAGAGAATGAACTGACCATTTTAATTTTCTAAATGTTTGACATGAACACATCACTTCCAGATGAGGTAACCTGAACAAAACAGATTAAGGAGTAAGTAGTAGTTCTGTTCCTAAATAACTACTGATATATATAAGGATATATAAAGACAACTTTATCATACCTCCTGAACCCTCATTGTCCCTTGTCTAAAATATTGCTGAGTTTGGGGTTTTTTCCTGGTTTTGCACATTGGTTAGAAGTCATAATAATATTTCCATAATAGCACCCAGGTGTCTTTCCTGAGTTAATTTAGGATACAGCAAGGTGTATGACTAATTAAAACTTCATTTAGAACCAGATGCTCTTGAGAGCTGTGCATAAATGACTTTATGACCTTTTTAAACATACAGAAAAATTATCTATGGGATAGGTTCCATGCCTCTACTGCCTTATAGTTATTAAATTTTTAAAAAGTATATCCTCCTATATCTTTGACTTTTGATTCTATAGAATAAGTAACAGATAATAGAATTTTTTTTTAATGTTAAAAAGAAAAGTAAATGAAGAAGCCGAAACCCTCAATCTAATGTTAATTGTTTTAAGTGTTGACGCAAATTTTACAAGAGAATTGGAAGAGATTATACAATGAAGTTATCAAACACCAGACTGGTCTTGGATACAATTGCTTAGTTCTTGCTTATAGACTCAGATTACCTGCAGGTAATACAACATGGCTCTGGAACAGAAAAGGAGTATAAAGTTATAAATAGAAATTCACTGTCAAATATTTCTTCAGCATCAGTGGAGACGAGGCACAGACGGAGAGGAGATTAAATCTACAGGAGACCTGGGGTATATTAATTAAGGGTCTGATATTGCAGAACATGTCTGGGGTGAACATAACCAATCTTGTCTTGGTGAATTGATTTTCTGATAGTGTCTTGAAGACTAGTGGCCAGTATGCTTGATAAAAATCTTTACATCTACATTACTTAGTGAAATCAGGAAATAAGAATCACATTCTGGGCATTTATTAGATTTAGTTTAAATGCTAAATTCTTGCATGGCAAACAGCCACTTTTTCTAGAGTTACTGAACTTATTCTCTATCAGATCTAAAAGCAACTGTGAAATATCTTTACATAAGCCTGCTGGGACTCCATCAAAGCCAAATGTTTGGGCAAGAGAGAATTTTTCATCTGATCTCCAAGTTTCCTAAAACATCACTGTCTTCACAGATAGAAGCTGGAAGAGACAGAAATTTTGTGTAACTTATTGAAATGGAAAACAGATATGTACTGGGCCCTGTAATACTGTGGTTTTCACATGCCTTTTGTAAATTGAAACATTGCTAGAACCAAGAAAAAGCTGTATTAAAATAATCTGAATAAGCTTGCAAAGTCAAGTAACAAAAATAAGGAAAATGGAGGCAGTCTTCACTCAATCCCTCTTATACTTGTTCCTTATTCTACAGTACCACCCTAACACAATAAATCATACAGTCTCCATTATAATAAAAGGACAGCCTTCTGAAAATTTGAGAACAAACTCAAGTTTGCATGTATATAAGCTCACACTGATCATTTCTCCTTTTGCAAATGATTTCCCAATGCTTGCTTACAAATCTTTTTTTTGTTTTTCTAGCAGCCTAGTGATTTTCCTCTCCTTTGCATGCAGGTAGGAACTAATACAATTTTTGACTTGGAGTGAAGTTTTTGTCTCATCGTTCCAACATCTCTTTGTCTTTAAGCATATATATTAAATCAATGAGTAATGTAAAAATAACTGGTTTTATTGACCCTTAAAGAACACTGTATCAGCAAAATGAGACAAAAAGAAAACTAGTAAGAGATTCAAGCTCAGATTTTTTAAATATAGAACCTTGTCTTGACATATGTAACAGCAGGGTGGGGCAGGAAAAGACAAGTAAAAGTTGTATGTGAGAAATAGAAATAATGAGAAAATTGTTACATTTCAAGATGTAACTTCAGCTCCTTCTACCAGGACTTCTACTTACATACAAAATAAAATTATCATTTTACTGTTACCTCTGACTTTTCAGAACTCAGTGATGAGGGTTTTATTTTTTTGTGTAGCATCTACTGTAACAATGTCCTGCTTTTCAGTTGGTGCTTCTGTGCATAGTTTTATGGCAATAGCAAAAGCTTCCCATATCAGATTTATTCCTGAGAATTTTTTTAGACAACATAGACATCATAGTTAACTAAATGGTATATGGATGCTCCCCTCAGCTCAATTTTACCTTCAAGTAGGTTACACAATCTTATTGGAGTATACATGTGTATCATCAGCACAACAAACCATAAAGCATATAATTTTTTTAAAGTATTTTAATATATTCTGGGTAGAACTGCACATGGTGGTAAATATCCACTGAAAGCCTCCTCTGAGAAGAAATTCCATTAGAATCAAGACAGCTGATTTCCATGAAAGTTCAGCATTAAGCCAGAGTCATAGCAAAACACTGTGTAGTTGAGAGGAAGCCACCAGAAAACTTGAGAAGCTAGAGCACATATCTCAGCACTGGTTTCCTGTGTGTGCATGTCACTGGTCCTTAAGCAGCCCAAGTGATGGCTGGAAAAAGTAAGGAGGCGATTGCTCAGTTGTTCAAAGTATGAATTCATTTTAAGTGTCATGGCACTTAACAGGTATTAATCACACAACCTGTTCTCCTTTCCAATCCCCAAGTCTCTGCTGTAGGTAGAACACCTGGCCATTTTTTCTGTGTAGGCCAGATCATCAGTAGCCAGGATGAACTTCTAAAGCCAATGTTCAAGTTTTAACCAAAGAGTTTAGCCAATCTATTCAAGTAAGAATACAAACACATTATATATACATATATAAAATATACATTCTACAATATATGTCTATGAGTGTGCATGTATGTGTGCATATAAATATACACACATGGTAAAGTATAAATATATTACTTGCAAAGGAGCAGCAAGAGCAGTGAATAGAAGAATTACATTTATTTACTTTTTAATTAATATGGACTTGAAAAGCTTAGGGAATTTTTTTAAAGCAGCACTGGAGTCAGCAGTAGTATTTTACAGCTATTAGTGCAAGACTTTGTTGTGCTTTCATTTCTACAGGTGTTGTGCTCCTTATAGTGGTTTTTTTTCATAGCTCTTTAGAACTGAACATACCAGAAACTAAATTAAACTCAGCTAAAATCATTGTGGTTAATTTAGGTGTGAAGCATGACATGAAAAACAGAATTTTGCCCAGTTTCCACATGAAAAAATAATCAGCCATGGCTGAGTCACAAAAGTCAGACCATGTCTACCAGAAGCAGCTAAAACTTTATTTTTCTTATGGAACTTGTCTAGGATTTTGGAGATCTTTAGTTAGTTAGTTAGTTAGTTAGTTAGTTAGTTAGTTAGTTAGTTAGTTAGTTAGTTAGTTTTTACAGAAGTAAGAGTAAAAGAATCCCTAAAACACTTACCTACATTTTTCTAAATCTCTTAGAATTCAGGAAGGACTATAAATCTCAATCTTCTTCATATTCAGTTTTACAGGAGAAATCCAATCTGGAAAATTATTTTAACAAAAAAGAAAAAGAGAAAGAGAGAAAGAGAGAGAAAAAGAGAAAAAGAAAAAGAGAGAAAGAAAAAGAGAAAGAGAAAGAGAAAGAGAAAGAGAAAAAGAAAAAGAAAAAGAAAAAGAAAAAGAAAAAGAAAAAGAAAAAGAAAAAGAAAAAGAAAAAAGAGAGGAAAAAGAAAGGCAAAGGGAGTTCTCATGAAGCAAATGGCCTTGGAAACCTCAGTCTTGTGCTAGAGTAGATGTACTGGGGCTTGTACCTCAGTCATCAGGAGATAGATACAAGAAAAGCTTAAAACTATGTTTCACTAACTGAAGCAAGCATCTTCATAACTCAGCTTTAGCATTCAGATCAGCACATCAGACAACTCTTCTCACCAAAACAATGCATCATCTGAAATGAAAGTTCCCTTGTTAATTTTATATTCTTTAGGTGCAGAGGTCTTTCCTTTCCCTGAAACTATTTGTAATCCTCTTAAATTTAGATAATTTAAAGCTTCTGTCCTCAATGTGCTGAAGATATTATCAAAAATAAGCATGAAAAAGATGACTACAAAATATGGTTTCTTTACTTTTCTGCAAATGATTCACAGTTATACAGTAAAAGTGCTGTTAACCTGTGTGACAGCACAAATTTTTGGGGTTTTTCTCTTTGTCAATAAATCTTTGATATTTCTGTAAGGACACTGAACTAGATGAGATCTCTGGGAAAACAGCAATTGCCACTGCAGCAGGTCAGCATCGTGATGCTTCATCTGGCACAAAACGAGCCCGTTTTAGAAGGTGAGTCTGCTTGCCTTCAAGCATGGAATGTCTTTTGTGTACTGCAAGGGTCAGACAGAGTGAGACTTCCAGGGTGACAGGAGGAGCTCTCCAAGAGACCAGTACTCACTGGGCAGAGGTGGCAGCAAGAGAAAGTCCTTGGGATGGCTGAAAATGAGCAATGAAGAAAGGACTCCAGGGAAAAAAGGGAGAGTTACCTACATATCATTAATATTTCTGTTTGTCTGACTCTATCATTAGGAGTTTTATTACCTGGGAAGGCAATTAATTACCATGACCCAGATGTGAACAAAACCTGGTTGTTCAGCATTCAAGAGCTTTTCCGTCTCAGAAGCATTCACTAATAAAAATTCTTACAAAGCATCTTTGGCTAGCTGATTACTGGCCACAACTTGCCATGCTCATCAACTTCTGAGGCAAAAAAAAAGTGCTTTGAGGTACTCACCCATCTGGCTGCTTCTGAAAAATGCCTGTACAAGCACTAGTGGCTTGGTTAATATACAAAGATATGAAGCATGTGTCCCCCCACCTAAAATAACATTTCCACATGTTAGCTAATTACTACTCCTGGATGCCTCAAATCTTTCCAATAGCAGATTAGTATAAAATACAGAAGAGGTTAAAGAAAAGACAAAGAGATGCAAGGCAGTGCCTTAAATTTTTTACCTTCAATTATCCCTAAAATTTGTTACATGGAAGTATACAAGTGGAGTTTTTAGTGGGAAGCTAAACAAAAAGTATCCAAAAAGATTTTTCCATCAAGCAGCTAAGTAAACAGCCATCTCCACAAAAAGGCACTTTACTAAGAATTAAATATCAAAAACATTGCTGTCCATGGATCTGTATGTTCTGGGCCTCTGGAAATCCTAACCATAACCATTAATGGAATTTTAGGGTTGAGGCTGAGATACCTAGAAACGTGGGAGGCTAAGGTGTGGAGAGAGCAGTACTGGCTCAGTGCACTGCTTGACTTGGCATCCCTTACCAGTCATAGAGCACAAACCTGGGAAAATGGGCCACCCATGGAGCTAGGAAGCTCAGCCACAGCTCCCAGCTGCCATTAGGGTTAGGGTTCAGAGAGCCACAAAGCCCACAGCTCCAAGAACTCCGAGTCTGGGAAGGGCATGCCAAGAGGTGCATGGTTCTGCACTAGCATTTTTCACTCCTTTCTAATGTGGGACACCCATGATACTGGGGGTATCAGCCTCAGCCCTGAGCTGTCATTAGGATTAGAGATCACAAAGCCACAGAGGCTGCAGCTCCAAGAACACTGGGGCTGGAAAAGGCATCACACAGAGAGCACTCCATTGCACCAACGTCACTGCCTCCATACATTTCCAAACAGGACAACCAGTGCTGCCACAGACCTCACCCTCAGCTGCCAGCTGCCTTTAAGGTTAGGGTTAGGGTTCAGAGAGCCACAAAGACCATAGCTCCAGGGACATTGTGGCTAAAAAAAGTCATGCCAAGACGGGCATGGCATTGCCCCTATGGCACCCATCCTAACCATTTTTCCAATTTGGGACACCCGTGTTGCTGAGTCCACAGTCTCCAGCTGCCATCAGTGTTAGTATTAAGTTTCAGGGGTCTACAATATTTAGAGCTCCAGGGACAGTAGGGATGTGAACAGCATGCCATGGGGAGTGCCAACACTGCTATTGCAATGTTGCAATCTGGATGCAGTGGGAAAGACACGGGAGAGACAGATCATCTGTCGAGGGTTGGGCTCGGCCCTGCCACAGGCCAGGGAGAAGGATGTCTGCACTTCCTTTGGCTCACGTTAAGCAAAAACAAAAATATGCATTTATTCATAATATTCAAAGCAGACAACACAGCCACAAATGTTTATGAAAGATGTAGGCAGAAAAAATAAAAGCAAAAATATGCTTGATCTGCTTATACTAAGGTAACATGCGAAACTTCTCTCATTCCATTATTCAGTGGATTTGCTGTTTACTTCCTGATGAGATGACAGACAGTTTCTGTCTTTGCCCATGCTTCCATTACAATCTGATAGAGGATCTTTTGTAGCCAATGGGTCCTTTGAATCCTCCTAAAGGATAAAGAATAGCTTCATCTTTCACTCCTAAATGCTTTTTTTTTTTCCTGTCTGAAGTAGGATGTTGTTCTAGGACACGAGAACAAATGATATGTACATGGAGAAGTCAGAAGGGTAATTGACCCCCAAGTTTACTCACGCTCGATATTTATAGATTTCTTAACCAGGACAGTGGATTGGATGGAAAGATCACTTCCTCTACAAACACATTGGTTACAAGGAATGTCCATTAGGGTGTTCCTGCCATGATACAGGAATTCAAAACAATGCTACAGTTAGGAAAACACTGACTATTATTTACATGAACACTGTGAGAACTCTGATTCCAAAAGTGTAAATATCTGAAACCTAAAAGAGTTAGGCAACAGTAGGAGACAGGTTGTTCACCCTCATGAGCAGAATAAGCCATAGTATCATAGAATGATTTGGGTTGGAAGGGACCTTGAAGATCACCTAGTTTCAAACACCCTGCTAGGGGTAGGGAGTCTTCCACTAGACCAGGTTACTCAGGGCCCCATCCAACCTGGCCCTGAATGTTTCCAGGGATGAAGCATCCCCCACTTCTCTGGGCAACCTGTTGCAATAACTTACCATTCTCACAGTGAGTATTTTCTTTCTAGTGTCTAATCTAAACCTACCCACTTTAAAGCCATTGCCCCTTGTTCTGTTACTACATAACCTTGACAAATGTTCCTCCTTATCTTACTCATAAGGCCCCCTTTAAGTACCAGAAGGCTGCTATAAAGCTGGTTCCCAACTGCAGCACTGTTATGGTTACCACCATTTCTTATGCAGTTTTATTGGCAATTTCTTAGATCGGTAATATTTCATTAGTAGTTATTGTAGTAATTTTAATGCAATAATATTATTAAAAATAGCCATTTCTCATACGAAAGAATTAATTATATTTATCTATGAATAATTTTCTGAAGAGTGTTCCATTAGGAGTCACCTGCTGTTCATAACTGGTGAGCACTGGACTGTGGTTAAATGAGGTCTAAACCCTGTGTCCTCTCCCTTTGGCAGCTCTGTGGTGGGACTCAGTGAGGAATGAATCTTTTACTGAACCCTGCATTCTCCATCATTTTGTTCTCAGACTGGCTGCAGACAATTCATTAGCAATATTTTTCCAGAGGAGACAGCAATCAATCAGTGAGCCAGAAACAACACAGGTGGCTGGTGCTGAGCTTCCACAGAGAAAGATGAGGCATATGCTCATAGGTCTGCAAATGGATATGCAAAAGGAAGATGAGGATGGGAAAATTAATCTTCATGCTCTCTACTTTGTAGGTCCTCATGGATCTAGAAGAAGAAAGAACTGGTTTCATTGGTTGTCTGCTTGCTTTTAACCCGAAAGTTTAACTACTTCAATTATTATTCTTCCCTTTGTAAAAAAGGCATATTTTTTTGACACACTCATTTATTTATGAGATTGAAGTGGATGCTCTGACCTGTTGCACACTAGGAGATTACAAGACAGGGATTGGGGGTCTATTTCTGTTAAAGAGCATTAGTGAAGGACAGCAATCATTTGCTCAAATTGGGTTAAGGTCTGAAATAACTTTTGCCCACTTGTTCAGATTATGCTTGTAGACCATCTCTCACCTTACAGAAGGTAGAAAAATGGGGCACAAAAGTACAAAACATGCTGAGTCACACAACTCTGAACAGGGTCAAATGCACCCATGTCTGTGTTCTGTACCTATTGGATCACACTTCCAAAAAGGAGTGTTTGCTGAGAGCCAGAAGAATTCTTTCCTAATTAATCCATCAGCTGATCAAAAAGATAATCAAAGCCAAAAGGGTAATCAAAACCAAAAGAAGGAGGGAAAGAGAGGGAAAGGATGCACTAAGCAAACAACCAAACAACCAAACAAGAAAACATTTAAACTAGAAGTCCTCAAATTAGCATGACCAATTCCAAGCTAAAGTGATGGCAACCGACTGGCAGGAAGGATTTCAAAGACACGGATATTGGCAGTCTATCATCCTGGATATAAGAAAGCAGAGTCATTAATATTCAAGAATTTGCTTTTGGAGCTCTGGATCATTCACATCCCCTACACAGGTTTTCCATATAAAACCAACTGAAACCACTGGAGAAGGATTGAATTACACAGCAGATTATATAGATGATGAAGTGGGAAAAGGAGTGGTAAGGATAACAAGAGTTTCTTAAATTTTAAGTTCTTGTATGGGAATAAAAGAGAAACATACTGCTTAAATTAGCTGAGCAAAAAAAGCAAAGAACGGAGAGAAACCTCAAGCAGGAATGACTCAGCTTGTAAACCTGAGGGCTCAGCAGGAAAAAACGGACAACAGAGACAGAAACAAACTTAAATTTAAGGAAGAGGAGCTTTAAACTGGATTACAGGAAAAAATACCTGACTCAAAAGGTTATTGGGCTAAAGACAAGCTGCCAAGAGAAATAGTTAAAGATAGAATTATCAAAGAATTTAACACTGTAAGCAAAGAGCATTGACAGGCTTGTAACATTTCTATATGGGATTAATTCACCCTGATAAAGCCAGTGGCCCAGACCAGAAAGAGCTGTGATTCTTTACAGCCAAATTTATCTTTTAAAAAAATGGAGTGGAATTCCTTTTATTCACTTCCAGTAAATTAAAGCACATCAAACAATCTCTTTTATACCTAAATGCTGCAATGTGTTTGTCCTCCATGTGTTTGTGCCAGGTCCAGGTTTACAAGGTTACTGCAGGTTACAGCATTGTCATCTGACACATGCACACCATTGATGGTCAGGGCTGAAGCACTATTTCTGTAAACAGCAGTGGGCTTGGCCAAAAGAGCTTCCAGGTCCAAGTGCCAAAGAACAATGCCAGCTTCTGCTGCCATATGGCATGGAGACAAGCAGCAGGGTCAGCATTTCACAGTGTGTTGCCTGGTTTCCTTCCTCAGATTGATGAGCATTAGCCAAGGAGCTGTTCATACAGGCTTGCAAGGCAGTACCACTTGTGTAGTCAGCCTGTGTGGATTTTTTTATAAAAATTAAAATAATCTAAATGTGTCAATATTTGAGGGTGCAGTTTTCTAGGTTTCCTCTCCCTGACCTTTTCCTTTTCATTGTTAAGGCTGAGTGGTAACTTCTAAGGAAAGCTAGATGGAAAATCAATGTTTCTTTTGAGAAGAAAATTAAAAGTATGAAACAAGGGAATGCTTTTATAATAAAAATATTTGCAGAACTCGAATATTGAAGAGGTTATTCAATGACAGCTGTATGCATGGTCAAAAATATTCAGAACAGCATATTCTGTCCTGGAAAGATCAAAATTATAGAGTTCAACCTAGGACAGGAGTCTAGTAGCAGTAATTTTTGCCTCTAATTTCAGTGCATCAAGATACAAAAAAGGAAATCATAAGGTTACTTCTCTCTTGCTGATAAAGAGGAAGGATAATAGCAATGCTTCACACTCAGAGATAAAGCAGAAGTAGGAGAAAGACGAGGAAAAGATGAGGGGATTGTTTCTTCCTCTCAGGGCTTTATTCAGTTATGTTGCAGAACAGTGACATCAAGTCCTCCAGCTGAAAGTGGGAAAAGGTGACACCAAAGCTGGAGAAGGTCCATTGTACCGCCTGCTGCTTAAAGCTGCCCTTTTGGGCATGAGCACTGCAGGCTCCCATCCACCTCTCTCTGGCACAAGGGCCAACAGCTAATTTAGGCTTCTCTCAGCTACTGAGCTGCTGATTTTCCCAAAATTTCTATGTCCTTAACTATATATGAGAATTCTGCCTCTTACCTCCAGGTTGCTTGAAATCAGCCAACAGACTCAGAAGCTGTGAAGGGAGGAGTGGGCGAGGATGACGGTAGGACATGAAGAGAGGAAAAAAGGTAAGAGTAAATCTAACAGTATTCTGGCACTCAAAGTAGTGATTTATTTTCCACAGATACAGGCAAGTGGTGGTATGTTGACAGCTCTGGAGCACAGGAGCCTCACTGGAGTGTAATTTAAGACACATGAAAGACAGCACACATGAGACTGAATGAAAGTCCTATGGGAGATTTTTCTTCCACATTTGGACTTCAAGTAAGTAAGTAGAAAAGAGTTTAATACTTGATTTCTAGATATCCTGTTTAATTTTCAGATGAGCCTAAATCTTCATTACCTCCTTGACACTCACTGGAGGGGTAAGAACGCAGTTGTGGTGTCCCAGGAAAACAGCTGTGTGAGAGAACTTGCTGCCTTTTGTGTGCTCACATTGAAAAATATATGGCCATTTACTCCAAATTCCCATAGTTTTCTTTCACTTCACTCCCTCTCTTACCTTTTTCCTGTAATAGTTCCTGGAGAAATACATTGAATTTATCCTCTTAACATGTTATCCCATGTGCATCACCCATGTGTTTCTTGTGCTTTGCTGCAGCTGAAAGCACTTGGGCTGACCAGGCCTTTAAAGCTTTGCCTTTGACTGATTCCCATTTCAGAAACAGGAGAGCAAAGAAGCACTTTTCTGCTCCTCTCCCTGCACTGGGCAGCAGCACCTAGTCACTGGGGTGATAAAGAGGAGACAGGGCACAAGGGCTTAAAAATGAACAAACTTTTTAGAAGGGCTAAAGGCTCCCTAAATTTCACTGTTTCAAATCAGGCGCAGTGTTGAGCTAGGCCCATCAAAACTTACTTTTTTCAGGAAGAAGGCACCAGAGGGAGCCCTTGAAGTGCCCATATATGGGCCAGACATTTTATTTAAATCTCAGGGTGATTGTGCCAGAAATAAAAAGGATTTATTAACATATCTCCTCCTGCCAATTGCATCCCTGAAGGCAGATCCTTTCTCTCAGCCTCCCTTTCAGCCAACTCCACAGACCTTTGGTTGTAGCAAACTACACAGCCCATTGGTTCCTACAGATGCCCTTTCAAGTCTCTTTGAGCTTGGGCCACGTCCATTCCTTGCTCTTTTCAGCGGTTTCCTTGTTTCTATAAGTTTTACATCTCAGCAAACCGGCTTCTGAGAGGAACTGGCTGCCACCCACATATCACCGCCTCGCTAATGAACACCTCACACAAGGTAAAAACTTACAAATAAACCAGATCTGGTCCATTTCACAAACTTTGGCTATTCAAACTGACAGCTCACTTTCCCATTTTTTCTTTGAGGAGCTGTAGTATCTCTGCACTGCTTAAAGGGCATAAAATTGCCCACTAATCTGATGCTGGTCAGAGAGAGGGCATATGCCACTCCTCTGACTTGGGCAAGTTGAATAGTTTCTGGACACCAATACCAGAGGTTCTCAGAGCTTTACTTCCAGACCTCTCCACTTACTTGATGTTTCACAGCTTCCACTGCAGTGAAGTCTCCCCTGAGCTGAGCATAACCCTGCGGTGCAGTACAACATCAGACCTGTAGACAAGAGGTTAAAGCACAAGCAGATGTCTGTCACCGCTTCATTTGGCCTAAAACAAAAATCCACAGGTTTTGGAATCAGGAAAAAAACAGGAAGTCTAGTACTTCAAAGTGGGGAGCTGGGACAGCCAGCTCCTCCCCCTAAGCTGACCACTCCCTCCCTGCAGTATTGCACTTCACCACCCCTGCATCATTTGCATGCTTGTGCAGCATGAAATGCTCTACAGCCAAAGCATGGCTGGCCCTTGCTGGAGCCTGCCATGCCAAGGCTTTTAGACCATGAGTGATTGAAATCCTGCAGTCAAGAAACTTTTTCTTTGTTCACAGCACGTCAGTTTTGCTCTCCTTTTCAGCTCATCACTCTTCACTGGGTATGTTCTCTTGATTTGTGAACTGCTGGTCTCTAGGAATTTCAGTGCTACGAGGTAATTTGTGGTTTGGCTTTCTCAATCTACCATTCATATATATATATATATATATATACACATCGGTCTCCATCTCACTCAAGCTCCAATCACTGACTGAGCTCCTCTCTCAGGGTTTTATCAGCAGCAGAACAAGCCACTTTTTGCCAGTCTATATTGCCATACACACAAAACCTTTCTAAAGGCCTCAGAAAATTTCTACCAACGGCAATTATGATACCATCAACCTTGAGTCTACGGAGGAACCTGCAAGTTGTCCTTCCAAGTATAGCTGCTATAAGGAGTGAAGGTTGGTACTTTAATGGCAACCACTGCATATGTTACATATACCAGGCTACTGAGCACATTGATACACTCAATCAGTGAGTGAGCTACTTAACAGAGCATTTTGGGTTAAATGGGAAATACCGCAGGGAATGAAGACCAGGTTCTCCTGACTGAGGAAAAGGGAAGATACTTTCTGATTTCCGGCAGACAAATTAGAAGAAACACTGTAATTAATTACTACAGGTGTTTTCTTAGCAACAATAAAAACACCGTCCACAGTTCTCGAGAAATGAATGCAGAAAACCACAAAAGTTTTCAGTCACTTACAAGTGAGGGAAGGCCAGTGTTTTTCACTGATGCATAGAAAATTGTGGAATTTTTGGGGAAAGAACACAATCTGAGTTTTCTTCTCCTTCAGTCAATGGAAGGGATCCCTACTGCAGGAATGTGATGTGACATCTCTAGTGCCACTTCAACCCATCATTTCAGTAAAGAACCACATTGCTGTGCCACAGCAGTGTGATTGTGGTCTACACTTCTTGTGTGTTGTGACTCTCACTGCGAGGGGAGCAGCTTGTTGGGCCAATGTGCTTTGCTTCCAGCTCTGTGACTGCAAGGTCTGCAGGTAGAGAGGGCATTTGGGGCTCTACAGCCCTCAGTATTCAGCTGTGCGTTAAGAAAAGAGTTTGAAAGAATTTTTAGCAAAATGGATCTAGGCCAAAATGTCTTCCTCAGTTGCAATTTAGTTTAGCATTGGCTGGTAAAGAATGAGATATTTCATATTCTTAAGGAACAACTGGAACTGACAAATTCATTACTTAATCAGGCTAATATAGTAAGTTAAGTGGTAATTCTGAAGAAATAATGAGAACTCTCTAGTGGCATATTAATTATGTCTTTAAGAAGGGAGGATTATGGATGTGACCAATAAAATAGAAAGAGAAATATTTTCAGGGTCAGTGAATTTATCTTTTCAGGTATCTAACAGAAAAGAATAAATTGATTTCTCTCAATGGAGGTAATTTGAGAAATCTTGGACCAGATATGTTGTTTTTTTACTATATGGAAAAATTTAACTTGCTGTATTTCAAACTTCAGTATCTGCTCAAATATATGCAAATTCATGGTTTTGATCAAAAATATGCAACCTCTGATAACAGACAACTGTCACAGTGCTAAAAGTTTAACTTTGTAATTTTCATTTAATTTATAAATTTGTTATCTGTGTATTTTGTTTCTCCTATGTAGAGCAAATATAAAAGTGTCACAATCTGGGGAGTATCCTGAAACATTATGGTATGTATACATGGTAATTGCATATAAATAACAATACCAAACTCCATGTTACATGAAGGGAAATAAAGAATGAATTCCTGATTTCCATTCAGATTATTTCTCTGCCTGGAATGCAATCTGTCTGCAGTTCAGAATGAACAGGTGGACATAATCTAGAGCCTATCTTCCTTATCTACCTGTTGCCCAAACAGGAGAATCATGATAAGACTTGGGTAGTTTTTTGATGTAATGCTACTAATCTTCCCCCTCCTCCCCCCACCCCCCACCCCCAACCCCGATTTCCAAAGTCCCATTTCCCTGAAAAAAAATGAAACAAGTAACAGGAGTTTTTAACATGTTTTCTGTTTTGAAAAATGAAAGCAAAAGCCCAACCCCAAATCCAACTGATTCCCAGGGAAGACTTAGTTATGACTATGTACTGCTGATTTGCAAGCTGCCCACAGGGTTTCCATTTGCTTCCTGGTGTCTGCTGCCCCATTTGCTGCTTGGCAGCTGCTCACAGCCAGTACAGAGGCAACAAATCAGCACCAAAAGCTGCACTCTTTAGTCCCTTTGCAGAAGAATGTCTTTTAAGATTATCTTGGATTCAAGTATTTTTCAAAAAGAGGATTTCATTGGTCTTAATTTAGCAAATAGTAAATGGTAGTAAATGGTATTTCAGGCATCAGCAGAAGTTGCTGCTGACTATGCAGGGCAGAAGAGCCTTATGACTGCTGGCATTTTCTGGCAGAGACCAGCAGTGCAAATGCTGGCACACAGCAGTCCAGGGTTTTGCTTTCTACCTACAGCATAAGTGGAAAACATGGCCCAGCAAGTGCAGCTTTGGGGCAGAGAAGAAGCTAAAACTAGGGCAGCACTCAGGCTTAGGGTTTTCCCATCTTGAAGGTTAAGAGGCACCAAATAATAAAGCTGCATGTAATCTATCACCTGGGGACAAGTGACTGCAAGATAGAGTCCTTGCATGTCTTCCATTATCATCCTTTAGAAAGCATTGCAAAACCTAAAGCATGGACATAATTTGAAGATAACACATGATGCATCATCTCCACATAGTCCCGTTTTCATTGAGTGTATGTAATGTTTAAACATATGTATGATTGTGCTCCAACTTCCTCTATGTCTTTCTTCTTTTGTAATTGCAGTATTTTTTCACAACACCCCAGTCTTTCAGTTTATTTAAAATAAAAATCTTAAAAGTCCAAATATAAAGAACAACAGTGTAGAGCTTAGTCCCAAAAGACACAACACACACTGTTCAGACCTTAACCCTGACTGTCATTTACTATTTAAGCCACCACTGCTGTTGAAAGCAGTCCCATCTTCCCACTGCAGCGGTCAGTTTTTTATACCCTGATTCCTTGCATGCTGGTGCAGAGGAGCAATGAACAGAACCAGGTAACTAATGCAGGGCAAAACTTTTTTATTCCCCTGGAGCAGTTTCCCTGCTCTTTTTTACACACAGATGTACAATATTTGCAACACACAAGAGAAGTGGAGTGTAGAAGTGGAGTGTAGAAAAGGAGAAAGAAACAAGTGGCCTGGAGAGGCTGGAGGTGTGTGGAAGGGAGGAGAGGAGAAAAGGGTTGACAGTGAAGGTTCATGAAGGATTATGGTGTTCACCAATCATTAGCCTTCATTTTGGCATGCCAAAATCTTGTGTTGCCAGTAAGATGGAGGACAAACTCTTTGGGATGACAAAGTCCAAAAGGGAAAGTACCACATGCCTATAATCCTGTTGTCAATTAATAATCCCTGTGAAAAGAAATTAATATTCTAGAAAGACAGACGTCCAGCAGACTCTTTAGTTCTGCAGCTATCTCCTGCATCAAGAATCATTCCATGAACCAGCGGTTAAATCATTCCATGAAGCAGTTAAACCAACTATTGCCTTGTAAATGAAAGTAGGATTAAATACATACTTTTATCATCATAGATAAAATAGCACTTTTCCTGCCTTTCATCAAAAATAATCAGAGACCTTTATACTCCAGCACACCTGCTGATAATGTAAGTAAAAAATTAGAACTAAATCAATTGTCAGAACAAATGAGAGAGTACACTATGCAGTGCATTATCCTCTGGTCCTTTATTGTAGTTATTAATTCACATCCTAATTCCAAAAATCCAGCTATTTACAATGAAACTTCTGATCATTGGGGGGATTTAGCAGGTTTCTATTGCAAAACAGCATTCACATTTCTCATGAGAGTTGTTGTGTATAGTATTGAAGGGCACTAGATACAAAGCCTGTCAGTCCACAGCTATGTTTGATTTCCATACCTCTATCCAGGGTATATTAACACACGAAGTGAGAATTTTCTGAATACCTACGTCCTTTTTTTATAATCATGTTCATCAAGACTCAATGTCTTGAGGTACAGAGCTTCATGTGGAAAAGCTAGGATGTGGCTTCATGACTAATTTTTAAAACTAATGCACAGCTTCCCAGGAATGCAGCTGGATCAAACTCCTTTGTGTCTTGCTTGTGATGACTGAATTGAAATATATTGTGATGATTCTCTGTTTAAGAAACATGAACTCATTAGAATTTGAGGCTAGAGCTGAAGTATTATGTGATTTTTCCTTTTCTACTACTTCATTACCTAATTAGAGCAAATATTTTGTGTAAGAGTATGAAGCAACCTAAAAACTTAGCTCATAAATTAAGGTGAGAGTATTAGATGTAATTTCTGTTCACTCTCATTTTGAAAAGTTTGTCTTCCCTTCTTACTTTTGCAGGAATATGTAGCTTATAGAAATTATTTAATTAGTACCTTGAAAATTAAAGATTTCTTTATGCCAATCAAACACGTAAAAATTTCTTAGTCTCTTACTTTTCAAAAAAAAAAAAATTTCTTCTAAATTTAAATAATTTAGAAACTTGATTGAAGGCCACTTCTTCCTTAGATGGCTTTTTAGCAGGCATGAGAAAAGTGCTATTTAATTTCACACTCCAGTAACCCTTTAACAATTTCCTTTCAGGCAGAATATAAAATCTTATTATTAACTCCTTAATAAAATAAAAAATAAGTTATAGTGGATATATCTTTAACCTTGGACCAGTCTGAGCAATTTTTTTTCCTCCTTCAGATAAGACACCAAAGATCAGCACAAATGGCAAGTGATAAACTGGCCTTTGGAAAATACTCAAGAGTCCTTCTCCTCCCTTTTTTTCACATCAGCTCTCTCTGGAAATGCCTCTTTTGAGCTACTTGTTTTAGCATCAGTCAATTTTGATTCCTCCCACCCCCTAACTGTCAATGGAAAAAGTTACCAAGATCTTATGTAACCCACCTTGAATTCTAGCTCCTTATCACTGTGAAGCAATGTCACAAAGACTACACCTTGTTAAGATTAACAATAAACACCAAATTATCAGAAGTTTGTATCTCAAGGGCTTATTTGAATTTTCTTATGTGCTTGAATTTGCTGAAGAAAAAAAAAAGTCTATCGCTCTCTTCTGCAAGATACAGCACCAGGAATTCCCTCGGACATTATATTTACACTTTACAAATAATCCTCTCTTTCAATTTACCAATACCTCTCATTCCAGTCTCAAACTCTCACCATATGATGGACCCCAGCTTCAGTAGCTGTGGGGATTCTGTTTGAAAAGAAAACAATTTTATAGATGCTCTTATTCATAGAGGACCCTGCTGGTCTTACTAGCAGCTTTGAAGCATTCCAGGCATCTAATGGAGATGCACCTTTCAAATAAAGTAATTACCTCTGAAGGGCAATGGTGGTGGTAGTGAGGTAATAGTAATAGCAACAGCAGTAACAGTTGTAGTAGTAATGTCAGCTCTTCCTAGCGTAACTCTAGAAAAAGTAAGCTAAGCTTCTTTTTTATCACTTCTTTTTTATTTTTTTCAAGACACCTAAAATTATATGAGTATGAATAACTCATCACTAGCATTAAAACCTGTTAGACACATAGAAATAATGCTATCTTCTGGCTTTCTGAGTCCAGAGTCTTCCTACATCAGGAAACACATGTGAGGACGTATCAGAAACACCTTGAGAAGAAAGTTTTTCATGAACAGATCAAGTTGCACCTAACAGTCCTTGGAATCTCTTGGTTCCAATGGTTCTATTGGAAAAATTCTCAAAAATCTGTCTGACCAGTTGGTCGGAAAACATCTTCCAAATGTCAGTCTGCCCTTGCCATGGATAATCACTACCTATGTGCTTTTTCTAGCTCTATCATTTGGTGCAAACAGTTATTATCCCAAGCTGATATTTACACATGGCTTGACAAAATGTGCTGCACTGTAGGTGGTTGCCAAAAAAATGGCACGGTGTTTCTATCCAGTGTCTCCTTCCCACCCCCTTAGGTAGGGAAAACACTTTTGGACTTGACTGAGCATTGTGGTTTATCACCCAGGTGGATTGCTAAGAGAAAGATTAGGAAGACATCTCCATTACAGGTGGATCAATCCACAAATTCTTTATTTCATGGAGACTTTGTCCTTCCTCTGGCCTCTGCTACAGAAAACTTCAGGCAATGTGAAGCCTCAATATAGCAACTCAATTCTTACTGAAGCCATTTGGCATGGGCTATTCACATATATATGCACACAAATATAAAATGCATAGACATCACTTTTTAAAAGCTGTCATTTCCCAAAAGGACCCAGTGAGGTAGAATTGCTATTAAAAACAATTAATTTGCAGCCATTTTTTAAACACCCAATTTCCCCACTAGCCTGCATGCAACACTACTTCAAACAGCTACACACGGTCTTATTTAGTGAATATATGAGGAAAAGGTCTGCATTATGTTTGCTAAAAGGACTAGGATTTCAATTCCATCTGCTGCTGGGTGTGTTTGATTTGTGTATTAATTATGCCTGTTTGTAGCTGTAAATTTACTCCAGATTAGCAGGTGATTGGTTCCACGCATGGATTCACTACACTGCATGGCTCCCTTGCACTTTTATAGTTTTCAAGTGGTTCCATACTTATGCTTTTTAAATTGCTTTTAATAGCTATCTTATTCAGTGTGAGCTTTCAACTCTGTATTTTTCAGACAAGTTTTTTTCCCCTTAAGAGAAAACATATCCTTTTGATTCTTCTGTTTGTGGGCCCCTTTTGCTGGTGTATTGTCAGCTTTGTCAATGGTGTTACTATAAAACACAAGACAAAACTGCTTCTTTTCCCAATCTTACAGGGAAATTCAGCACATTCACATTTAGAACTTTCTACATGGAATGACGTAAACTAATGGGTTTAGGCATTACATGAGCACTCAGAAGGGCATATACATGCCCGTTATTGTGCAAACTTTAAATGCTTGTCACGTCAAAATAAAATTCTCCCACATGTGGAACATTTTTGCTCTTGATCACTGACTTTTCTTCCTGGTTTTCAAAATGCCCAAAAGTTCTGAGCTGTCGCCTTTGTAGTTAAGACCTGTGAGATATGCTTGAAAATGTGACACGTCTGAAATGAGCTGCATAAAAACCGCCTTTGTGTCTATGAATGTTTGTGTACACTTAGAAAATAAATGTTGGAGAGGTCAAGATGATTACTCTCATATTTTAGGAAAAGAATAGCTCTGAGCTGAAAAATTGTATGCCAAGTTTCTGCCTGAAGCAAATTTTTACAATCAAATTAAAAACCTTTGAGACTAAGAGTTTATAATGGAAATACTAACACAGCCTTAACCATGGCAGCACTAGCAGGCACTGCAGTAATATTAGGAAAGCTCTCCCTGCCCACAATCTAAACTAAATAAAAAAGATGCCATTTTCCAACATATACCCCAGGCTAGCAAATAACAATGATTTAATGTACTTGCCCTGTGGTAATATAGTACCACTGCAAACCACTGAGCCAATTTTTCTTTTCTTTCCTTTATTTTTTCTTTTCAAACATATATGCCTCATAGGGAAAGGATTGCAATTTAGCTGTTATTTGTGGATATATCGCTTTCATTTCAACAATTCTTGAAAGCCTTCCTGCTGTCACATGCTACTGTATGCAAGCACCCAACTGAACAAAGACCCACCAGGCTTTTTCAGGAGTTTATTCACAGGTTTGGCTTTGCTTATTGTAGTATGCACCACACTTAAATTAGATGAGGGCTACTGTAAAGCAATAACATTGTCAATGACTGGAATCTCACTTTCCCCTCTAACAGTCTGAAGCAAATTAATGTATTGGTTGTTCATTAACAAGTAAACAGTTTCTGCTACAATGTCAAGAAAAAAAGAATGTGTTCATTAATATGAACAATCTTCATCTACAAAGATGATTTACACAATGCATGTAATGAGATAGCTTTCCCCTAACTAGTACACTACCAAACCGAAAAGCTGATTCTTAGGACTTTCTTGAAATTACAATATTGTTTGTTTACCAATAAGAAAGACAGTCTCAGTCACCTATGCCACCATTGTAAGCTCTATAGTAAGTACTTAAAAAAAGAGAGATTTCTGGAATCACTTGTGGAATTAATAAAATTGGTAACTACAGACTTACACTGCATCAAGGATACATATTATTCCTGTGATAACTTGAGCTAAAAATAAGATTAATTTGGTTATAGAAATTCCTTAAACAACAACACTTAAATTATTTCAAACTTGAAATTTTTCAAGAATTTTCTGAAAAATCAGCAAACACTGGCTAAAAAAGCAAAGCAGTTTGGATACACCAATGTAATCAGCATGCCTAGTGCTTTTCTGTTAACCCTCTGAGTAGAACCATAGTATTCTGGATTTTTTGTACATTAATGCTAGGAAAATTGTAACTTACAGAAATACAAATTTGTATGTCATGACTTAATAAATCATGTTCTAAATATATCTGGGCTAGGCACCTCATCTCATGGGTGATTAATCCATCCTAGAATTTTAATTATCTGTTAGAGAAGCCAGCACCCGTACCTGAGGCTTAGATTACTGCCGTATATTAGATGCTTAACTCTTCGATACATCTAGATGAGACAACTCCCAGCTCACTACCTTTGCTAATCCTGTGCTATCAGTACTACATTTTCACATCAAAGTTTGCTTACTCCATGTAAGCTCACTAGAATATTGCACTTAGGTTAGAGTCCATGTTATCCCTGCTTATATTTAATTGAGAGGAATTAAGCTGGAAGTGACCCTGTTCCACTTCCTTGCTAATTCTAAGATCAGGCTGTCAGGCATCTCCAGAGACCAAACATTAGATGACCTGAATCACCCTTCGGAAGTGCTCGTCTCCATCTCCTTGGTGATAGATGGTGCCTACCACAACTGCCATCCATCTCTGCTGACTAGAACAACTCTTGTCACATTTAGCAGCAATACAAGGCAGTGATTCAAAGGGAAATGAGGAAAGAAGTCAGAAGGACTGGTCTGTATTACATTAAAATGACCACAGTGTGCTATGTACTCTCTCAGATTATCACATTAGAAATTGTGCTTGATTTCTTTTTCTCTTTGGTGTTTCAATTATTTGTAGGGCCACATATTCTGTCTTCCCTTACCCCCAAGAATTCAGAGGTTAGACTAAAAAAAATGGCAGTCACTGCCAAACAAGCCTAAACCATTTTAAGTTCCATGAAACCATAAATATATATACATATAGATAGATATATTAAAGTATATATCTATGGGTATATGGACAGATTTAAAATCATAATTGGAAACTCTTTAGAGACAGTTCAAATATCCAGATACCTTTCCTTGAAAAATAAAATAGGATATCTGCAATTTGAAACCCAGTCCCTCACAAACCTAAAAATAACTTAAAGAAATATTTTTATAGTTATGTTCATAAAACATGAACAAAAGATCAGAAACATAAGATGCTGGGGATGAGTAGGATTTTCAGGATCTAGGATTATTTTTACATACATTTTAAGTAATACAAGATGGTATAAGATGAAGGAGCCAAACATCTTATTTTAATGATAACCCTGTATTCCAAAGCAAAGAAAAGGAAAATCCCAGATGGGTTTTTGAATAATATTTCTCATGCATAAGGTGAAACATATTTTTTTTTTCTCCTGGCTTCCCTCTCTAATTAAGAAGAATGAACATTGGCCTTTGCTTTAAGACTGCCAAATTTTCACAATAGTCAAGGAGCATGTGGTATTAATGGACACTTTTTTATTACCACATGTATGTCTTGCATTTACATGGCTGAGCTGCAACTCTTCTAAAGGGAAGGCTGTGATATGATGTGGGAAAGTCAATGCTGGTCAAACACGTGCCAGATTCTGACCTACTGTAAATTAGGGTAGGTAAGTGGCAAGGAAAGCTTTATCTTGACTGAGGGTTTGATCTTGTGGAAAAATAATCCTTGCCCCATCCAAATGTTAGGAATGTACCACCATAAAGATCACAATGGCAGTGGTTGTGCCCTATCTACTAAGCACCTTTCTCCACAATGAGTCTGGGTTTGGATAGTCATAGCCAAGGATCTGACACAGATATAACCCTTTCCCAAAACCTAAAACCTGAGAACTTTTGTATGGCAGTTCCTTTGTCGCTTCACCTCCTGCCCAAAGGAGCTCTCCAACAAGACACTTATTTGTTTCACTTGCTTTAAGATGCTGTTACTCAAGTTCCAGACAGAGTAACTGAGGCCATGCACAGGCCTTCTGCCCACGGACATACATTCAGAGATCTGTCTCCTGATGGCTTACATGACTTTCTAGTAAACTCATAATCCGAAGTCAGTGTCTGATGTAAGCTTCCAAGAGCAACTCCTTCTACAGTCGGTGGAGTGAGACCAATAGGTTAATCAAAACATGAGTCCTGCCTAAATTGTGTGCTCATGACAGGTGAGATGAATCAAACCTGGAATTATCATCTCTCTGTATTACCCAGGAAGTCTGAAGAACTAGTTTCTACTAAATATCTCATCTCTAGATTATCAATATCAAGTGGATTAAAAAAAAAAAAGCTACATGAAATATTTGTACACTTGTGTGAAGATTCACAAGTTTAAATTCCTGGGTTCAAAATTTTCAAAGATCTCAATATATAGATGTTCATGTCTGAGGAAATGAAAGATGCACTTTGTAGGATGGGGAAACAGAAGAATTCCAATGTTTCTTGAAAAGCAGTTCAACTGATCCTTCCAGACTGAAGTGCAAAAGAGCTTTATATTAGCCCCCACCAGCTGCAGGTACACTTTGGCTGCCACAACTGCTCATATGGACAGTTCCATGAACAAACAAAACTCAGAACAGGAATGATGCTGTGGGCAACTTGCCCTGTTCCTGAAAAATTTATTTATACTTCCCAGAAAGATAAGAAAATCTGCATGTCATTTTGGGCAGTATATTGATACTTCTGGCTGTATGATAGGAAAGAAAAAGGAAGGAATAAAGAAAGAGAGGAAAATGGTAAGGGGGAGGGGAGAGAGAGAAAGAGAGAGAGAGGAAACCACATGTGACTTCTTTAAAACACTGTGAGAAAACTATAACTTTAGAGAAGAAAACTTCCATTTCATGTGAGCAATAAGAGAAACTATAAATTTCACAATGCTTTTTATTTTAGAACATGATTTTGAAAGTTGTTTCTTTCATTCAAGTGAAATTCTGAGCCATCTTTTTTTTTTTTTTTTCAAATTATCACATCTGAAGCAAAAGTCTACACACTGCAATATTTCTGTGGAAACCAGCTTTATAATAATGGTCAAATAAAAATCTATAATGTTGTCTTGAGGTTTTAACAAACCAGTAATACATATATATATATATACTCTGTGTAAATGCCCATTTTATTAAATATTGCAAATAAAGTTCGTGAATCATTTTTAGTTTCTCCATTCTAAAGACAAAATTTTGCTAATTCAATTTAGGTCTTAAATATATATTAAATTACTTGTATTTTCCCTGATTTAGAAGGACTCTAGCTATTTAAAGGGTAATACTTATCAGTGTTAATCTTTTTAAATGGCTCTGCTGGAATAACCAGGTCATGCCAAGGGGATGCTTGTACATTTCTGAATGTGATGCTAAGGAACCAGGAACTTCTCAACTAGATCATTATATACTATTACATGACAGAATGTGTCCTCAAGCAATTTCCCAAGACTCAACATTGTCATTAGCAGCAAACTATATGGAAGCAACCTTTTGTGGCTATCATCATGTCATCTTCTGTAAACCATGAGGATGCCCTAAACTGAATTTCCCGTTTAGCCCTGCATCGTATCATCCAATAACAGTCACTCCATGTGGAAGTACGATGAAGGTTTGGAATGAGCTGCTGATACCATTAGTTTAATTTTATTTTCATTTTTAAGCCTATATTTATAATTCCTAAGCAATAGTACATTTGATATATTTTTGGCCAGAAACAGGCAAGGAACTTCAGGATACTATAAAAGATATGTGCGTATAAAAGCAAAAAAGCCAGAATAAAACCCTAATATGGGCTGTCAAGATTTAAGGTGATCATTTACTCAGAGGGTTAACATGTGCTAAAATTACATACTGCAGTTCCTAGCTCCACTGATGAAAACATTCACTGCTTCTATCTTTAAATAAAAAAGCAAAATAGCCTTAACCCTTTGAGGATCATATTAGCAGCAAGTTGCAATCTAAACAGAGAACAAGTATTTCAATCAATTAGGAAATAATTCTTACAAAGATTCTGTGAGCACCCTTTTGTGTTCCACTATCCCAGTGTTTACTGCTGGATAGATCAGCTGTAATCATGCCACACAGGCCTGAAGCAGTTTCAGGGTCTCAAAGGGTTAAAGCCAAGACTTTGAGAAAAAGTATTTTATTAAAAGGGTGAGTTAGGTGAGCGAACAGTCTCGGATGAACTTGGTGAATAGTCTTCCGACTCGGAGTTGAGTTCAGGTGGAGCTTGCTGAGCCTTATAACGTCCCCTCACATCCTGGTTGCGTCTTCGTCGGAAAACCTGCCTCTCCTTATCAAGAGCGGTGGTCTGGCAGGGGCATAAAATAAGAATAAATGAAATTAGGCTGTGTGTGAAATGCAAGGATAATGAAAACCATGAGGTTTTATGTGGCCTGCAAATACCAGGGATAATAAATGTTCAGACCAAATTAAACCTGCTCTGTCTCAGTCAGGTCTGAAAGGCTGAGCCCACAACATAGCTAAATGCTTTAAAAAGTGCATTTCCCAAATCTTAAGAGGTAGCGTGACATCATCAAGCAGATACAGTCCCATATATATGGATGCCATATGTTCTACTTCTGGATGTTATTAATTTCATCCTTTAACAGATTCAAATTTCAAGTCAAATACCAAGTGACCTTCCCCCCACCCTTCTCAAAGTATAAATCTGTTTCTACAGGCAAGGCAGAGATGTACACTTGTCTTTGATTTGACCTAATGAAGGCTGATACACACTCACCCATGTTCAAGTCAGTGCAATCAGCTAACAAAGATGGATTGTGATGAAGTTGTCAGAAAAGAGAGAAAAACAAACACCAAAGGGTGCTGGCCCAGCTCCTTGACACATCATGCCACTCAATGGATGTTCTTAGGGAGAACGCTGAAGAGCTCTGACGGCAAGACCTGTTTAGCCTGACCACCCTGTCTCTTTCTGTTAACCAAGGTCTACTGAATTCAGTACTCTGCTAATTTTATCCACTGAGAATTTTATCTAGCTAAGGTATCTAGAAATGGGAAAGAGCAGTATTCACTTGATGGACATTATTTTTTGATCATTCAGCCATTATTGAAAATGCAATAGGTGGCTGTAACTTCTAGTCACATTCTTTTTTCTGCTTTGCTGGCACATTTATGAAGTGAAACTTCAACCCAAATAAAGGTGGCCCTAGTCTGACTATCAGTTTCAAGCACGGGAAAAGGTTTTGCTGTATTCTTGATTAAGGGATTTAAACTACAGTCCTTGAAATTACTGTGAAATTTTACGTTGAACAGGATGGCCTTGATTCAGCAAGAGCACTTTGACACATGCTTAGCTGCTTCTGAAGCAGGGCTGCCCCTGAAATCACAACCCATGACTGCTTTGGAAAAAGCAAAATGGGAAAAGGTAAGTGACCAGTAAGATGACATCCAAATTGCAACCAAGTATCTGATCATGGCACTGGAAGCAAAGATAACTTTGAGAACTCAAGAGGTTTCACTCGTAAGGCTTGTAAAATTTTTCAAACTATGAAAAGGTCTATTTAAAGGAATGCAGCCAAAAGGTTATTCTGCTTCAAAGGATTTATTGTGTTCTCTTAAGATATGCATGACTGATTTCTCTAGAAATTTACCAGTTACAGGGTGAGCCTCATAGGAGAGCAGAGATGTATTTATAGCCAACATATTTTTGAGACTAAAATGAAAACTAAATCCATCATACTGGTGCAGAATAGCATTATAGCAATTCATGCTTTCAAGTAATGCAACCAGCATTCAATAATGATGTAACAGAGACAGGAAGATGGACAGGAGTACAGAACTTCTACAGTAAATGGATTTAGTTAGGCTATATTGCTGCACTATTATTTTTGTGTCTAGAACCTATATAGCACTACTTTAAAAGGGTAAAATGATCCACTTAGATAAGTTCATCCCTATATTTAAAATAATAATTGCTACAAAATCCAACACCTTTCATCTGCTGAAAATTTCTCTTTTTACTGCTACTTTTGTTAAAGAGCTCTAATTAGTATTTTCAATGCCTTCTATGTTTCTTAGCCCTGAACCAATTCAGTTTTTGATTATTTTTAATGTGAAACAGGAATACCTAGATCTTTTATAAACAGTGAATATACTGCTTACAGTATGTAATTTTGTGTGAAAATTGAAAAGAATGGCGTATATTACCACTCTATAAAATACAGATTTCCATTTAAAGGATATTTTTTTATGCTTACAGGAAATAAGCGTTTATTTAAAGTTTAGACCACATCACATCATCCTGTGGTAATAGACACTCTCCCCTGAGAAATTTAAACCTTTCTGGTTGAATAAATAAAAATACTTGTATTAAATTCAGAATTTATTTTTAAAACCTGCTACATGAGAATGAAAAAATGTATATGTAAAATCTGAAGGCATTTAAATTTAGATAACTTACATATAAGAGAATATATAAGGAAATAGTTTTGAAATTTTGCCGAGGATATTGCTCTTTATAAAGAAAAGAGATAACTAGGTACCAGGACATCTTTTTAAAGATGTCTTTAAAAATAAATCCCAAGATATTAACTTCCTATGATTGTTGGAAAAGCTTTAGAGACTTTTCTTTCAATCTATTTGTTTAAATAGACATGAAAGAACTCCCTGCCTCAATAATAAAAGATGTTAAGCAAAAACCCCCTGTCTCACCTAACCTAGCATATTATGCTGCTGCAGTTTGTAGGGCAAAATATATCTGGGTTCCTAACCCTTCAGAATATTCCTGAGATATTTTGTGACTGCGTTTTTCTTGACATTTTTATCCAGTGTTTGCTCTGGATTTGGTTTAATTGGTCTTTGTAAAGGCATACTTCTAGACTCCAAGGCATTATTATGGTAACTCTCCTGAGTTGAGAGACATCCAGAGCCTTTCTCACCCAAAGAGCTTATTGAATAAACAATTACAAAGTCAAAGAGAGTCAAAGAAGTCAGTATTTATCTAGTGAAAGCAAAAATACACAGGTCATATTCTAATGTTTAGTCTTTACCACGTCAGAACTACAAAATGGGGCACTTCTGGCCACAGAGTGCTCAGGCCCTACAGAACTTTCAAGAACAGGCTTATTTTGCCCAATGTTCCAGTGACATTTGATACTTTCAGTATGTAATACACTGCTGGTGGTATAGTGGCTCTGCATTCTGCAAAAATGTTATTTTTCATGTAATGATGTCATGGTTACTTTTTACCTCAAAAGAATTTCAAAATAGAATAAATCCATCCTTTGGAATGCAGAGAAGATGGTAGGATAGATATGTATATGTTTTGTAAGTGTAATTTTCACCTACTGTACTTACTCGTACTGCTTATTCCAAAAAGCAGTTATTTCATTATTATTAATGTTTTTGTAACAAAGGTCTGTAATACACATTCCTTGGTTTAACAGATGTATTCTTTCACCTGCTGTTCATCTGGGTGGTTTGCCGGTGCATGAACCAGTCCATTATGGATTTCCAGGGCATTTCTACTTCAAGCTACTCTTTCAATAAATAATAAGAGGATCTGAAGTGCACTTATGCTTTGCAGGGCTGCAAATCCCAGATTTTCATTATCACATTTTGACATTTTATTTTTTCCGGCTCTAGGTTAGAGACTGAGAACTTTGAGCACTATATGAGAGTAATGGGAACTAAAATATAAAGATAGCATTTGTATTTAAGATATGCAGCTGTCTTCCTGCAATCCATATGAGAAAATGTAGAGCTTCTTATCCAGCAGCAGATAAGTAGATTGCCTCTAACAGTTTGGTTCTGATGGGTCTGAAGTACTTCATTAAGCACTAATGTATTTTGCATCAATATTTAGTAATCCTGAAACCCAGCACCAAATGGTTACCAAACCATTTTTGTAAATGCACGTAATTTGTAGTAACAGAGCATTATTTTAAAATCACTGTTTCTGTCATTGACATACTAAGGTGCAGCTGGCATTTTCCCAGGATTTTCCTTAAGGAATGTCTTCATCCTGATTTCTACCACTTGAAGTTGCAGGACTGCTGAGCCATGCAAATTCATTTTTTATCTTGGAAAACACTGCACTGTGTGTTTATGAACAGATTTTCAAAAACTACAACTCCTTTAATTTATATGTTGGATTTGCAGTGGGAAGCATCTTATTTTAGCTGTGGGCTGATATTTTCTGTCAAATCAGTAATTACTGGATTAAAGTAACTACATTTTATGAAAGTGAGCAGTGACTGTTATTCTTTTCACTTGTCTTAATTTACTGCTGGCCACCAAATATAGATATATATTAGTTTCATTAATAAAAGAACGTTAATGTGCATTTTGTCTCTTAGTCCATACATTATTCATACCAGCCAGGAGACTAAACAGGGGATGCAGCTGTTCATGCATTAATCTAAGAAACCCTTCCCTTTGCTCGCTTTTATTCTGCAGGAGCACACTTGCAATTTGTTAGCAATTTTCATGAAGCTTTGTGAAGCGTGTGGAATTAGGTGAATATACGTATTGAAACGCTGTTATTTTTCTTCCGGTACATTCTTTTATACCCACGGTTTTATGCACAAATTTAAATGTTCACACCTAGATAAGTTTATTTTATTTCCTTAAACTTCTGGCTAGTGACCTTTATAGGTTGACAGGTTTCCTTGCTGTAAAAATGACCATTAAACATCGCTTGTGGCACAAGCCAGGCAGCCCTTCAGTCTCATCTTTTTTTAAATTTATTTTCCATGGGTTTCTCAGGTTATATATATATATTTATATATATACTCCATATATATTTTTATATATATATATATGTGTGTGTGTGTGATTGATTCATGAATCAAGACATTTTTTTGAGAGTAGTTCAAACTTAGCAATGTGCCTCAGTCCAGGAGTGAGACACTCATGGTATTGTTAGTCCCTCAGGCATAAGGTATAACTAAGTCAAGTTACACGGTGATTTGGAGACGTGCAAATGACCACATCGAGGGGACAAACTATTCGAGTGGATTTGAACCCAGACCTCCAAATACAAATGGCCAATGCTTTAGCACACCATGTAACTTCCAGCATAAAATTTAGCTAAAATGAAAGCAAAAAAGAAAGAAAATCAAATCAATTTGATATACGCTTTGTACTGTGCTGGTGAGTGAACACAAAGACAAGTATTCTATATACATAACTGTCGAATTCATATTGCTGTGTTTAAGTTAGTGTTTACTCTTTGACATCCCCCTTTTTAGAGACACAATTCCTCAGCTGGTTTCAATTACACATGGAAGAGAGTTAGTGCCAAGTTGTTTGCATGAGTGAATTTTATTTATAGTTTGTAAATCAGTTGTGGATTTTTTACTCAAAGATCGGGAGAAGATATTTTAAATTATTTTAGATACCTGCCTGTATTTATCAATATTTGGTTTAGAGAGGGTTTTATGTTTTTAAAAATGGCACTTTACAGATAGCAAGCCTGATTTTCAACCTCCTTGTCCCATCATCAAGATGTCTGGCTGTAACTTTTGAAAGTGTATTGTATCCACTTGGGACAGGTGTAAGTACCTTGACAGATGCAAAGTAATGTGAACTAGGAACCAAACACAGAGGATGGAACTAGGGGTTTTCAAATAAGTTATTCAGATACATTGTTAACTGCGACAGTGAGAAGTGTATTTTAAAAATCCAGTATTTTATGAATTGAATATTGACCGGATTGATGATTTTGCTAAGTGTCCAATGTAACCCACCTCCTTTCCATTGTCATTAGATAGATCATTAATGACTTTTCCATACACTTCCTCTATTTTATTTACTCCACTTTCCTTTTCTAAAGTGTCTTGTATATATAGAAAATAGCATATTCTAATATTTTATACTAATATAATGTTTATAATAGTACACATACTGATATTTTCTACTAGTATTTTATGTTAGATGCAACCACTCTGGTGCTCCTTTGATATTCTGAATCAGCCCAGTCTTCAGGGTTTTAACTGGAACCTCCAAGACTTGTACCCTACAGATACTGCTTTGGCCTTTACTGCACCTCTGATTGCAGGGCTGATGTTCCAACAACATTTGGTGGGTTGGTTTTAAAACATGTATTAGTCTGGAGTCCAAATGATTGTACTGATTTGGTCCCTGTCTTTTCCCTGATCCTCATATTCAAGGAACTGTAAAGATTGTCCAGGCATTATAGCTTATGCCAGCTATAACTACTGCTGCACCTAAAAAATCATGTCACTCCTGCATGTATTATCCCACAGAAAGGGAATAAAAGAGGATGCAGAATATGCTCAGAAAAATTAGGATTTTGAAGAACTTTGAAACAGAAGTCTTTTAGGCAGAGAAAGGAGGTTTTCTGGTTATTGAAGGAGGAAATAGTGCCATTTTTAAAAGTACTTTAGAAGGCCTCTAGAAACTACAGACGAAAACAAAAAGAGAAGTGCAGAAGAAACGAGTAGTTTAACACTAACAAAGGGAGATTTACATTTTCCTTGGGATATGGTTTCATTTTTCACTGTACTTGTGAATTCAGACTAATTTTCATGGCCCTTGATAAATTGTTTCACAGACATGAATTGATGAACATTTTTATATGCTTTGTATCTGCACTACTAAAAACTAAACACTTGCTACATCCAAGTGGTTTTATTTAGACTAAAATCTTGGTCACCACAACAGCTGCATGTTTCTGGGAGATGAGAGAGGCTCAAACACAAGACAGTGCTTGGTCCAAGGCACCCCCTCGAAGACGATTTCCTAATTAAGCATCCACGACTTGGAGCCCTGCTCTCCCAATTTGCCTTTCCACACTAGGTGCATAGTTTAGAAAATCCTAATTATAAACATTGTTGTTACTGCCCCCAGCTGGAAAACAGAGCAGTTTATGTATGAATAAGAGAGATTATCGCCCATCTGCTCCATCCCATTATTCAGGGATGTGTCATTTTGTATGCTGATGGCAGCCATTACTAGTGCTTTAGTCAAATGACCTTTTTTTTATAGCTTTATTTATTTACCAAGTTGCAGAATTAGAGCCTTCCCCCCTACCTCTCCTAAATGCATATGGTTTGTTTCAAAACCTGGGCTATGCAGTTAAACTGAGTCAAGGCCAATCTGAGGAGATGTTCACTTTTCTCATAGGCTCCTGCTTCTAGGGATCTGCTCCCCCTGAAGGAGGGCTTTCAAAAGATCCAAACATTGTGTATAGGAAATGGAGAAGGAGGGCTTTCAAAAGATCCAAACATTGTGTATAGGAAATGGAAAGACTTTCTTTCTTTTTTTTTCCTTTTTTTTTTTTTTTAATGTAAAATAAAAAATGTAAACAGAGAAGGAGTGTAAACTGACCATGGAAAGCAATACAACTCCAGGATGATAAATAAAGCTGATGTGATCTTCCCCACCATTTTTCAGAGCAGGCATTAAATTTGCAACTCTTGGTCAAAAAGTTCTGCTTGACAGAAAATGCCATCTTTCCTTCTTCAGCAGAAAATTCCTCTAATACTATCAAACCCAGAGTTAACTAAAGCTGGGCACTCAGGCCCCATTCCCCCCTTGTCCAAAACCAAGGAGCATGAAGAAGGATGCCAAGTGACAAGACATATCAGCAGGTTTTTCTTATTCTTTACAGGTCACAGTGGGTTTGTAGCCACCACCACAAGTGCAACAGGCTGGAATTAGATGAATTACTGGCACTGCTGCACACTCCAGTACTTGGAGCGAGTGTCTTTCTCAACTTTTGCTAGCCAGCGTTCAACTCATGAATTGGAATGACTTTTCTACTTTTTGCCTGAAAGGCTTATTTTTGGGTTTGTGTTTGTTTTGTTTTTCTTTCCCCAGAACATCCATATCAGAAACTACTTAACCCTCAGTGTGTGCTCAGGGAACCGTTAGGTTTTATGGAAAGCGTGCTGTCACCCAATCCATGCACTTGGTGAAATGATCCAGGGTGGGAGTTTAACTTTATTGGAAACAGTTGCAGTGACCATCTCTGCTGTTTTGTTAAGGTGGTTACTTTGCTGAGTTTTTACAAATCCCTCACAGACAAGTTTTTAAAGGCAGTGCTAGAAAACACGTCTCTCAGTAAACTTATAAAAATTTCTCCAGTTAACAAAATGTAGGTCTTGTGAGCAACAAAGAAAAAAGACAGCAATTAACCACTTGATGGAAATTCCAGTGCTCTGGATTTATAGAGGAGGTATGTGGGCCTCTTGTGGGCTATCAGACCTGGAACCCTCCTTGCCCCCAGAATAAGCCCCTCCCACCCAGAGCCCCATTTTATCATACAGGTTAAGCCATCTAACAACAACCCTGGCACGGTCACACAATGAAGAAAAATATATTCAAGAGACTCATGCAATATTAAAAAAAAAAAAATCAAATCAAAATAAATAGGTATCAGAAGGGTTTTAAAAAGAAAAGAGAAGGAATGCATTGTTAGAAACACAAGCTTACCAGCACATACAATGCATTGTATTTCAGTGAACTTGGGAGAGTTTCTATGCCCGCGTTATGCAAATGCATTGTTCAATCTAAGGTAAGGATTGTGTTTAGTGGGTTTAAAATGACAGTATATAGCTCCACATCTTTCATGGAAAAAGAGGAAAATATATGCTGAGAGCCTGTTGCTGCTCCATGTGTTTTGAAACAGGAGCACAGGGGAAGTAGATGCCTTAACAAGCAGTAGGGAGGGGGAGGGTGCATACTTCAGCATATCTGTAGATTTTCTATATACACTGTCCTTTTAACTATAGGGGAGATTGATACTGAGCATGTGCAATGGAGAGAAAGCTGGCAATGTGGGTGTGAGGGATGGGTGAAGAAAGGGAATGAGGGGGTGTGGCATCTCAATCAAGATTAAAACGAAACTGATAAAGCAGCATATGGACCAGATAACAAATCAAAAAGCATGTTTATCCACTGAAGGAACTGGTTAATGGAGACTGCCAGCACGTTGCCATGGAAACACTGACTGTTGGCGCTGCACCATCTCATACCTTATCCAATACATTCCTGGTTGTTGGTAGTAGTCCAAAGACCCTGATCTCTTGATGGTAAACCCGTGGTCCAGCTGAGCAGAGAGAAATGGGGCAACTCAGTGGATCAACATTAGGCTAGAGAATTCAGACTCCAGAGCAAGCTTTTCCTTATTTAGTGCATATTTACTGTTTTCACTTTCAGAAGGCTCTTATCTAACATCCTAAAGCTATGTACCGTAGAAGAAAAAAAAAAAAAAAAAGGTAAAGAAATAAAAGAAAAAGATACTAATTCTAGATTTGGTATTGCCAAATTAGAAGTCAATTTATTCAAACTAAAATGGAGTTTGTGAATAGGTTAGTTAATGCATAATGCATCCATTTAAAAGTCTGAAATATCTCATTACCTCCAAAGACAGTAGTGCCCTTTTAAGTTGCACATACTAGTAATAGAATATTATCTTTTGCAATTAAACTGAGAAGTTTAATAATAATGATTTTTAAGAAAATTAAATGCAGTGCAACCATCACAAGGAGCGGGCTAGACAGACTACACAAGGCTTAAATTAGACTGCTTCATAATCATGGAATGTGCAAAGATGAAAAGAATCAGGTTTTGATACCTCATCAATCATGGTAATTCATTTCTAAAAATGTGTTAACCTTGGAGAGTAGGACTACTCAGAGCCATGAATAACATTGTTTATCATTTCAGCTTACACCTCATGCTCAAAAAGATAACAGTACAAAACTATTTGGTTTAAAATTGCACCAATTAAAGTCAAAATAGAAATGAACTTAATATTGTGTCCAGGAAATTGAGCCGGTGATATTACTTAAGGAATACAGATCTTTCAAGTTTAGTTTATCATTAGCAATATCATGTGCATAGGAACAAAGAAAATGTGTTCTTTTCCCTAATCCCTCTGTGCTGCACTAACAGATAGTGCAGACATTATTTAGCTGAATTAAATAAAATGTTGGGGGGAAAAGTCTTGACAGAGACACTCTGACTGCTTTAAAACTGATGCAATGATTTTCAGATTTTTGCCCTGTGAAGGAAAAAGGCCATTTTGTGCTTCAATAAGAGTGTGGCATGTATTTCCAATATTGATGCCAGTTTCTAATTCTAAATTCATAAGATCAGTTCAACACATTTCCAGGTACCAACCAATTCAAGAGGAGTTAGGAACTAACTGCAAATTTAAATTTTTCTTGATCACTCCCCTGCAAGTGTAGAATTTAGTAATTTATTCAATTTTGTTAAAACAATGCCTCTTTCATCTTATTTAGAATTATTTAAAGCATGTTTCCTGTTTAAAACCATGGGAACCTTGTACCCAGAGTTAAATTTGTGTTGTCTTAACTACACTGGTCTGCTATTGCCATCTACTGGCTTCCTTGTATGCTGCACATAAAACACACAAAAGGGATGTTTTCCTAAAAAGCAGATCAAAAATATTGGCCTAAAATTGAATAGCCAAAAATTAATTCAGAGAAAATGGGGAGAGTCACTCCCTAACAAAAGCTGAAAGAATTTCGGTGGTGTGGAAATCCTGCCATGAGAAACCCAGCTGTGGACAATGACCACAGGACAACACAGACAATAGATGAGAAGGGATAGCCGAGACACGGGTTCAGCTTTAAGACTTCAAGCAAAACTTATAGGCTAGGCTTGGCCTCTCCTCCACACCACCCAAGAAATCCCACGGCTAAAAATCCCACTTGGCATTGGCAATTTTATTTTTAAATCAGCAGAATGCAGGGCCATGACCCAACCACGGCCTGCCCCTTGCGGGGTCCCCAACCCAGGACCCTGTAAGCGGAACAGAGCTGCACCAACTTTCTGAGCAGCTTTTCTCCTTTGCCATTCTACTTGATTCCTCTGCATCTCCAGCTGGAGTTTACTCCCATTGCCAAGACAGAGACCTTATACAACCTTAACAGCAAATGAGCATTAGTCTTTCCCTTTGTCTTAACAATGGCAAAAGTACAAGCACAAAAGTGATGACATATAGGCTAAGCTTTAACACTTCAGACAAGGACATATATTAAATGATGCTCGATTCATACAAGGAATTACAGCACACCTTTGGACTGCAGAAGCATTCTTAAAAAGTGATTCACACTATTAGTTGCTCTAGCCGCTGTCACTGAAGCCCAGAGGGTCCAGCCACAGGGTGTTGTTTTGTGGCCAAACCAAAATAAACAGAATTGACATCCCTGAAGAAATGAAGAATAAAATCTATCTCCAAATTTTAAAAAGACTAGTTAATGGAAGTCTGGTTTTATGTTTTTACGGCAGTACCTTTTATAAACACCATCACAGAACTAAAAAATACTGCTTCTATTGAAAAGCTGTATGAGAAACACGATCCTGCAAATATTTTGGCACACACTTTACAGCAATGTGGCCATTTTGAACAGACTAAGGGGCACTAGGCCAGCCCCTGTCTCCCACAGAGACCGGTAGTCAGCGCCTGTGACAAGAGTTTAAGAACAGGCCAAGTAAAGTGATATTTCTCCTAACTACTCTCTCATCAGCAACCAGTGTTTTTTAGGGACCTGCTAATTCTCTTGATGTTTTAAAAGCTAGCTCTCCAATTAAAATTTTGCTGGCAAAGCTACGTTGGTTCAGGGGAATTTTTTCCCAACTGACACAGTTACCCTGGCAGAACTTTTAATGATGTATTATTGTATCAACAGAGAAGTCTCTTTGCTTGTATAGTTAAATTTGTTTGAAAATCCATTCCACTACATCAGCAAAGGAACTGCTTTGCTAAGCATGCACATGTTCATTAGAGTAGTTTGTCCAAACTGACGAATCCTTTGAAATGTGGACAAACTTGAAGTCTGGACACATGCACAAGAAGTAGGATGTCTTTGCCTTGGACAGTCAGATACAACTTTTTTCTGAGATTACCACATCAGTAAAGCAGACATAAGTCTGAACCAAAGGAATCAATGCAATTTGGACATTGCTGAAGAAAGCAGTAGCCACAGTAGATGTATGCAAAACACATGCGGCTTCAAACTTCCTCTCAGTCAAGCTGACCAGAGACACAGCTTTAGGAACTTAATTTTCATATTACAGTTTTAATTGGTGCATATGGTAAATACTCCTTGAGATCTTTGAGGTGTGTTACTTCTTACCACAGGAGAAAACAGGCATATAATATTATATCATACCAATGTGAGGACAAACTAAGAACTAAATACCACATATTAGCGATCTCTGTACATAAACGGAGTTATAATACTCAAAATAATGATAATATTTATCTTTCATACTATTAAGTAAGCTATAGAAATACAAGCACATGTTAACACGTTTTCACAAACACAGACACAGATGTGTTATATAATATATAGAAGGCAACTCTATATATTATATACACAAGCACTCTCTCAAAAAGTATGTAAACATACAGGCAGGCACAAACCCCCAGTATTTTTATAGAAAATATAATTAGTGCTTGTCTTTAGTGCCAAACAATACGTTACAGCATCTATGCATACTTTGAAAGTTCTAAATCTAGAGCAATCTTCATTAATAGGATTTAATTTTAGCTTATTTGAGATGTCACAGTTAAAGGTAAATTCCCAGACATAAAATCCTGGTGACATGCATGTCAATAGTGTATCAAATAGACTTCCAAATGCAGAAACAACATTTAAAGGCATTGTTGTCTTGCTTTTGGCTTTTTTTTACATATTAAATTATTTTTGTAGAAAACAAAACTAATTTATTCATAAAATGGAAATTATCTAGCATTCTGAAACATTATCAAAACATTTAAGAGGTCTATACATCCCCATCTTTTCCTATAATCAAACCTTTTTGAAATATGTAAAAGTATTCTTAACATTTCTATTTTATAGGCCAAGTTGCAGTATCAGTAGTGTCAGAATATGAAGTTTGCCCACAGAGAAGATCACTAAAAATAATCTGTTAAATTTCCAAACACTAGAAAATAAATAAAAGCCATTAAGAATATAATTAACATTTTTTTCCTGATGTTTTGCAGTAGACAGATTCACTACAGTGCCTTTTTCATTACGCAAGTGTTAAACTGCTGCAAACAATTCCTTGGCAAAGCAACTGGGGCAAATAAAAAAGGAGGAGGGCAGGGAAATTAAAAACATAAAAGAGGCAAGGAATGGATGAGGACAGAGGCATCATTTCTTGCTTTTAAGCTTTGAATTCATTAGTATGGAGGATCTGAGCAGTAATTCTCATGGACAAGCGTGCTGGCAGTCCATTCAGTAGGAACACGGTTTCAGCTAGTCTATAAAGAACATACCTGCAGTTCAGATGAGCAATGGGTATGTGATGTTTTAGTTGTGGGAGAGTTGCTGCAGTACTATTGCTTAAAAATGAAAATAAATAAATGCTGACTGTGTTAGCTGATGACTGAGAAAATCTAGGAAAAGCATGAGGAACAACTTGCTTCCATGTTGAGGACATTCAGGGTAGGAAAGAGTAAAGAAAAAATACAAGAGAGGCACAGCTTGAAATTTTAAGCACTTATACCAAGTAACTTTGAGGGAGTATCCATTTTGCTGCAAAAGCACTTCACACCTGTGAGCCAGATTGCATGTGCTGAGCTGAATTTACTTCATGCTGATTTAACTCAACACTGGAGGGGCTGAGCTGAGAAACATGAAAGTGGAAACAGTACAAGAAAGTGTACATGTGCAGTCACACACCACCTGCAATTTATGGAAGCTGGGAATGAACACTGAGTAATCTGATATGGGAATGGTTACGTTTAACATGTCACATTTTTAGTGACTCTTTGGAGTGTTCACATTACTATGAGTAACAAAGGAAAGCTTACAAACACAAGCAGATGTATCAAAAATGTGAAGGATATGAATGTCACTATTCAATGGTATTAGTATGAATAATCTCATCATATGCTGAACATATCCTGTGTCCATGTATATGTAATATACGTGTTCATCTGTGAGGAAAAAATACAATTGTATGTGATGTATGCTCCACTGAGGACACCACTGAAACCTCAGTAAAGCTTGGTCAAAATTTTGGTCAAGCTTTGTTTCAGACACTCCAACACGTTCAAACCTAGAATGGCTCCACTAGAATTACAATGTAACAGTAGGCAGCAAGAAGTTCCATTAAGAAGTACCCCACCGAGTACTTCTGCTGAAAGGGAAGCAGGTTGTGCATGGCACCACAACAAAATGCTGCTGCTCAGCTAAATCTGAAGTGGCTAGACTCATGTAAACCATGAAGGCAGCAGCGAGGCATCATAGTTCTCTTTCATGTCTTCAAAGAGGAGAGTCTTAGGCTGCCATACAGATTTTCCGTTAAATTTTGAAGCAATTTACATTTTAAAGTGGTGCTGTCCTTCTGCTACAATCTCTGTGTGGCCTCAATCCATAAAATGAATCTGCTGCCAAGTAAAATGTCATAATCCCATAGTTCAAACTGTTGAATTTACATAGGAGTTAGGTCCACTGATCTTCTGGTAAAATGTGGAGCAGTGTATTGTGTGTACAGTAACATCTCCTAGGGCTGTTCAATGACAATGTGACTCACAAGGAGAATCAAAGGAGAAGCTGTGCAGAATACCAGTCTAACTACTCTTATATTAATTAAACGCTACAATTATCTAAATATTAACCCTCTCTGGTTTCTTTTGGTGTTCTAAACACATAACTGTCTGGTGGGCACATAAATCTCTTCCATCTGTGTATTTCAGATGCTTACTGCTATGACAGAAACTCCAGCTGCTGTGCTGTTCGGCTTAGGGCCTGTGTTGAAATGCTTCTTTATCTTCCCAGCTACTGAGAGTTGATGTTCATTCTCTGGAAGGCCATCATCCTGCAGATAAATAAAGTAAAATAAAACTTCAGAGAAGAAAGATGAAGAAAGAAGGAATCGTGAAGTGATTACAATATTACCTATCAATACAGAAAAGTTTACAAAAAGTTTGCATTAAAATGGGTCAATCATTTTCTCCTTTTAAGGTACTTACAAGATGAACAAATTATGGCACTAAGCAGTCTCTCTCTTCTTCATTACCCAATATTTTCTTCTCAAACTTTAGGTAATGTTCATGAATAATAATTGTTAAACATTTCATTTTTTCTTTCTACCACATCTTAATTACCACTGCCTAGTTATTTTTAAGTCTATTAATATTTCAAAGCCTGAGAAACTCAGATGTCCTTAAGATTCTGTTTACTCATCACACAAATTTAATGACAATGACCTCAAAAGTAAAAAGTACCCAAGATATTACAAAAACAAGAGGCCCTGTTTCTGCATCCCTGTCAGGATGCAGAAAAGGATCTCCAAAAATCCTGAGAGACACTTATGAGGTCCTACATTGTAAAGGCTCCACATTCAGGGACTATGGGGTTGGGTAAAAGCTGCAGCCACAGCCCAGTGAGTCTACAGTGAGGAAACCCAGGTAAGATGGGAGCTGAGACGTGCCCTGGCTGAGACCCTTGGGATGGGTGAATGTGAGACATCACCAACACCAGGATGCATCGTTGCACATGTCTGCAAGCCAGGTCAGGTGCTCATGGCTTGTGGTAGCATTCCCCACAGACCATGATTGTGCTATACTAAAGCCATTCTTAATCAAAAACACCTTCACAAATCAAATCTCCGACTAACTGGTAACAAGGGATTGCAATTCCATTCCCCAGTCCCAAGGCACAGAAGCCTGGAATGCTGTGGGAAAGGTACATGAATGCAGACAGAGGCACAGACTGCCTGGGAAAGCAAAGAAGGGCCCAGCTATGGGTGTCCTCTTCTTCCATGCCAAAATATTCTCACCTTGAGCTCACCTGAGGTAAAGTAGGCACACAAGTGCATGGCCAAGCAGAGGCAGACACGCTGCTGTGGCACGCACCAAGCAGGTCAGCTGTGCACATACTCCAGCTCAGATGCCACGCAGCTGGGCTGGGACATTCCTCCTTCCAGCTGAGATGTCTCACTTTGCAGAGGAAATCTGAATACCTGCACCTAGGCATGCTGGCACCCTCCATGCTGAGGAGAAGCCCCAGCAGAAAGAAGGGAGTTTGCAGTTTTGCACAAGTCCCCAGGTTAAATTCAAGCCCAGGAAAAATGGAGGGTTTTTTAGAAATTGTAGAAAAGATCCTTATGCCTGAGAAATGTGCAAAAAGCCACTGCTCAGTGAGACTTCCCCACTAGCAGAATATGCAGGATCCCAGGCAAAAATATGCAGATTAGGTGGAATAGGGAACAAAATGTAGAACAGGCAAAATATGCAGGGTATCAGGTCACTGACCACATGCCATAGTCATCCCTAACTGGTACTGGATGACATGTAGAGGTGTGAAGAGCTGAAATAATTTTTGAACTCCACTTAGTTAAAATCCTAGTAGAATGCAGGTAAACAAGACAAGATCAGAATAGTGAGACATGACAGACACTTTCTTTTTTTTTTTTTTTTGATTTTTTAGACATTATGAGTGCCCTTAAAGAGTTACAGAGCTGCTGCAGTAAATCAAGAGTTCAGTGAGCATATGGGAATTTCAGGGAGGTTGGTAGGGTTTGTTATTTATTTAGCTTGGGGAGTTTGTGTTTAGAGATCCCTTACTCACCCCTTAACAAAATGTCTCAGCTGGCAAAATATGGTCAATGCACACAGCTGCAAAACACAAAACAAAACAATACAACCCAGTAGCTGATTATTGTCTAGCACTGGGGAGTCCTGGCTCAGTGGTATATGACCCCTAAAAATAACCTGCTTCCTGTGACCTTGCCTTTCCCAGAAGAAAGCTAGTAAAGTGAACTCCTCTTCACTAGAGAAGGGAAAAAAAAAAATAAAATCATTCTCTTGGCTTTCTTGACATTAGAGTCTGCCAAGCGTTCATGTCATCTTGTCAAAAGAGTAAATTACAGAGAAGACAACAGTTACCAAGACTGTGGTCATATTTTATTGGTGAAGCACCACACCCACAGTTCCAGTGGCAGCATTCCACAGACACATCATTTGGGCTCCAGCTTTTAGATGAAATACCTTCCAGCTCAATTTAAGATGAAGCATAGGGATATATCAGAATTCCTCTATTGTTACTAAGTTTTTATTACTACTGTTGGTGCCACCTGATGTTTAGTAGTTCTCTTTTATTCAAACAGGCTTTATAAACAAATCAATACATATTAAACTGGCTCCTGGAATCACTTCAGTCAGCTATAAAATAGAGAGCTATTGAGAGTGAGAGAAGACAGCTGTTTAACTAAGTACAAAACAAGTTGCTTTGCAGTTTTAAAAGGCAAGAAGTGAAAAAAACCCCACCCATATAATATCAAACTGATCAGAATTAGCAGGTTAAGTTGTAGACTTGGAGAACAGGGTAAACACTGCTGACAAGAATTTCATTGGGTTGATGAAATGGGAGGGATGTCAAACCCTGAAGTGGTTACCTGTTTCTTTCCCCTGTATTAAGTCTTTGCTTTTTACAGTGGGTTAGGATCACAGAATTTAATCTCAGCACTAGCAGTAATCATAAGATTTTTTTTAAAGGTGACTAGTGATTTTTGATGCTCCATGTGGGAACTTTTAAAGAGTCATGAGCTTCAGAAAATGTTGACTGCTGATACTCTGAAAGAAGAGCTCTCCTGTACACACCTCAGAAGCTGAGCAGTCAAAAGAGTTTGAAAACTCTGGTCCAGAATTTGAGTTTTCACATGGACAATATAAACTGCTTGGAATGTACACTTTTGTTTTTTGGTTTGGAGTATTTTGGGTTTTTTTAACCAGACTCTACAAAATACCTTTCATGGTCTACTTGCAAGAATTCAAAACAAAAAAACAATAAAAAAGAGGAAGAAAGTCTTGGGGTAATTCCAGTAATTGATAAAAACCGGTTTCATATTTGCATTGCTCTCTGTGGCAGGAGACATTGCCACTCAAAGTAAAAAGAAGTGTTAAAAAGATATAATGAAGTTCAGAATTCCCAAACTCCTTCTGCCCTAAAGCACTTAGATCCATTTCGCAAGATGGTCACAAGAGCTTTACTTTCCAGGTCTAAAATCATCAGATGAATAGATCATTATACAAGTAACAGCAGGAAATTAAAGCAAATAGAAGTGCAGGAAAAGCTTTTGGACACTGTTTCCTTTAAAGACTACAAGGAAATTTTTCTTTGTGCAGTGTCCTAGGGTGTAACTAAAAGTAGTGCAGCTGCCAAATAAGAAATGTCTTTTAAAATTAATTTCTTTACAAATGTTTAGCGTATTGCTACTTATTGCTTGGTTATTTATTTCTTTTGCACACAAATTTCCAAGGCAGACATAGTGAAGGAAAATTGTAAAAGCTCCAGTTTCCCTAATTCTTTTTAGGCTAGTGTGTGCAATCTTCCTCCTCCCACAACAACACACATTTTAGATTGATTATTTTAACAGAGAAGGATTTACAGAATGCCAGCCATCCCTTTCAGCATTCACTGCTCAGTGATGTATTGGGAAACATTTACTACTTACACAACAACAACAAAAAAAATAGTGAGTTTGTCCTGTAACTTGTTTCAAGTTATCAATAACATTAAAGTTTAAAATGCCAGACCTCAAGCTTCCCGCCTCTTTTATAATTCTTTGGCTTTGCAAACAATTTGAGCAGGTAAAGTAAAGAGCTGGGGTCCCTGTAGGGGAAGTATAAACTAATGGATTTGTTTCCAGGTCTAAGTGTACTGCATAAGAGAAATGAATCCAAATAAACTAAATGGAGGGGGTAAAGAACTGCTGCTGAACTGCATTTAGAATTCAAGATCTCCATCTGTGGCAGTGGCATGTAGCCAACATCTTTTCAGGTTTTGTTTTTTTGAATTGAAAACAGCTGTGATATTATTCACATAGAAACTGCTTTACTGGTCTGACTCTGACCATGACAAGTTTTTCCAAGAGGATTCCAGATATTTTTATAGCAAAATTTTAAACTGAAATGAGAGTTTGCTCCTACTGAAACTGTCAAAGCACATTCCAGGAATTTCAGCAATTTACCAAGTAATCACATAGTAAGCAGCTATAAAGTAGAATGGTTATTTACAATCTACAAAACGGTTTTATACAGTGTAAGCAGTTACAACACTTCTATCAAAAGTCTGATCAAAGAGAGAAAATGTTTCTTAAAACTGTCGAAGAAAACACATGCCCGCTTTTCCAGACAGCTGTTCAATCTAGTATTTTAGCTGCAGATTTAACACTATGAATAGGTTCAAAACTGAACTAAGGGGAGTATTGTAGTGAACTCTATTCCAGTTGAAACCAATAGAGAAAGTAAAGTCCAGCATGTGACACCATGGAAAAGTACTGAAGCAGGTTACCTGTGGAAATGGAGCATAGGTGAAAATTCCATGTGCTATTTCTTCTCAGAAAGACAGTATATGCATAATTGCTCATAATTACAACACATAGATTGCAGAGCATTTTGTAAACAGGGATGACAGTATTAATTCCTTGTCCTGAAGCTGGGAAAAGGAGGTCCAGGGAGGCTGTGTGACAGAGCTGCAGCTGATCAAGAGAGTGATGGCAGAGGGATGTGTAGTTGGATCTGACACTGCACATTCTGCCTCTGTGCATCAACGGGCTGTCCCTGCTAGCTTATCTACTGATACTGCCCAGACACACTTCAGGGAAGTGCCCTTTCTCATGGAAGCATTTAAGCACCTGTTTCAACTCAGCCATATTCTTATTTCTTCCGATGTGAACTAGAATTGTAGTGCTATCTAGTTAATTTTATGCCCAGTATTAAGTGCTTCCATGTGTGATGCCTTGAAATAGGAGCAGTATTTGGAATGCGTTCAACTGCTTTCCTGAACTGGTCCCTGTGCTAGCCTTCTTCCTTCCAGAAAAAAAATATATGGAGAACATAAGAGCAGTTCATAATGCAGATTCAGAAGCAGTTTTGATCTGCATTATGAACTATCTTTAGTGTAATGATGAAGAAAAAATACTGATTTGTTTCAGGTGTTAAAAGCAGTAGAAAAGAAGGAATTACAATATGGTCATGGAATATTTGTTTCACTTACTTATAGACAGAACTGCTACAGGTTTTGATTGCAGAGAATTATTACCAGCATAAAACTACAAGTGCAGCAGAGCTAGACCAAAGATTAATTTTTCACTGCATGTTGTTTCTAACAGTGCATCAGAGTCACTCTTCAAGAAGTAGTATATTGAACACAGACAAGTAGATCTTGAACTTCCCCTGGTACATCCTCTAGTTCATGCCAACTAAGTACTTAAGAACTTTGTGAGCCAAGAGTTATATCCGGACCACTATATTTAATAAGCACCAATGGGGTTATCCTCCAAAAATGTATTAAATTCCCTTTCAAATCCATTTATACCAGTTCTCTACACCACCTTCTGGCAAAGGGTTCTACATGTTAACTCATTGCACAGAAATCCAGGAATTTGTCAAGGTGCTTTAGTAACCAGAGCTCAGGTTTTTCTAGCAGAGCTCTTGAGTGTTAGAAGTCTTCAGCCCCCAGCCTCTCTCCCTTGCCATCCTCACCAGCAGGTACTACTGAGGGCAGGGAAGCAGATCCTTATGTCACTTGCACACCACCACCATCAGCTCACTGACAAAGAGCTGCACCTCTTCTTTTTTATACATCGCACTAAAATGGCTTTCTAAAACACATCATCGTGAAACAATTAAAAAAAAAAAAAAAAAGAAGTAACTGGGGGAAGCATTAACATTTCAAATATATTTTTCAGAAAAAATGGAAGATTAGTGACCACTTCATTAAGGTGGTGTAAGCAAGTGACATTTCAGTAATCTCAGCAGCAGGGTGCAGGCTTCTGATCAGTCACTGCCATCTATTCCTCTGCAGCACTCCAGAAATCTCCACCTCCTCCCATGGAGACAGAGAAACACCTTTATCACCATAAGGCATTATAAACTGTGACAGAACACTATGTCCAAGGACAGCCCCTGGTACGAGGAATATTAATATTTCAGCTGCTTGAATATCATCTTAAAAATGAAAAGATTTTCATCAGACATTGTCCTGGATCCTTGCACTCTTCATACACCACAGAAGTGTTCTGCACGTTAATATCGTTTACAAATAAAATTGGTTTGAGCAATAAGGGAGCCTCCAAGTTTAAAGCATATACTTAGTAAATACTTAACTGATCACCACTACTCTGACTGTATAGAGGACATTTTCATTAAAAAAAAAAAAATCTGAGGTGACTGTATATTTTAATTTTTAGAATAATTTTTAATTAATCACATATATCAGCTGAGGGACCAAATAGTATTCCAGGGAGGACTGCACACTCAAACTTGCAACAAACAAAACAAAGCAGTATTTCTTCTTCCTTTAATTTTCTTCTCTGTTCATCCCAATTGTATTTCTTTTCTCATTTGTCCCTTCTGAACTGGAATATCAATTATCCCAAATTTTTATTTCTTGTCATCCAAATATTTTAAAGCATGTAAAATATTCTGGAATAATTAACAAATCTGAAATATCATCAGAAGCTAAATATGATTCTAAATGTTTCCCTGTTCCATTCTGGATGAAGTAGGTTTAACAGTATGGACTATGTTACAGTAAAGCCTAATCATAACTGTGAGATTATTTTTGAGTCCACCTGATCTTAGGAGAACAAAATGTCTCACTGAATCTGTAAGCTGAGTGTTAGAGATATACATTTAGCAAACATGACTGAGATTTTCTGAAAGCCCATTTCAGAGAAAATGTAGCTGAGCACACACAAAACAGTGAAAACTCCAAGGTACAAAATACACTAAATCCGCCTGTAATCTGGCTTATTTCCAGTTAAATCTGTGGCATCTTTAGAATGTGCTGGCTTCCAAAAGAGCATAGCAAGGGCTTGATGGAATAGTTTAAAGGTGCCAAACTTCAAGAAGCATCTGCAATTCTGAAAATACTTACATTAACCCATGGATGCTCAAGAACTTGCAAGGCTGAGAATCGCAGATCTACATCTACTTGAAGCATCATTGTGATAAGTTCCTGAGAAATTGAATACCAGGTCAAATTTAAAGAACACTTTTAAAGAACAAATAATCATTTCATTCACTAAAGAACTCTTTAACTGATTTTGTAAGAGTGCTCAAAGAGGGAGTGAAATACCAACAGCAGAAATATACTATTATTTAAAAAATAGAAAAACCATGAACTGATGAACTCTCAGCTGAACTATTAAATCAATATCTAACAGTACCTTGAAAAGATAGAAGACAGTTCTGAGTTACAGTTCTGAAGCCACTGTTTAAAAGAAAAGCACTTAGTACATTATGTGCAAAACAGATGGTCCCATGAAATTAGGTTAGCTTCCCATTAAGAAGAAGCCAATTCCTCTGTAGGAAAAAAAAAAAGGCTGCAAATAGAGTTTTACTTTAAACTCTTGTATAAATGACATAGAAGATATTAAAAAACCCCAAACCAACACTTAAAACCATTATTTTCATCCTCTGATTTCCTCGGCAGTCACCTAGATTTCAGCTGGCATGTAAGTAAACATACATCTAATTCCAGCACAGAGTGGAGTGCATAGAAAACAGGATGGTGGTATGACAGCAAATAAAGATGTACCACCAAAGACCCAAGCTAGTAATTATTAGTTACAAAAATAAGTTAAATGGATAGGCTAAGGCTTCAAAACAGAAATTTTAGACTGAACTATTTGGAAGAAGCAGTTTCCCAGGAAAACACCACTGGCAAAGGACTTGCAGGATTCCCACTAATGATGCTATGAAATAATGCCTTCTACAACACAATGATTTAGTTTAGAGGACTTCCAATTCCACGACTATCTCATTCATTATCTTCATTAGTTAACAGGCTAAAATGCTAGTCCTGATCCCCCTCCACATACCTGTAAAAGCAGGATGTAACTCTCCAAAGAATGGAAATCCAGAGCTACTCTCATTACCTGCATCCACCTTCAAATTTCACTTTTTTTTTCTTGTGATTAATTAAACACTGTCACACTGAAGGAAACCGGAAGACAGTTTTTCATAGATTTGTCTTACAGACTAGAGAAGTAAACTGACTGAAAGTAAGCACTCATCTATCTACAGAATGACCATATGAAGTTTTTTTTACATACACATATGTATTATGTCTCTGTCCACACGTATAGTCACTGTAGTGAATGCCAGATCCCTAGAAAATCTGTTGCTCTAGTGCACTGGCGAGAGTTGAAAAACTTGATCTGCTCTGTAAGTATAATGAACTCTATCAAGGGCTGTATCTGTAAATAATTATATCTGCCTGAGCACACCAAAGGCTGCAGGTCAAGAGCTGTGACCAGAACAAGTCTGTATCTCATACCACACTGCAACAATACGGCAATGGGCGGCCTGGTTCTTTGACAGAAAGAAACAACAGACATAACATCTAATGGGGCTAATAAGGGAAAGCAGCCTCCCCACAATATTATTACATAATGTTCAAAGGCTCCAGGTTAGTACCTGGTTGCCCTCAGAAGTTCATATAAAAAACAGTCCAATGGAGATTTCAAGCTATGAAGTGAATTACTTTAAATTTTTCTCAATCAATAAGGGCTGCTGGTTTCTCTGTTGTGTGAGAAACCACATAGAGATCTGATGTCCATTTCAGAATGGGGTCCATTTCAGAACCACCTGGAGTCTAAGAGACAGTAACCAAAAATACTTGGTGACCCAGAAGAATTTATAGGTGTAGCAGGAGATGTATGAGACGTGTCAAACACAACTTTGTGAAAGAACAATGTGCATTAGGCACTTCCACTGGAAATAACATTGTAGAAGAAAATACCATTAACTATGAAACTCACCTTTGCAGAGTCAGAAACATTGTCCCAATATGGAGATGGAAAATCCATCTGTCCCATCAAAATCTGATCAAAAAGCACTTCTTGGTCATCTCCACTTCTATAACATAAAAACCAAAGAAAACCAACAACAAAACCCAAAGAGAAATTATTTTCATATGTGGTTTCAACAGACTTCTTAAAATTGCTTTTAATTGCTGATGCCTTAGTATGCCTTTGGAAGCTGTTGAGTGCCCCAGTCATGCAGCTAAGGGTGTGCATGGTGAGATCATAAAACACAGTGCATTTGGTACACTCTTTCTTTTTGCTTTTCTTTAGGATTGTCCACAACTTTGAAATTGCTTTTAGGGGATAAAATATCTGACACATCCTTATTAAGTTGCTTACATTTTAATTACCTTTTACCAACCACAAAATATGTTGCATTTTGTCCATGAAAGAAGATGATTATTTCACAGTGTACTTAAAACTTCAGGCAATGGCACACAGAACCTGTAATGAAGGCTCTTGTTTTGTAATGCAATGAAGTTTAAACTACAATAAACAAACATGAGACAGAGATTTTACCATAAAATCAGACATTTATGGGGCTTGTGTAAAACACTACGCAGAGCACAGAAAAAAACCACCAAACCCTAAGAGCAGAGAATTTCTACCAGTGGGAATCTCTGCTTAATGTGAAAGGAGCACAGGGACCAATTCACATAACAAAGATGGTTGAATAGATCAGTCCATACCCACGGAATGGAGGAAAACCACAGAGCAGGATGTAAGTAATCACACCCGCTGCCCAGATGTCCACCTTCAAGCCATATCTAGAAGTGTGAGAGACATGGTTAGAGACATCCGATTCCTATGGACTACAGTGCAAGAACAGAGGAAACATGTTCAGAATCATTAATAATTTCTTATAAATTCTCATCTGAACTTTCTCTACCTACCAATCCTCATTCTGCTCTCAAATATTTTTACACTTACATTTTAAAATTACATTAGATCAGAATGTGTGAGTGCACAGAAGACATTGGGCTGTATTCTTGAGTTAGTTAACTAATTCAAGTTGAATTAACTTGAGTTAGTGATGCCTGTCAACATGAAGTCTGCAAAGGTGACAAGGGCTGCTCAAGCCAGCAGGCATTTACTCTGTGGAACAAATCGGAAGAGAATAGTGTGTGATAATGAAATAGAAGTAAGTGAATGGTAGTTAGCAGTCTCCAGAAAACAGAATTACTTCCACTGTATCTGCAAATGGCTAGAGAGTAACTCAGTGTTAAGCTGAAAAGTTTGAGGCCGACAGCTGGCAGAGGCTGACCAGGATAACTCCAAAGACAGCCAGCTCTGAAATGGTTTGGGTAAGAGGGCCTCCAGAGGTCCCTTCCATTGTTCTATGAGCCATGAGTCTGCATCACAGCCAGCCAAAGGCAGTATAAAAATCTTAACTGCAAGAACTCCGATCAGGCACAATGGCAAGTATGTGCTCCAATGAGTACACATCAATGTATGACCACTACAAGTGATTTACCCAGTTTCAGCGATGATTTCTGGAGCTACATATGTTGGTGTCCCACAGACAGTATATAGAGGTCCATCCACAATTGTTGCTAGGCCAAAGTCTCCCAACTTCAGAGACTTGCTTCCATCTTGGTGTTCATATACCTAAATCAAGAGGAAAATTCAAAGCTTTACCACAAAACCATCAAGGTAACTACTGTATCACCTCTAACTGCCAGAAATGTTCCTTTTTATTTACAGGTTTTTTTCTCCTCCCTACCTTTAACATATTTCCCTGCCTGCTTTGAAAATTCATGGACAATTTGGACAACTTCTCTTGAATACAGTCAGGATGTTTGAAAAGACTTGTCTCACTTACTTGTCCAACAAAACACATACCACTTCCTAGATGCTAAAGCCCAGAAGCAAATATGTGACCTTCCAACAGTGGCTTTCCTATGTTAACTCCCTACTGAATTCATAGTCTAGAAGGACTGAGCTAATGCATTTTACTTGCAGACAGCTTAAAGGTTTGCACAGGAACTTCAACTACTTAGAAAATACAAAAGTGACTGTACTGACAGCAGTTCCAGGCTCTTGTATGTGCTGAAGCCACAAGACACAAACCTGGCTGGGCTATTTCACCTAGAAATACTGTCCAGTCCTTGGAGGACTCTTACACACCAATGAGTGTCTTACTGGCATGGTACCATCACAATCAACGAGTCATGGGCAGTTAGGGCTGCTAATGGGTATTCATGAAAATCCTGTCTTAAAACCTGGTCTTCACAGCAGCAGCGTGATCTTTCATGGGGTTTTATGGGTGCAAAGGGAGATAAAGATGTAGTCACATGAAAAAAAGGCTAGAAACATAGGTAAAAAGTACGTCGTTTTAAAAGCTGGATCAGAGCAAAAGAACAGCCCAAACCTACAAACACTGAAAACTTACCAAAAAAAACCCCAAAAACCCACAACAAAAGTTTCAAATAAAAAGTACAAAAATGTATATAAATTAAACACTAGACTGTAAGTCTATCTTTAATCAATTTGAGTTCTTGCTTCCCATTTTGGAATGTTTTTACAACAGCACCTTAAAAAATGGAAACAATCTACAGGAGGCCTTCTTATAATATATATGCATCAATTTATTATTTTGCAACCCAAACCAAAGCTCCATGCAGTCTGGATCACTACTTAATGATACTGTGTAAACAATTTTCAGCAAAACTGTACAAAAATTAAAGATATCATACTTCCCAATTAAAACCAAAATAATCCTTCATATATATCTTCACCAGCTACTCCTACATCCAAAATCACATTTATCTGTAACTGTTTTAAGAAGAAAATTGTAGATTTTTTTCTTATAAAAACACAATTTCTACATGGGACCTTTGAAGAGTTCACTTGGAGCAAAAATAAATTCTTGAAGTCTCTCACCACTGTTTGCTACAGCTCATAATAATTAATTATGTTATACAGCCCCTATCCCCCAGTTTCTTGTTTGTTAATGTTAGTCACATCTAGAGAGAAAACCCCTCTCTGCCCTGAATCCCTGCTTACCAGGTGATACAGCCACAAGCAGACATTCAGAATACACAAAATTCTTCTCCTCTCCTTATGTTACTTTTAAGAATTCAATTGGATGTTTAAGAGGACCAGCAATTTAAAATGGATTCAGATTTCTCTTCTACTAAGCCAGAAAAAAGTTATGTTTATAGAAAAGCACTGGGAAAAAAAAAGCAATTATAGTTTTATTAAAAACACAGATTGTTAAATGCATCTGGTTCCTGAAACTGAAGAAAGTGCTCTCTGAAATGGCAGTAATAAATCTAATTTCAACAACAGTCTTAATTAAGTCTAGAGACTAGGGCTTTAAATATTCACTTGCTGAAATATGCAAAGTGTGCACTTAGACATCAAGAGCTGAATCTGGCCTAATTAGTATTTCACGTTCTATTTCATGCAGTTATCTTTTACAAAGCCCTCTCTGAGCTGTGCTAACCTAGCAAACAAGTTCCTTCCTTCAAGAGACCACACCTTGTGTGACTCATCCATACTAGAAATTAATTACATAAGAGGTTTGTTTGGCAATATTTACCAATGCAGAAGGTTTGGTACAGTGTATTTTCTAGTATTCTGCCTCATCTGTTTCTAGGAATAACTTCTCTTGGAAAACAACTTCAGTTGACTTGTAAAAAATGAAAAAAGTAACTTTTCCTCACCCTGTTATAACTCCATATAAAAGAGAACCCCGTGTGAAGCTGTGGTATGTTACTTGCCAGTCAAGGAATGGGAAAGATAATTTAACACTCATGTTATTCAGAATAAATGCTATATATGTTCCTGCATTTAAATAGTGAAGGGCAATTAAAGAAATGGGGATTAGTGCAAATTGCCCACTATGTATTGCTTTCACTGTTTTAACTAAGCAATAAAACTGTGTAATTGTACTACACTAATTGAATGCAGCCACACATAATTGTATGCCACCATATGTATCCTATTAGTATAAAAACTGTCAGTATTTTCTAAGCTGCTCTTGTGATCAGTGCAGATGGCAACAGTCAGAGAAGTTGTTCTCTAGGGTTTATTATATGGCTATAAAGACATCCCATGACTTGACAAAATAAACGTTCTAAATAGCAACAATTATGATAAATGTTCCAATTATATAAAACATGGAAGACTCCCTAGAGAATAAAAAATAACCAAAAAAAAAAAAAAAAAAAAAAAAAGAAAAAGAAAAAAAAAAAAAAAGCTAAAACATCACAGGTATTCAGCATACCCTAAATTCTTGGACAGTTGACCATTAGGTAGACTTTACATGCCTTGAGGATAATATGGAATATTTAAGCAGTTAAAAAATAATGGGTGATGCACATAGGACAGGTTCACACACAAAAAGATTTATTAGCAGGATCTAGAGCTGGTCTCACACATCAGCTCTAAGCCTGAAAGTTACTTTTAGGATGAAGGAAAAATGAAAAGAGAGAAAGGAGGAGGTGAAAGGGAAGGCTCTACCAGGGCCTGGTAAGAGATGAAATAAAGAAACTTCAGATGAGCATCCTCTTCCCATCTCCCTCCCCAGAGCAGCATGTTCCCCTTCACTCCCCATGTTTTTCTGTAGTAACTCTACAGCCTTGCTCATCCTCTCCATTGTTTTTTTCCCACTAATGGGGTTATTAGCCTTGGGACATGCTCCTCTAAACCTGAAGTTACAATCCATGAGTTGGAAGAAGGTGGGAGAGAAAGGGCTGATTCCCACACTAGTGGCCAGGAGAACCTGCTATAACAACACACGCAGGGTTTGCACATGCAACACTGAGACAATAACAGAGGGAAAGCCACAGCACAAGGACAACAAGGGAAAAATGCCGCCATGACCACTTAGGTGAAGGGTTAAAGAGCTGCAAGGAAAAAGGTAGGCTAAAAAAGGCAAGTAGAAAGTATTTAGCAAGAGAAGCATGAAGACCCATGTGGTATTTTTCAAGTGCTTTTTAAATACCATCTTGTGACTCAAGGAACCACACATCCCATTTGACAACTAAGATGAAAGCAGAAAGGTTCAGAGACACTGAGGCCACAGGCAGCCAATGTCAGAGCTGGGCTCAGAGCTCAGGTAAGGCTGGTTCCAAAGCACTCTTCTGAAGCAGTGTTTTTTTTCTTTTAAGGACCTGATAAACCTTGAAGAATTAATATAATTTGTGAATCAAATGCTGGCCTTTGAGAATTAGGATGCTGCAAGAGGTTAAATGCTGCATTCTTACTGCTCCATCTCAAAATCAATGCACAACACTGGAAAAGTCACTCAGAAACAATTCAGCTACAGTGTGAACAATGTGATCATTCCCAGTAGTGGGTAATCACCAGAAAAGTGGAGCAGTCAAATCTAATCCTTTCCCTGCTGCCCTCACCTCCCGCCTTCCTCTTTCCCCCCAAAATTTTAACTCTGAAAACAATAGAGTTTAGGCAGTTATAGACAAGTCAAGACAGCCAGCAGGGCAAGGCTTGTCCCAGAGCAAGACCCTCCTGCCCACTCCAGGAACAGCATTAATGAATCCTGGCATGGGATTGCTACAACATCTGCATGCAGCCACCGATCAACACCGGCACCAGAAATGCAAAGGGAACACAAGGGACAAGAAAGGTGTATCAGTCATTAGTGTCTAGTGAAACTCTGCCCAGGGTGTTTTCAGCAGTTTCTGGAAAAATGAGGGCAGGCTACTTCCTCACACAGAACCTGCCACTAGAGGAACTTCATCTGTAAAAATCCCACTCCCTGGAAGTTTAGTAAGACCTGCTGGAGTCAACCTTCCCATAAAATCTCTTCAGTGTCAAGCAAGACTAAATGCATTAAGTCATGGCCAAGACCACACAGCTGAGAGAACTGATATTCTATGATTCTATGAACATAGTTTTACGGTTGCAGAATATATGGAGAATTGGGACATCTTGATACAGGAAAATGTCAGCAAATTTGTGAAAACTCAGAACAGTGAAATAATTAGGAGAAACTAATTTTTCAGAAGAAATAAAACTATGTGGAGGATAAAATTGCTTCATTCAAGTGTGCAAAATTCTCAGAAGAAAGACTAAGTGCCAGAGTATGTTTTTCACTGTTGTCAGTGGATAAGGCTCATACAGATTTAGCCAGAAAAATGAAGATTTAGACTGTCTATCTGGGAAAGTGGCATAATAAAAAGTGCTATAGGATTATTTGGGAAATGCAGTAGGAGGACAATGAAGTCCCTTCCTGGCTTTGCTCTGAGGTATGACATGATTAGGGCACAGCATTAACATGCACCATACTTGCAAAACTAAAGGGTTGTTAATTATTTAGGCAGTTACAGAAGAACAGAATAGTCTGCTGAGGAGAGAAAACTTGTATTTATGAGATGCTTGAAATTATCCTGCAGTTTACTATTTCATTTCTAGTGATCCCAGGAATAACTCAGCTGCTGTGTCCCATGGAACAGTCTAGACATACCACCTTATGTTACTGTACTTCCTGTGACAGCTGTTATTCTTAGGAGAGCTTTACAATGCAAAGGTTAAAATTAAAAGATCAGTGACTTAAAAGACTGAAATAAACTTGGCAGGCATGTGGAAGGAGGAAGTGCAGACCTTTTCTCACACACTCCCAAGTTATCAACAATATTGAAAGATTAATCTTCACTTACCAGTAGATTCTCCGGCTTGATATCCCTGTGGACAATGTTCAGGCTGTGAAGATACTTGATGGCACTGGCCAGATTGTAAAGCATCCCGCTGGCATCCCGCTCTGTGTACTTGTTCGTGGAAGTAATAGCATCAAAAAGATCTCCTCCCTGGAGCAAAATTACCATTGGATATGAGAAATACTGCTTGTGATATGACTGAAAAACTTAGGGAAGATCAAGGAACATTTTTAAAGGAGGAGTAGGAGGATGGGAAGGGAGCAGCACAGTTTCCTTGCAGCTGTAAACTATGGGTTCTATGATGACATCCCCCCATAATGGCAGGTGAGCAGATCAATAATTCAAAACCATGTGCCATGGCTGAGTTGGTCAGCCAAGAGGCTGGTCTTTCTACTGCAAACCATTCCCACCTGCTGCTGCTGCTTTTGTAACACATCCAGCACTTACCAGCCTGTGTGTTCAGAGCCTGCTACAAATTTCTGGCAAAACTACATACTTGCCTGTCATGATGCCTTTAACCAACCCTTGGCACTCTTTATTATAATCACAAACAGACTGACATCAATTTTTTGCTCAATGCCTGACTGAACACCAGAAAGATGAAGGAACTCTGAGTAAAACTCAAACTAGCTACCTGTCCTCATGGCTATCATATTTTAAAAGTCTGTTTCCATCTCACAAAGCTTTGAAAACGTGGATTTTAGAAACCACTTTCTCTACACAAGATGTGAAGTTTTTGGTAGTGTGATGTCTCCTGCAGTTAATACTGAAGAACTTTAGGGCATGTATGTCAGGCAATCATGCTGGATGACACAGGTGGTAGCTTGTGCCACTTCCAGCTCATCACGCTGCCTAATTCAAGCAAAAGCTGCTGTCAGTGAAAGAAAAACGAGAAAACAAGAGAAAGAAGGAAAGATGAAAAGAAGGAAAACTAAGCAGAAGTCCTCAAAGTTGAAATGATCTTCATCAGCATCTGAGGCAGCCATGACTGTATTTCCAGAGGTGAGCTGGCAAGTGGGGAGAAGAAACTTGGAACTTGGAAGTGCTTGGACAAAGATGGAAAAGGATTTTTAAAGATGAGATTAAGAAGGGAGCTTGACAGAGTGCAGGAAAAACCAATGATCTTTTGAGAGATACTACTCAGAGGTATTGAGCCTTTCACCAACATCTAAGAAGCACTATAAAAAAAACACACTTCAACAAGAAAAACAAACAAAAAACCAACAACAACAACAACAAAAACAAAACAACAAACCAAAAAAAAAGAAAAAAAGAAAAAAAAGAAAAACCAAACAAACAGAAAAATGAAAACAAGAAAAAAGAGAAGACAAAGAATAACTCTGCAAAAACAATGCTAAAATTCCCTGCTGCAGTCAAAACATCAAGAAAAAAAAATCACAGAGGACTGTTTTAAAAGAAAAAGTAAGTATTTTCTGAAGGAAACAGAGGAGTCCCAGCTTTACCAGCTCTTACAGTTATTTTCTGGGGTTTTTTAAGGCTCAACTCCAGAGTAAAAACTTTTTCCACTTTCCAGAGAAAGTAGAAGGCTGGGGGGGGGTGGGGAACAAAGGAAAAAAAAAAAGAATTTTTCCAGGAATCATGGCTACAGAGAAAAGGGTAGGAAAAGAGAACCATTAAGACTCAAACCTGATAAAACAGACTTTAGTTGTCATTAAAAACCAAACAAATTATTGACATTTTTGCATCGTTGAGGTGCTGCTGAAGTATGCCAGGGAAAGTTTATTCCCAGTGTAGATGCAAAACCCCAGCTCTTTGGAAATTGCTTACAGCCAACCATTGTCAAATCTGGACCACATCAAACTTCTTGCCCTGGCTGGTGACTGTTCAAGACACATCAAGATACATAGTGTCAAGGAAAAGGAAGAACAAAAGGCCAAGCTAAACCAGATAGAGGATTAGAGAGAAAGAGGCCAAATATTTGGCAAAAGTACAATACCATGTACTTCATGGCATTATCTGATCCCTAAGTATTAGATATCAGCATGTGGCAAAGTATGTGAGATAAATAATCTATCTTCCCTAAGCTCCTTCCTGTGAAACCCCTGTACCAGCTGCTTTTTAACATGAGGCAGTGGATTAGACAGATCTTTGGTCTTATCTAATATGTTCCAGATGCTCAGACGAAGTGTCAATAACATCAGCAAAGCATCTGCCTCCAAACAAAGAAAATAGTCTGAGCTGAGGTATGAAGAGCAAGAATGAAAGAAGCTGACCCTTAAAAACAGAAGGAAAAATTTTGGCTTGAAGTCAGAAGAAAAGGAAAAAATATTCATGCACAGGAGAAATACAAACTCAGAAAAAGATAGAGGCTGCAGAGCAATTTAACAGACATTCAAGCCAATCTCAAGCAGAATAATTTTCTCCATTTAAGCATCTACCGTAGTCAGTAAAGTTTCTTACCAGGTATCCTGATAAGAAAAGAGACTATATATTTAGTCTGCAGGTTTCTCTGTGGTTAAAAGAGAGATGATATCCTGGAAAGAGTTAACAGAGCTGACAGCTATATCAGGCAGAATTTTTTTCAGACTTTCCTCTCCCCAAAGAGCACTTTAACCTGCAAGGGTCTGCTAAGCCGATTCACACAGCAGGTCACTATCATTTATTCAGGCACCAGGGGTGAGTTCAGGTTGACATTTCAGTCTTAAATCCCCTGTTCTGGAGTGAAACAGGACCAGAAACATCTGAATGCAGTTTTTATCATCTGTGCACATGAGGAAGTGTACTTAGAACTACAGTAACCAATTACTTATTTATTACCTTGTTATGTAAATGATATGCTCTCTCTTTTCTTCTGCAAAAGTGAAATCATATCCTGGAGCATTAAAGGAAACTCAGCAATAAATCTTGTTTCTTAAATTGGCCAAACCCTTGTTAGGTTTGAATAACAATTTTGTTTCGCTGTGTAAAAAGGCAATGTGCCAGAAACCAGGTCTTTGCTTCCTTTTACAAGCACCACTTGCAATGTGTTTATATTTGTATTTATGAAGTGCTTTTTCTTACACTTTACAAAGCAATGAATGGCCTATCTGCCATGAGGTGAGGGCGGGATTTGCAGCAGTCACTTATGTCAAACACGTTACTGCCAATTAATGCAGGGTGGTACTAACTGAAACCGGGCCCTGCACTATCAAGCCTTTTCTCCTTGCCTCTCTTTCCTGTCTGTAAGTTTGATTTAAAGACAAGTCTCCAAAAGTCAGTCAATAACAGATGATTAATCAATTCTAACAGTGCACGCTAAGAAATGGTAACAGTCAGAAATTGGTGAATTAACAATTAATGTCTCTCCAGAAATGCCTTCCCCAGTGCCCATAGAGTGCAACAAGGCTTTTCTTCCAATTATATATTAAGGAATAGATGTTTGCTTCAAAGAAACAAAGTTGACTTCCCAGGATCAGGATATTTCTTTTAAATTTCTTCTACTATTCTACATAAAAGAAAAGACTATCAAAACACTGTTCTCTAGGATATAAGAAGAGATTCCTATAAAGCCTTTCCATAACATAGCTAAAAGAACATGCACAGCAATCTTGAAGAGTAAAGAAGAAAGAGCACAAGGAAACAGATTTCTCCAGAAAGTAAATATAATGCATGTGGTTTTTTACATACATCTTCTAGGCTAGTTATTTTCTAAGAGTTTTCAGTCCCCTCCTCTCTCATTTAGCTGAGTAGGACTTCAATTAAAAATCTATTGGACACTACAGTTTACACATTTTTCAATCATGAATTGCACAGCAGGTTCCACCCATGAAACCAGCTATGTGCTTACATCTTGGCAGGTTAGACAAAGCACAGCTTTTAGTTCTTAGCACACCTCATGGGGCCAAGATGAAGGATTTGTCAGTGAAGGCTGGAGCTGTGGCTACATGTGATTACAATGCTGTGCAAGGGGATTGAGGTACCTTTGAACAAGCTCTGCCAGACACTGAGGAAAACCGACAGTAGCATGGAGTTCATAGTGAGCTCACTTATCATAGAATAGAGCAGTAATTATGATTAAAATAGTGTTAGATGGCTAATGGTATCTGATCTCAAGCTGTGCTATTTCACATTGCATGCCTGAGAGAGCGAGAGAGAGGACTGTGATTGTGAAGGGAATGGGGAAATTACTCTGGGACTGGGTATACAAAGGGATTCATGGTGTGAAAAAGTGTCTTTCTGAAATACTTCTGAAAGTATTTTTCTTTTGTCTTAGGATTTAACTTTTTCATCAGAGAAAACAATGTCAGCTCCTTGCCACCAGCATCTCCCAGTGTGCTTCCTCAGAGCTTGGAGGTGGTGGACAGTGGGCTTAGTTGGACCACAAGCTCCATGGCACTACTCAAGTCAAATAGGATATCTGTCAGGTGCAAACCTAGGAGGACAATGTTGCCATCTCCTAAACTGTGGGGCATAGCCTGAGCTTATCATAGATAACAAGACTTTCCCAGACTGCCATGAGGACAGGGAAAATCTGTGGGCATCCATCCATGAGCTACACATAGCCTTCCAGCTTTGGACTGGGAACAGGGCTTGTGTCACCGGTTCTGTCACAGAGCATGGGGGATAATGGAACAAACCAAAAACCCATCTCATTCTACTTGCTCTTGTATTCCAGACCAGAGACTGAGAAAGTATTTAAGAAACACTTGGACCTGGGATTGCCCTATTTACCTTCTCAATGAGGTGCCTACATTACGAACACCCTCTAACCTCCACCTACAACCAGAGCAAAGCAGATTAACAATCCTATTTGTCAAGAGTGGCTTTCTCTCATGACCTCTGGTGGTGCCTGTTTCTAGCCATGGATAAAGAGGATGCCCACTGAAGAGGACCACACTCTTAATTTGAATGGAACTGATCTGGGTGCCAGGGTTCAGAGTGCCTGACTTGCTCAGAAGTGTTGAGTGTGTACATGCAGCAGGCCTCCACAAAAATACTGATGCTGCACAAGTTCAGTGACACATATATCCTTAAGCACTTGAAACTCTGGATTTCCCAGGCACAGGCATGATGGCTGGCCCCCAGGAATGAGGTGATCAGGATACAGGAAAGGAGGTGGCTGCTGGAAAGATATCCTTCCCCAGAACAGTTAAGGAAGGAAGGAGAATTGCAAATCCTACCAGTGAATGTGAAAAACAAGTGTATCCCGGTAAAGTACCTATGGAGGACAAGATGCCTTCAGCGGTTTTCTGTTACAATTTGCACAATTTACTCAAATCCATTTTTACCATCTCTTCTGCCCAGTGACATACTTGTGTATTAGTACCAGAACCAAACAAATTCATATTTGTTGCACTGCACTGTTGACACTATGGGGGCAAGAGATGACCTGGTCTGAGCTTCATAATCCGGTTTAAATATACAATTCCACCAGAGAGTGAGCTAAATGCACAAGATCTGAAAGTCACTGTGAAGAAATAAACAGGGTCCAAAATAGAAATTACTCCATTTGCTTTTTTTAAAATTGACTTTTTAGAATAGAATCATGCTTTAAATAGCAGGCTTTTCTTTTTCACTTTCCCCTTCCTTCGGCTTAAATTTAGTTTGCTATCAAGAAGGCACCATTGAAACTGTGTTAATATATAAATCAATAGAGAAAAAACACATGTAATATCGTTTAGATTTAACATAAATTAATAAATTAACTAATGACCTAATGAACTTTTTGCATTTTGAAGGCTGGTATTGATGGCTGTTTGGACTGGGTATATTTTCAATTCACCTCAAGGCAGATTATAGCTTTTTAATGAGTCTTCCTTTGAGGAAGCAAACAGAACTGGTGATATCCAAAGTACTGCCCACAGGACACTTCCAAGTGTGGCTTATAGGAAGTCAGACAAATATTTGAAATACTTGAAAGCTAATAAAAAAATAAATCTGACAGTGGGTTACACATCCTTCAGTATGATGCTAGACTATTTTCAGAGACCCCTTCCATTCTACATTATCCTGTGACCCCATGATTTTTAGTAAGCCTAAGCAGGAATGGAAATTTTCATCACGGTTGATACAATAAGCAGCGTGTCTCCAAAATACTCACTTTTACAAGTTCCATGACAAGGTACAACTCAGTTGGCATGTCCATCTCCTCGATCAGAAGTACAATATTGGGATGCTTGACTCGTCTTAAAATAGATACCTCATTCTGGATCATGTGTTCCTGACACACAAAATAATCTTCAATGAATATGGGTTAGTGGGAAAAAAATTCACAGCAGGAAAATCAGAGAGAATTGGGACCTGCATGGATTCTCTGGGGTTTTTGAAAAAACTAACAGATGTTGCCTCCAGCAATATAGAAGTAACATATCTAGAAACAACATCAATGTGGTAACTGAAAGAACAGAGAGCAGAACACAGAAAAAGAAATGGAGGAAAAGACTTGTGTCTCATGCAGAGAAAAATAAAATACGGAAGTTTTAAAAATTTTATCTGCTGCAGAATCTTTAGATTTAACAACATCTTCTCAAAGAACCATTTGTTACAGTTTTCAAAAGCTAACAGTCAATTGGTGTAAAATTGACACCAATTTAATTAACCTATGCCTTACACACAGTGACCAGGGTTGTTATAATTATTTGTATTATTTTTCTGCTTTCTATAATACCTGGAATCATGAAAACTAGAGACTAAAACTACAGGGATAAAGAGGAAGGAGTCACACGCAACCAACCAACTGGAGAATCAACATACACATCTAGAAAAGATCATGACAGCTTTTTCTCCTGAAACTCCAAGAGTCTCCAGAGGGTAGGCAAAGACTTCAACCAAAGAGATTCTAACACTTGTCAGGAAGGACACAAATACCAACAGTTTCCCAAAATGATCCCTTACAAAACATTTATTGGAAGAAAACATCTTTGGTGTGATATGTTTTTTGTACTTACTTTTCCTCTACATTTACTTTTCTTGATTATTTTCAGGGCATATTCTCTACCAGTTGATCTGAGGAAAGAGACAAAAAAAGTGTATGTTCAACCACATTGAATATTTTTCAGAGGTGAGTTCATATTTGTCATTTGAGTACAGTAAGTGTAGCAAAGAGTTCTAGTCAAATATTTTCTTTTTTCAAAAAAAAAAGCTTAGATTTGACTGGTATTGTGAATTTGGGTCAAAGTTATTAAATATGCATGCCTGAGAAAAAGACATAAAACTTTTTTTTAAAACAAAAACATTTTGTTGTTTTCAAAACAAGAAATTGCTTAATTTTTTCTTCCATTTTGTGATGACAATTGTTATTACTTTTTCATTTTTTATGTAAAAAAAATACAGTGTTCAGAGGCTCAAATATTTTCAAAACAAAAAGAGTTTTGTTTTCTATTATACAAAAAATACAATCCATGGAAAATACTTACTTACTTTTTACTTGAAAAGTCATTTGTTTGCATATCTGCAGTCACAACTGCTACAATAAAAAGGTCAGTCCTTGGAATAGTGTTTTATGTATTTAGGAAGTATAGGATATTTAGCAGAGTTAAATGCGTTGGCTTTAGGAAAAATGTAAAAGGTTCTGGAGACAGTAAGGAATTACAGAGGAATTAGTTCAGGATGAGAACACATTTCTTTTTAACTGCTTTGTTGTTTTGAAACCTTATAATATTTATCACTATCACATATACAATGAAATTTATTATCTAGATTGCTAACATAGAAAAATTAGCTTGTAGACAAGTTAATAGTATCAACTTCCATTTTTAAATTAAGTTACAAAACCAAAAGATGGCTGTGAGGACGAAAACAAGAAGCTCTGTTTACAAGACCCAGTTTCACTATATGGCTAAATGGAAAATGGGTAATTTAGGAAAAAGATCTTAATGAAATATTTTCCTTTTGTAATACGAACCTAAACAGGTTACAAATGTCTATTACATTGCCCTTAGGCATGTTTGGTTAAAAATTAAGAAAAAAAAGTAACCTTTCAAGAATACAGGGCCATTTTTTCATTCTTCATTTCACAAAACATAGTAGTTAAACTGATACATTAAATTGATAAAGAGTATGTTCAACAGAGACATTAATGTGTCTGAAAATGTGCTCAGTCTGTCAAACAGGACATGCAAAGTGAGTAATACACTGAAAACATTGTATCTGGAAAACAACTGGGCATTTTCATTGCCATAATAAAACATGGGAGAACTCCTCTGGCAATGATGTACCAGTTATTTTTAATTTAAGGGAAAATGGGGAATTCAGTAAAAAGAAAACACCAAAATATTAATTATGTTTGAGTTCCCAGGCAAAGAGCTAAAACTGTCTCTATTAGGACATCACTTAAAAGAAATCACACAAGATGAGAAGATTTATGAATTGGGGAAAAACAGTACAGCATGTCTGTTTAAGAGTTATGCAAACAAAAATTAAAAACTTCTCCTATTTGTACTCCCCCACACAGGGGTTTAATGCTACAGCCCCCAAAATGGGCTACACTCCATGTGGGGTGCCCCTTTCCAGTGCTGCTCTTCAGTGGCTACAGTCCAAGCGGAGTGAGGGGACAGGAAGAGATTTGGACACTATTTTTTGGGACTAGAAGGAGGATGTTGAACAAGAAATATTAGAAATTAAGATATCTGGGGTTCAAACTCAGACAAAATATAGCCTCTTTCAATAGGAGTCTCTTTCAAGCTGCTTGGTTTCCCTAGGAATGCTTCCTTTCTGTCATGAGAAAGGAAATTGATGGTTTTTGTTGGCCATGGGAGACTCCACGTAGTCCAAGACACTGGGAAATCTGAGCTAGTGAGGAAATGTCAGAATTTGGAAGTATCTGAAAGTTAAAAATGAACACATATAAAAACACCACAGGACAAATTGTGCATACGATGAAGCAGATATGTAACAAGCAGATGACAACTCTGACTGCTCTTTGTTTTGGTAAAAGGAAAATTAAAGCTAAGATAATGTAAATCCTTTCCCCTAAAAAGCTGCAGAACCACAGGCTGTCAGCAGCACTGCAACTTACACACCGCCAAAAAATACGCATGGCCATGTCAGAAAGTCACCATGAAACAGGTATCTCACCTCTCACCTATTGTTCACTCCAAACAATAAAAAGGGACCACAAAAAGCAGGCAACATATTATAGCTGGACAGAAGTCTGAACCCACTGCACTATGCCAGAGTTAGATCTCTAGCTCATAACAGGGCTTGGTGCCACATTCTTTGGCTCTTTTAAACTTTTGCAAAGTTCACAGGGATTTCCACTGCACTGGAGACAAAAATCTATCTCTGTTATATCTGTGTGTGCATTAAAGGTATTTGAGTGTGTGTATCTGTGCATTCACAGATGCTCAAAATGGGATTTAGAAGTCCTCATGTGAAAATTTTGGAGATGGTTTCTGGCTTCTGTTTAGACTGTTCATTGTCAGAGGAAGACACTTGTGAATGTATTGAAGTGCTCACAGACATGTATCAACCAGTGCTCACAGAATGATCTCACAGCTGTGGAGAAGAAGCACCCATGTGATCAGTGAATTTGTGTAACAAGACCCATGCCTACTTGTTTAACACCTCATGGTGCTATTCCTTTGAAGTCTAATGCACACAGGAATTGTACTTCAGAAGAAAATGGAAAAGTCCTCTGTCCCAAGTATCACCCCATTAATTCTGCCTCTTCAGATGATGGACATATCAGACTTTGAAGTGAGGTGGTTAAAGAGGCTTAAAAAGACTGTAAAGAATATTTTTGAAGGAGTTTCACATGTACTGGTTTAATTTACCCTCTGAGTCTTTAATTTCTCCTTCCACAATTGTGATGGCAAGGGCATACTGCTTTAGAAGTGGAAACTAAAGAAATAATTCCACTTTAATTTTCAAGATCTCCCAAAGTAGTAGCTCTCTGATAGAAATGGGATCTATGGAACGGTATAGCTCAGAGACCATGAGACTATATATCTGGAATACCTGGGTAATCACGCTATTTGAGTGCATACTCATTAGACTCACCATGCTACTGGATACTTCTGGGTCCAGTGGGATAGACAAGAGGACAGGAAATAGTTTTCATTCAAGCTCTCAAGGATATTGTAATTAGTATTATTTTTATGTGTGATGTGACATATTTAATTTTGTTCGTGTATTTTCTCTCAGCTCAGGAAAGAATTGTAACATGCACACATTTGTATTGTCTCTCAGCAGAAACAGAATTTTTAGCTGGATTTTATTAAAACCACAACCTTTCTTTATTTTAGCTTCTAATCTGCTTTTCCCAGTCACTATTCACTTTACCTTTAGCTGTCTTTTTCTCTTTCCTTAGCTATGTGTTTTCACCCATCTTTTTAATCAGTCATGTCCCTCCTTGCTTTCCTTCGCACTGGTTTGCTTTGCTTCCTTTAGGTTTCCATGCAGCTTAGTGTTCAGACCCTGAGGTTTGATCTGAACAGCAATCGCCCTCTGGATGACCAGCTCCACCATGAACTCACTCCAGCAGAGTGCTAGAGGCTTCTTTAGAGTTTTGGCCAAGTCCCACAAGCACACTGTCAGCTGATACAAAATCTACTCTTACCCTTTCCCCCAACAGCTGTCTTCCTGATCTCTAAGTTGCACTTTTGGATGCAGAGGTGGACCTGTATTTTTCCAAGGAGACTAGTTTAAAACCAGCCAGGCTAATTTATAATTGTCTGTCATGAGATTTAATGTCACTCTCCAGGGTTTACATTATATTCTTACAGAATATGTAAAAAAACCTAATTTTTTCTTTGAGCCCAAAGGTGAGGTTATAGACTTCTGTAAGAGTCTCCCCTCCAGGATGTGGTAATAGGGGATAGGAAACGTAACTCATGAAATTTCATTCTCAAACCTTGATATCTCTATTGTTCTCTCTTTTGGACATCTTCAGCTCTGGCAGGTTTTTGCCTTGTCTGAACTGCTGCTATCTAACATGAGCAATCTTACCATCATTTCACATACAGGTGAAATACCTTTGGTCTTCTATATTCTATAGTCTCCCATTTTTAACAATACCACCAAAAGCCAACCACAGTTCTGCTTAGAGCACTTCTGTTGGGTTCCCTAATTTTTACACTCTTAAGGTTGGGTAGAGCCAGTTCAAACCTGACCAGACTTAGCAAGAGACATCAATGTCAACCTGGACATTTTTATCAACATTGACATTTGAGGTGACTTGTGACTTCTCTATTCTGGAGCAGATGTCTAAAATCAATGACTGTTTTCACCTCTTAACAGTAAAGATCACTTAAGAAGTTAGATTTTGGTGTCTGCAGTGAGGCTCATAAAGTTGGAAGGAGCAAATATAATGGCACAAAGCAGGCAAGCAGGAGTCAGATGTCCATTTAATTAAAAATAAACATGGAAGACACTACTCCTCAGTGTCAGATGGCAGAATAGATGGATCCAAAGTTAGCTCTTTGTACTGACCATTGCCGCTACACCACAAATACAGAATTTCCTGACATCTTTAGAGAGTGCTCCTACATGTGAAATATTCCACTGGTCTAAAGTAAAAGGAGACTTGCAAGAACATAATGTAAGAGAAGATGTTATTTCAGTGCAACAAGAAAGATTTAACACAAAGAACTGGCAAAATCATGTGGAGTGCAGCAGAAAAAAACCCATATAAACCATACAAAGAATTAAATTCACAGATTGCCCCTTGAACTCACTCTTTTTTTCATTTGACAAGGACATTAGTTTTTCCATCTGGCATCGAGACATTACCTTATTACATTTTTGTATTCTACAAATAGACACATGATCTGGAAAAAGCATGACATTAGTGATTATTTTTTACAGTAATAAGCATATTATCCTCCTCACCTTTCTATACACTCCTTCACAATAGCAAAATTTCCGTCTCCTATAGTCCTTCCAACTTTATATCGCTCTGCTATCGATGCTGGAACCTGGAAACCTTCTTCCAACACTTCTGAAAGAATCATTAGTACATTTTTATTGTTAGTGAAGGAAACACAGATGTTGCACATAACATGCGTTTTAAGTCCTCAGTTTAGGAGCCTGGAAACCATTCAGTCAGTATCTCACTTACTGTACAGTGAAACCATGCTGCTGACATTGTATATACTCAACAGGTTCCATGCAGATACAATAATGAAAAATAAGACTTCTGGGGGCTCAAACATACCACCATTTGAGTGTTATATAGTTTACCACTGCCATTGCAATATGCCCCCTAGACAAAACCAAAATTGTATTTTTTTAATTACGAAAGAGTCTCTGTGATCTGCACAAGCGCAGACCAGCCTCCAAAAAGGGCTGGAACTCCTTGACACAGCATGATTAAATATATGTACCAAAGAAGTCCAACACTCAAGCACTTATTTTATTACATCCTGTAAACTGAGACATCCATAAAACTCCTCATGTGCTAAGTGCTAGTTCTCCCCATCCCCCAATATTAAATATTTAGTTTTTAAACAAATGTTCTCAATAATACTACCTCACATGCAACCTGGGTACCAGATGTTTAGGTAAAATTGCATTACACAGTGTCTAAGCATACAAAAAGCTTGTAGTTTAATGTGTTTTAGTGCTCATTCCTGTACCATTATTTTTAAATGTATTTGAAATAGTGTTACAAATACTTAACATGCCTCTAAAAGGTGCCTGTAAACTGCAGCTGACACAAACTGCTATATAAATATTGTAATGTAAAAAAAAAAAAAAAAAAAAAAGTCAGAAACGTTATTTTTGTTTACACTCTTTAAGACAGTGCTTTTAACTGTGTATTTCTCTGTCCTTTGCTCCAGTTGAATTTTAGAAGTGAATGTTAGGACACAAGGAGGCTGAGGTTTGTCTGAATTCACAGACAGCATGAAGAGTTACTCCCCAACAGGAGCACAGATGCACAGTACATAGATGTGCATGTGAGCCAGCAGTGTTCAAGCAGACCCTGTCCCTTAGCCAGCTTGCTCAAAGCCTTAGCATGAAGTAAGACTTTCTAAAGACCCAGGACTGCAATGTATTCTTCAGTACCATGACAGATGCGGCAAAAATACTGAAATAAGCCAGACAGCACTGTTCTGCTTGCAGAAATAATACCTCAAGTATTCTGCAAAAACTATACCATACCCCTGAAGAGTGATGTCCAGATCAAATCTGATCCAGAGTGAACCTAACTGGTTTGCTAAGGCTGAGTAGCTTCTACACGGAAAATCATGCAGCCTGCAATGCTCCCACCTTCTCTGGCAGGAAGAATGACTCAGTTTCTACACAGCTGCTGTTATCACTACACTGACTGCTTTTAAATGTCAGCCTCCAAATGTTACCTTCTGCAGGGCCATCATTTTCATCCATAGAGCTGCAAACTTTGGTGGATGCTAATGAGGTAGAGGAGCCACTGTGTTGGGAGCTCTGGAAATGGAGACACAAATGAAAACAGATGATTTTTAAGAAGCACAAGTACCCACAGCATATTCCTGCTGGACACATGTCCCAGAGAGGCTTCAGTGCTCCCTATAGAAAGTATCAATTTACTTCGGTGGAGGGATACGGAATGCTTGGGAAGAGTCCAGATTTTTCCACTGAAATTACACTTTTGGTAACCTCACGTTACTGGAGAGATCGTTGATCCATCAAGTGCAGCAATGTGAATGCAAGAATGCTGTGATGAATGCTCCAGTAGTTTCTCCCTATTCCACACACATTTTGGCAGGGAAAACTGAGGAGCCGTACGCCCTCTGCAGGCAGGAGACCGTGTTCTCAGAGACCTTATTAACCCAGCAGGCACTAGAGGAACGTACGTCTATAGCTGGCTGTGTTATGGGCAGAATTCCTCACTGTTACAAACATCTGTTGACATCCTCCCCAGTTTTGTTCCAGAAGGGAGAAATCATTATGGTAACGCATGGACAAAAGAAAACGTCAGGGTGAAAAATGGTTGCTGCTTCATAAAGGGATTTGATTGGCAGGGCAATGACTCTGTACCTGTACTCTGTTTCAAGTGCTTGTCCTGCAATTGTCTGAGCTCGTCTGTACAGTTAATGGAGGGAGGATGGTGTCTCTATGGTCCCTAGAAGGAAACTTGTAGCCACCCACCTTGGATGCCAGAAGTATAGGAGGCAGGATCTCACCAGGAAAGCCTTCCAAAGTACCTATCGATGCCTATCAGTCACCTACGGACTTTAGGTATGCACTTTAGAAAAACTGCTTCATCATTCATCATGCATCTGGATGGATGAAACTACACCTACATCTGAGATGGACTGGATTTCACTAGCAATTTTTATCCTGTGGTGCGTAATGGTTACACAAACATGTCTTCAGGATTCTCCTATCTTCAGAGGAAATCAGAAGAAGCTACCAATATAATGGTGGCCCTTCACACTTAAAGCCAAACTGAACATTTCCTCATGTCCTTGTATTGAAACTTAAGTGAAAAATATTCAAAGGATTTTCAAAACTACAACCTTCTTGGGTTCACATGCTGAAAGTGTTGCCATATTTCATTATCTTCTTCAGCCTATCTATTACATAGATTGCAGGCTGTACTTAGTGTAACTAACACTATCACTTCCTTATTAGTGTTTGCAAAGTTTTTAGATGCCCACAATCATGGTGCCAATCCACTTCACAAATTAAATACAGATACTTTGGAATTATCTCTGTTGTGACACTGCAGAACACAGATGATGACTGGAATAAGAGTAACTGAAGTTGCAGCAGTTCAGATATTTGCTGAGTACCGAGCCAGGCAAAAGGCAGTCAGCAGACTTAAAAGCTGGCCAGTATGCTGAATTCATTTGAACAGAGTAACTTTGAATTTCTCCCACGACAGACTAAGGTCAGATGACTTAGACAAAGTCTGAACTTGGCCTATTTTTCACTAAGTAATCCTGAGAGCTTGCACATCCCATCTACCATGAGATTCTCTGCCCTTGTTTCCTTTAATCAACCCCAGCTCTCTCCTTTCATCCAGGCAAGTATTTCTTCTGAGGTTTGACCAGAACTGAAGAATGCATTAATCAGTTTTTGGACCGTTTTTGTTGCCTCTTGACAAAAGAAGTCAGCACTGAGTGATTTTATGCAGTTTGCTAAGATATTGCTGCCCTTCTTTCATGGTCAGGACGTGTTATATATACATATGTGCTATTCCTGTGCTAAACTCTGCGTGACATCTCAGTAAAAACTTACCTCTGGTTCATTTTTGAACAAACGAGCAGATGTGGATCAAGGTAACGGGGAAATGCTAGGAGTTCTCATGCCTGGAGAAGTCAGTCTCAAAGCCTATATTTTTATGCATGTAATGAGAGAATTGTTTCCTTTACAGTCCTGCTTGTAAAATAAGCAGAAAAACATGTTCTCTTGACTCATTCTGCTGTGTTTGTTTGTTTTCCTAGAACAGGCATCCAATTTCATACTTATTTTCCCACTCCATAGTATTTTCTGAAAGGAATTACAATTTAAATATGTTTAATATTTGCTACTTCTACAATCAGGAATTAATCATTACACTTAAGGAGTACAAACACAAAAAGGCTAGTGCTAGATTTTCAACAGATTATTAAACAGCTATTTTTTTTTATTTTTTGCACTTTAAATAGTGAGATTACACTTTTAAGTAGATGTTAGGTCAAGGCTGCTGACTGCACAGCACTGGAGCTTTCTTTAGAACCCTGATGGTTCCTTTACAGTCTTGCAGTCATTGCTCTCATCTGTGAGAATGGGAGATGTGAAAATTAAGACCTAACTCAATGGCCACATCTTCTCCAGAGTGGGTGCCTAGAGACACTCAAATTTCTATTTGAGGACTTAATTTTTCAAGGACCTTAAAACAAGACTTAGCTGAGAAATGCAATTGCTCAGTCCTTCCAAAATTAGACATCTTCTAAGGCCCATTTCAACAAAGCACTTTAGCAAGTGCTTCAATTTAAATACAAACAATCTTAATGGTCTACATATGACTGAAATTAAATTGATTCCTAAATATGTCTCAGGCATACTTCTTAAATATGGATTTAACCTAGGTTTAGTCTTATAGAGTGAAAAAAAAAAAGAGTGGCCCATAGAAAATTAAAGGAAAAAATTGATCTCATACTGAGATCTAGTGGCTCTATTTCTTTTCTTATTCACCACATAAAGACGAAAAGGTTAAGATGATATTTGTTAACTGAAAAAGAACTTAAATGATGCATTAGTACCATATACCATACCACTGGTCTGCAAACAAAGCACACAGCCCCTTTGGTGACATCTGCCTGTGAAGCACTGGCATGGAGGCAGAGGCTGAACTTGACAGTGACAAAGAAGCAGTAGCTAGAAAGATGTGCTAAAAATACACACTGAGACTTCTAAAACTTTAAATAATTATTGAAAAATTTATAAAAACATACTTTTCTTTACCTATGCTGAACCCCTCCTATTAAAACAACAGAATGAAAATAAATCAGGAACTGGACATTTGCATACATTTACCAAGTCTGCTGCTGGCCCTCCTTCCACAATTAATGAGATGTTACCGGATAAACATGACACAAATATTTTCATCTTTATTCAGTCCTCTTCAACAACACACAGGCATTTATTTATTTATCTTTACTTGAGCTAGAAATAGATTTCATTTATTTAGACTTTAATTAGCTCGCTGTTCTCACAAGCTGAAAGCCCTGCGGGTCCGGCAATCCTTGTGGGTCTCAGTGCTCCTTCCAGTTGGCTTGCCAATCGCGAGGCAGTCTGTTGTGCACGCTGTTGCTCTCACAGATGTGGACCCCATCAGGGATCTTGCAGATGGGGAGGGGGGAAAAACAAACCCTAAGCAAGTGTATAATCTCTTCAACACACAGACTTTAATGCAATTAGCTGTTTTAATTTTAAGAGATGCAGAGGTGCTTGGAATATCATCACTTTTACACAGATTTAAAAGGGTCCGGTTGCTCAGGTTGCCAGCACATGGCCAGTTTTATGGCACACTTTCATAAAAGCAATGGCATAAAAAAATCAGGTCTTTGGTGTAAGGATTTCAGATCCAATTCAGGTTTATAAAACAGATGGCCAGCACACCACACACCTCACTGATGTGAATGGAAACATTAATGCTATAGAGTTTCAGCCATGTCTCAGTGGGAGATTTATCTAGCAACTGTTTGGTAAATAGTTTGTATCTCAGTGGAAACTGCGCTAAATCCATGAAAAAAAAAAACCCTAGCAAAATGAAAACTACTGTAATGTCCCTGTCCTGATATTTACCTTTGTCCTAAATTAATCTTAAAATCCCACTAAACAGCAGGACTATAGTGGCAACAGTTATGAAAGGAGACTTAAACAAGTATGACTGGGAAGTTTGTTAGCGCAATTCAGATTCCTGAATCTTAACCCCCAAACACTGCATTCTATTTTCTAAACCTCTCAAAACCTTTATTAGCGCATGTGGAGTCTACCAAGTCTCTCAACAATAGATTCCTTTGTATTTTTCTAGCATGAAGGAAGCATCTGGATGAAATGTGAGTAACAAAAACACACAGGTGCAATGGTAAGTTTGGATCTCAGGCAGAGTTCTACTCATTTAAAAACAGGCTTAATGAAGTGAGGAATAAAATCAGTAAACAAAGTGTAAGTTCAGGAAGAAGGCTCAGGAGAAGGCAATTATTCTTGTCTTTATGCCTCCTAAGATTGTCCCTATTCCAAAGAACTATACTGAATTAAATATATATATATATATATACAAAAAGATAAGCATGTCAGTAACATGTATAAGATGAAGCTCAACTCAGTAAGGAAAACTAGTGTTAAAACCAAAACTACACAGTTACACCACCACGTTCACCCATACTAGTGTTCAGTCTGGTTATAGAAAAACCTTTGCAAGGTAGCTGTCATGACTTCCTGAGAGATTCAGTCCCTTTGCCTAAAGATGATCATAAACAATGGTAAAATAAAAACACTCAGGGCAGGTATTACCTTTGAAAGACTTTGAAGGGATCAAAATATTCCTGTAATATGTAACAGTGTTAAGCAAGAAATAAGTGAGTCAATGAACATCAAAACGCTACATCACCAGAGAAGGAAAAGGAGAGGACAGCTAGTTAGAACAGTAAAGTAATACATTTTGATGTAGCTTTTAAGAAGATAAACTGATTTCTTTTATTACTCAACTTAGAGAGAAGTAAAGGGTTACACTGAAATTCCCTCTCCCATCTATATGCAGTCAAAAATGTTTTTGATTTTCTTTTGTTTAAACTTACATTTTTTTGCCCAGCCAGCTGAAACAGGGGAAAAAGCTTTCATGTAAACAGTACAGAGTTGGCAAAAAAAATTACTTAATGAAGAAACATGAAATCCACAATCTTCATGCGGAAAGAATGGAACCTAGTGGAGTTCAATGCACAGATAGAGAAATGATGCAATTGTTCTCTTTTCCAGTTTGGATACTGCACTAAATAGGCACATCAGACTAAAACTTATTTATAAACTGTTTCATCTGGAAAGGAACAGTAAAAAATATATGCAAACCTGCTTACAAACTTACTCACAATTCTACATCATGCCCTGTTTTTTTTAGACACTTAAGAGAGGCCCTACAGAGGCAAGTGATTTTTTTGTTGTTGTTGTTCCTTTATGCAATTCAGGATTTACACAGCTTGGAGAAGAGGTAAGTTCAAATGACACAAGCAATTATCTGGCGTATTATCAGGTCTTGTGTTGGTTTTCTTCTTTGAGGGATAGAGGGACAAATGGGAGAGTTTGCGAGGAAATGGAGCTGACAGGTTGAAGCACTTTGTTTTATTAAGATTCCCTTACTAAGCTGCAGCACTGGATGCTTATACACTCATTTGATTTGTGTAACAAGACAATTTATAAAGACCAACATAGTTTCCTACATGGTATTTTACAATAAATTTAAATCTAACCTCCACTAGTTCCTAACAGCTGCTTCCAAAGTTGGGCCATAATTCAAACCTTAGGCTCACTCAGCCCTTGGCATCATTCAGAAAAGATTGATGATATTAAAAAAAAAAAGTATCAGATTCATGGTGTTGGAAGTTACTACTGTAATTTCTGTATTCTTTTTGTAGTTAACATTTAAAATTTACATGTTCAGTGATGTAATGTGATGGTTTCCTTTTATATCTTCTAAAATTATACACAGGTAAATTTTTCCACTCAACTACAGAATAGAAATTGAAAACCCACCAATCAAAAGGAGGTTTTTATTTCTTCCACCTAATTAAGGGCAAAGCAAAATAACCACTTTACTTTAAACTATTTAGTTGCATTTTAAAGGCTCTCCTGGTATTTTTAACTGTTTCTTGGGACAGATAGAAACCTCAATAATTTTGTTTCCACTCTTCATAATTTCTATCGTATTGTTTCCTTTCTATGTGTGTACACATTTTTTAGACAGACCTATTTACCAGCAACCAAGAGCATTTCAAAACTAAAACTTTTATCAGGCCCACAGTTCCCTCCAGGAAAGTGTATTAATATCAGCTGAAGCATCAGGCTGGCAGATGACATGTCAGAAATTGTAACATCTCTCTTCCTCCACTCCTGCCAAACAAGAAATAAAACTAGACTTTTCATACACGTTTTTAAAGAGTGGAAAGATGTATCAGAAAATTAGGTACTTATTTTAAAACACATCAGGTATGTTTCACTACCATTAGCTTTTCACAAGCATATTTTCCTAATACTTGTCTTAGTAGGAGTGCTGCGCAGGCTGAGCTGTTGGTAGGGAGCTGATGCCTTGCTTTGGATATTCTACTAATTCCCCATTTCATACTTCAAATCTACGCCATCATGTGAACACACAGTTACCCATATTCAAGGCAGTTATATTTACTGTCTTCACAACACCCACTACAGACCAAATTCCTCCCTAAAGGATTTTTTTATCTACACACTAAAGCCCAGAGTTTATTACTAAAAAAGACACTGAATGCATCTACTGTTTAAAGGAACCCATTAGGATGCATGAATCCCATATGCTTACACTATGCTCAGATGTACAATGTTGATCCAAAATGAACAAGCAATACCAAATGCAAGTATTTTGTAAAAGCCTGTTAATCACATTTCCAAAATAAAGTCTCTGAACAGTGTGTATTTTTAATATATATTTATTACATCACTTACAATAATCTACATTAATGTTAAATCTAGCAAAGTAACAAATTGCAACCAGGATGACATGGTCAAATATGAAACACAAGTACAATACAGTATGATGAACCAATGGCACAAAAATGAAGGTGATTTTCTTCAGCTGATTATAAGAAATAAAACATTCATCGGTGTTTATTTTGCAAGTTTTACATTTTTTGTTGATAAATCAACAGCTTTCTTTTTGGTCTCCTGCATCACATTAATACAAAAATGGTATGATTTCCAAAGCAAATATCCAAGCACTTTTCATTAAAAAAAAAAGAATTGTATGCATAACTTTGTAAAATCTTAAACTTATGTTGTAAGTGTGCCAATATTTACAATATCATAGTGCAACTAAGAAAATGAAGAGGCCTTAGCACAAACATTGTTAGCTCCTCTTTCACTGGAGTCCAAATTCCAAAACACTGTATTGCAGGGCAAACCACAATCTAATTACCCCATACAACATCAGACAACAAGTACACGCTGAATATAGTACAGCTTTCTTCACACTTCACTGCTGAGGGTTAATTTAAGCAAACTCGAGTATAATCACCATGCGCGACCACAGACACGAAACCGCACAGGAGCACGTGCGCGTGTGCACTGCGTGTGTGTGCCCAGCCCCGCGCTCACGCGTGCCACACCGGTGTCACCTACAGACCCACCGCCTGCCGCGGGGACTCGGGGCGCTCAGCCAGCCTGGGAGCAGCCGCCAGCTGGAGAGAGGCAAACTGAGCCAGCCAAAGTTGTCGTGGCAGCGAGCACAGCTCAGAGCAGCCCCTGCTCTGCTCAGCAGACCCTGCTTCCTGGGTACAAGGGCTTTCCTGGGGGAAGCACACCTATTTCCAAAAAGGGTGACAACCACTGGCTTGCTTTGCTCTGCACATAAAGGTGTTGCTGGCTGTGCTTCCTGAATTTACTTTTCATCACTCATGGTTACAAGCTCTTGTCACTAGCAGATAGAGCTGAAAGTGAAGATTTAATAAAATCCAATCTTGTATTTGGTTGCACACCATTAATTGGATACAAGAAAAAGCACAGACAACATTAATCTATGCATTCATCAAGTGATGAGGTAATTTAGCACCATAAAGATTTTCTGTCCATTTCTCTATATTTTTGACAGAAAGAGTAAACTTGAATTGTTCAGAGGTTCTTTTCTATAGTACTGTGACTTCATCTTACATTCAGAGTGCAGTTTTTATAACAAATGCACCACATATAGTTCACACTCTAGTGTGAATTATGAAACTGCAGAAGAAACCACTATTATTTATCTCAATTTTTATTCCACTCAATCTCAATCCAGTTGTTCTTCTAGGCTGATAAACAGTATATATCCTTTCTTATAATATACCTTTATAGCCATAATATTAATACTCCAGAATGTTCATCTTTCAGCCAAATATGCCCTGTGAAAATGATTTGTGAAGAGAAAAAGAACTAAACATAACATGCTGTTGCTGAATTATTTTACAAATTGGAGAGCAATTTTCACATTGCATAATGAATGTTAAGAGATTTTACTGATTTCAACAAAAGAACTTCTAATTTTGCATGACTTAATGCACTGCAGAACAGTAGAGTTCAAGAGGAGGCATAAGACTGAACATGTCAAAAGAATACCATTTCAAAGATTCAATTTTCAAATTTCAGTTTAGGATTAATGTTTTGTCTGTGCGTATGTACTTGTGCGTAAGGTTCTATCCTTCCCACCTCAGAGTCAATAGTGGCTTTGCCACTAACGTCTCATCAGTTTGAATTAGCCCTTGTTGGTAGATGTGATCTCTTAAAATTGTACAGAATTCTTTGGGGTAGCTGCTCAGCAAGTACTGGTTGGAGCAGCTCCACCAGCTTTAACAGAGCTGTGGTGAATCTCACCAGATGAGCATCCTCCAGTTAAAAACATTTTCCCCACTTATTTGTTTAAAGTCACAAATGTGACGTAACAGCGCATGGGTTCCAAAGCCACTAATCTATGTACGTGTGTGCGTGCATGTAAATATGAACATACACCTTCTGTGCTTCACATGTGAACTGCTTGTTGCACAAAAGAAGAAAAGAGATTTAAAAAAACAAAACAAAACAAAGTTGCAGAAAGCATTAGGGAAATAATCACAAGTATTCATAAAGCTCAAAGGGAAGCAAAGCTTTCACAATCTATACAAGACTTTAGCTACATCGTAATCACCTTAGAGTAGGCACAAATAATGCAGCATACAGAGAAGTATCAGAGGTTCAAACACTATAAAGTTGCTTAAGCTATTCCATTATTTAATGCAGTTGATGAAATCTAGGAACAAACTAAAACCTGTGCTGTTGCAAGCAGAACTACAGCATCAAGGAACACAATTTCAGTTTCACCCATGAACTGAAACCTTCTGGTCTTGCTCAAAAGAAACATTTCATTTCTGCTCATGTATAATGGGAATTACATTCCACACGAAAAAGGATCTCAAAGTCTATAAACAGTGTACCTTTTCAATCTCTAAGGGACTTTCATTCCTTAAATGAAATATTAATGATACGTCTTGCCCCTGAATAGCCCCTTAATACAAGTCATATGTTGAAATGATTAAATGTTATGGACTAGCATATTCTTTTTTAAAACAGTCTTGATGGAGAACTCACTATGATAACAATTACTGATATAAGGTCCATTTTTCTTTTCCACAGCTAAGCAAAGCCGTGGGATTCAGGTTTGCTGGCAATCCGTGCTCCCTGTGCAGGACAAACATTCTTAAAAAACTGCCTAAAGCAGCGTAGCCTATATGGGAGAAGGGAGGAAAAATAAAATTCCTGGAATTTATTTTCTTTGAAGGAGAAAACAACTTTCAAAATGTCATTAAGTATTTTGTTCAATCTGGTCGAGTTGCCTGAATTTTTGGAAACTGATCTGAACGTACCTTTATATAATACACATTTCTCAGGATCAAGTAATACATTTTGCAAAGACAAAATGTACTCTCTCATAACAGCTGAAAGTGCAAGTAACTTCACAGCTGCGAACTTTTTCAGTAGAACAGGGCAGCCTTAGGAGTAGGGTATGGGGTGAGGGATGGACTGTTCTTACGGCTGGGAACAGTTTTAGACTGAAGTCTGAAGCACGAATGACAAAACATGCATTCCAAAAGGGAATGACCTGACTGCTTCAGCAAATCTGCCAGATCAATGACTTTCCCTCCAGGTGATACTGGAACCAAGTATTGGAAACAGAGAAGGTAAGTTTTGTATTCTGCTGCCCTTTTATTTCTTTTTGCAAATATCCTCTGTAAAAAAAATGATGTTGATGCAGTGAAGCCGTAACATCACATGCCAACATTTTCCATCTGCTGAATTTTATTATGGACAAATCAGCCTAAAGGAATTATTTCACTACAAGTTGGCATGTGGCAGCTAAACCTTTTCTTCAATTAAGTAAATTTTCCTGATTTCAAAATATATTAAATCATCACTAAGTAGCTCAAAAATATAATCTCTATAGATTTTTGTTGAGAACCAGAAACACGCTGATTTCTAATTCTTAAATCATTAGTATTTGAGAAAATGAAAAGGTATAAGACTGTAAAAGTGTGTGATCTCTACAGTATGGGCTTAAATACAGCATACAATGGGAAATATTGCTATTATATAAATTAAGTAGACTAAGATTCTCACAATAAAGCAGCAGAAAACAAACAAAAATTAGTAGATATTTGTTAAGCAACTGGTTATAATGTGCGACCTACTTCAACACTAAAGGAGTTTTGCATATTCATGCTGTACAAAAAGAGTACCTCTAGATACTGTGAAAACAGAAAAATTAGGTCAATGGGAGGATGATTTACAGTATCATCATTTCTGTAGGCTTTCTTTTTAAAATGCACAAAACATCTTCTTATAGCAAATAAAAAAATTATGTTCCTGTTCTTAACATAAGTGAAAATAATCAATTACTTTCTCAGGCAAAATATATTTTCCCAAAAGATGTCATCATATATATGTCAGATGACGCTGCTAGCCAGCAGGCCCTCGTATTTCCTTGGTCAGAACTCTGTCCATATTTACTTGCAACACATGGATGATCAGCATTAGCAGCTCTTGCCAGGTAAAACATTCATAATGCCTGTGAACACCCTTCTGTTTACAGTCATCAGATGGCAACGCAGTGAAGAGAATTTGAACACTGATTTGAAAGAATTTACTTTTTTCCTGTGACCACACAGAATTTCTTCACTTTCTTTTCATTTAGATAAAAAAAGCCTAAACTTAGAGTGCTCCAAGTGTGCGTGTTGGGATCAGACAGCGTGGTGCAAGCAGTTTAATATGGCAGGTTTTTTCTTCTCTGCATTTTACCTATTCGTTGGTAAAAGCAAAGTATTCATTAACTGTTCATACCAAAATGAATAAAGACACATATGGTAAAAACAGAACACATAATCAGTACCTTAGATGATAAAAATAGTGCTATTCATTAATGTGCCCACTACAGATTTGTGCGTTATATTCATCTTATCCAATCTTTGTGCCTTTAAGTAGGCACAATGCTGTTCTGGATTTGATGGACATATTCAATGGCTCATTCATTACAAATTCTTGCATTAAAATGCAGTGATAAAGCCAAAAAATACCCCCACACACTAGAATTAATTTGGCCCCATGTTGTTAATATTAAATATGCAAAACTCTTTTGTGCGATTCACTATTACTGTAAATTAGCAGCTATTTTCTTTAAAAATGTTAAACCTTCATCAAATCACAAACCATAAACATTGTTCCATTTTCTCTTTTACACTGAGTCTCCTACTGAATCCATATCATCCGAAGAGAGTGGGCGATACAGGTCCTGTAAGATGAAGTGCAGTATAGATTTGTTTATTGTGTTTGATTTGTTGCACTGCAACTGTCTTATATTCTTTCTGTTACTGTGGACCAGAAGACATTGTTTAACACAACATACATGTTCTTTATACTCATATTGTTGTCTTAATGTCATATTATTATTTTTAATAAAAAAATAGATGGCTAGTAAATAAAGCTGAAGTTTCAATGTACAACATATTCTCAGAGGCAGTTATTTTTTTCTTTGAGTTTTTTTGCTATTAAACACTATTCAAACAATATTTGTCTCTGCTGGAGAATCTCCTAATGGTGTGGAAATTTGGAAATATTAATTTAATTTCTAAGGGATATACACTTTCCTTCTGTTTTGCAGTGGCAGAGTGGCAGAGTAAGTGCTTACCTTATATAAGGTAATAAAACCTTGCCACCCACTGGTGATATAGCATGGATCCAGCAACATTTGAGCCCTGGACTCCTGACACTGAATACTGCCGCTGCCTGTGTGATGATGGTATCCCTTTTCCACAGTTCCTCTGTGTCTGTGTGCATGTATAAAAAGACAGCGTGTTTTACACTTGTCCCCCATCACCGTCTCCTGCTGTCGGTAGCCAAGCAACCGCCTCATGACAGCAGAGGGAGAGTCTGAGTGTACAGACCCACTTCACTCCTTCAACACACTGATCCTCTGGCAGATCAGATAATCCTCAAATGCCAGAGGTGTTGATATGGGATGACACATTGCCCTATCCCACCTACACAGCACTACAATCCTCATCGACACAAACAGCAGCATGGAATGAAAGTTCAAAAAAGAGAAGTGGTACAGCACAGGGCACGGTCTTTTTAAAGTGAATTAAGAACAAGTGATGGCTCAGAGAGGTTCTGATTGAGCAGGTGCCCAGCATATCTCATAGCCATTCTCTGGTATCTTTAAGGTGTTTTGGGCGGTCCTTTCTATATAAAACATACGAAAAAATTGCAACAAAAAACCTGTGAAACAAAATACAAGAAAACATGAGAATGGGAAAGCTGATGGAGCCTGCTTTAGGCCTGACCTTGTATGGATTTGTTTTGCTTTTTTCATCACAGTAAGATAACTGGGACAAGAAATGAACAACTCTGAATGCTATACTACAAAAAAGGATCAGCTAAAATGAATGCTTCACAAATTTCACATTTACAAGGATCTCAATAACCTCTGCAGGTTTATATTTTACTTGCAGGAATGATGTGAAAGGGATGGAAGTACCTTAAAGGGGGGTTTGATTCCTTAGAATGCTTATTCTGCACGTATTCTGCCAATAGGCATGTATACACACAATAGAAAACATTAGACTGGAAGAGTGAAAATCAGATCTTAAATACATTTCTATTTACAATCTATTTAAATACAATCTAGACAAGGGAAAAAATTTTAAACAGATAAGACTATCTTATTCTGAATACTAACTAGTTAGTTAATTATTAAAACTTCTTTTGAGAATATACAGTTTGGGAATTTCCAATACATAGTCCAGAACAAAAATTTTTTTTTGATTTGCTAGAGAGGGTAGCAACCCGAACTTGTGAACAGTATCACCCAGCTGACAGCTCTTGCTTCTGAATGTAAAAGAATATGCATTTGGAACTGACCAAGAAGATGTTTCTGACTTTTACTATTTAGAGAATATTTTTGTGTTTATTTTAATATCTTTATGATTGCTTTAAGGCAAAATCATTTACAAGATTTCAGTGTCATTTTCTCTGCTTTTTCACCTGCTTTTAAATATTCAAGAGTCTTAAAAAGTTTTTCTTTCTGAAAAAAATTTCCTTGCCTATAATTAGCCAGAGAGCTGTGTTTCTTGAAATTATGAGGAGAAGCTATTTATTATCTTAGATCTATAAGAAGACAAAAATTGCTGAATGAATCAGACTTTTTGGCTACATACAACTAAAAAAATCATTATAGAGACAGAATTCAACCCATCTAATCGAGTCAAGAGGTACCTAAAATCTATTCTTTTTTTATTCTACAGGTTTCAATCCCTAGGGACATATTTGTGTGCTTAACTCTCCTTCAAAATGCCACAAACTTGAATTTCAGATGTATTAATGCTCTAGGGAAAAGAAAATGACATTCAATGACAATTTAAAAACTAGAATCTTAATTTCCTATTAAAGACTAAAGAAATAATTTCACTGCAAGAAAGCATAACTATAGCACACAGCCTGCTAGTTAAAATATTCAGAGGCTGAAAACTGGTTGACAGTTAGCTAAGATAGCTGATAAATTGTTCCTAGTTCACTTTCAACTCCGTGAATTACACCCATGAAATTAATCTTTCAAATCTTACTTTCTTCAAATATAGGCTGAGTTTCGCACAAGATTATAAAAATATAACTTTCACTGATTTCTGAATTTCTGGAGACAACTCAGCCACATACATATGCAAATGAGAAAGAATAAACTTTATCTTTTTATATTCTGGCTTTTGAGGGTACAAAATTTTATCTGTAGGGTTACAAGAGTACTGTTTTCCTGTGTATGTACCACAACAGCATTTCTAGCTTTATTTACATCAATGGAAAGCCTTCGTTCAAAGGCCAGAAGTAATTTTTTTAAAAAGATGAGTGATAAAATGTCAGTAAGTAAGATGATTAATCCCTATTTTAAGCTGCCTAATGCACTGCACAGGTCTTTACTATTCCCAGGAAGAGATCCCTCCTTTTGTGGAAGTACCTTGCTTTGGTGCCTCTGGATTCAAAAGCATGACTTCGTCTCACCTATACTTCCCAGGAAAAACATTGTCAGCCTGCCTAGACCCCTCAGCATTTTGATGTCCCAAGCCTACAACTCCCTCATAGCACTGGATGGGGATGTTGAAGAGCTGATTGACTGGTTAAGTCAAGGGGAACCAGGCCAGGCTAGAGGAAATATTCCTATCACCTTCCAGACCCAGTACCTACCACTGGCATCCCATGTACCTGATGGCATGAGAGAACAGGAACTCCTCTAACTCTAACTGCACAGAGAGAGGCACAAACCCCCCAAATTACACATCTTATTCTAGTTCTAAAGCAGTAGCTCCCTCAAACTGCAGGTAAAGAGAGAAAGACCAGTCAGAAACCCAGCCATCACCGTCAACCCCAGACCATGTCTACAGCAGCCAACACTAGGAACACCTCACCTCTCAACCCTGGTGACAAAATGGGAACTTAAATCCATCTCTTCTCCCTTGTAAGTCTATCACATGATACCAGCACTTCAACAACCTTCTAAGGAATAAACCTCGTCCTGCAGCTGGCTTGGCAGCCCTGTAGCTGAAGCCACTGAAGACAAAACAAAATGCTTTGGATTCCAATTTGGTTTATGACAATATGGTACATAAAATAACCTCTTGCCTAAGTAGAATTTTAATTTTTAAACAACACCCAGAAGATGGTACTAAAACTAAACAGAACACCATTTATACTGCTAACAATGAAATTATGATTTGCAAGCACTGCTTAATGCCTAATTTACTCATTGGAATGCACATAAGAACCTTTAACAACACAATAATATGTTTTTACACTAACTAAAACTCACTAACTTCTAACTCACTCACTTCACAACTTAAACATGAAAGCAGATGAAATAAATTCTCAGACTGAGTGTAAAGTTTCCATCCCATAACTTCTGAAAAGATGATTTTGTAACCTAAATAATATTACTGCAATGCATTTTACATGATTGCAATCTGTTCTTACATTAATATAGTCCATGTTTCATCAGGTAAAAAAATAAATCTGTCTAAAATAAAGCCAGACAAGCATGAACCTTCCCCTACTGAGGTCACAGGGACTGAAGATGAATATTGGAGAAGAGAATTCAACTCCTTAACAAAGTCTTATCTCTCCTGCAGTTTACTTCAGTATTTATTTTCTCCACAGTTAGCAGTCTGATTTTGTTACCACTACATAGCACTTTGCATCCATAACACTGCCACTCCATGATCCTATTACACTTACACATAAAAAAGAAGCCCATCTGCTCTCCTCTTCATATTTGAAAGTCAGAAATCTTGTGCCTAGAAAACCCTTGTGTCTAATGGTGCTGATCACATGGTTCCCACTCACCCATCCACAAAAGTTAGCAGAACAACATTTCTTCACTGTGGAGAGCGAAGCATCAGCGGTGAGAAAGAAAGTTTAGGAAAGTTACCAGTGAAAAGAGACAGCCTTACAGCAAATGCAAATCCAGTGTAAACGGGTATCATACATTTAAACAGACGCCCTCACATCACCAATGTATAATTCATTTGGAAGACTCTTTGTTCCCTCTTCAGTGACTTATTAATGATTCATTAATAAGCCTTGAGAGAGAGAACAAACAGGTGGGGAAGACATTGCATTCAAGGAGATTTTAGCACCAGCTTACCCACTGGAACCTGCATCTGTACTCTCTGTGTATCGGATGATGAAAACCATGACACTATCCTGAGGCTCCAAGCTGCTGCTCTCTGGCTGTCCTTACTCTGCAAGATCACAGTCAGCTCCCATGTCTGTAAGCAAGTCATGGCAGAAACCCATAGCTGTATCCCAGACAGAGGTAAGACTTGGGCATGCACAACTCCTCGGCTCCCTGGCATACATCAGGCATAAAGAAGGGTCTGCAGACTAGAAGGGAGTCATGTCGTGCTACAGCTATTCCTGATCTGGGTATCTGGGGAATCAGGTCTGCATCAAATTCAAGCACTGCCAATTTTGTACATAATCCCCTTATTTTGAGAGACATAAATTATGTCTTTATTTAAAAACTGAAAAGGCAGAAAAAACATTGTGTTCAAACTCTGTTTATAAACAAGTCTGAGACACAGGGTACTGCCTTAGGGACGCTTTCATTGTGAACTGACCACAGTTTAGAAACTAGCAGAAAATACATAGACATCTGTCCTATTGCTTTTAAACACATACAATTAATTAAATCAGTATGTGGAGCTTTTGGGTTGAATGAGTAACATTTTATCAGAGGGTTACAGCAGTAACATAGGCACTAGCTTAGTTCTGGATGTTTAGGAATATCGTAGATTACTCCATAGGAAGGAAAGTAGATTCCATACAGGATAACTAGGGGGAACCTGCAGCTGCTATCAACTCTAGGAAAGCGACTGACAAGTCTCACATTGCCTTGCTGCTGATAGTATCTTCACTGCACAAGACTGTGGTATCACAGCTAAGTTCCACAGTGCGTTCTTTCACCTTGCTTCAAAATCAAAGCAGTCTGTAGGCTGTGCAATTGACATATGCCCACAGCGAGTTAGGATCAGAAGAGACTCCCTTGACAACATGAGCATTTTGTTTCAGTTGTGAAACATTTAGAAAAAGAAAGTAAAACAAACAAACAAGAAGTCTTGTAAAAATGGAGAGATAACCCCTGGGTTTTTTTCCCCTCAAGGATAAACCAGTTCCCAGTATACTTAGCATTTTGACAGACACAGAACAGTTGTATTCCACTTCAGGGTGTTTTACAAGCACAAGGATTGTAGCCAGGCTCTTCCACCCTATGGCTCTACATGCACTCAAGGGATCAGAAGGGAGAAGGCTATTGGATAATGGCTATGCTGGATTCTTCCCAGCCATGCTCAGAAACCAGTTTCCTTATTTCCTTACCCTCTGTTTTCGTAGGCTTCCTGGGCTGGTGGGAGATGGGCTTGGAGACTTCCCAGAGCGGGGAGTAGAAAGCTGGCTACCAGGGGTTCCATTCACTAAAAGGACAAGAAATTGAAAAAAAAAATAAATACAAGGCATTATTAAAGGAACAAAATAGTTAAATCAATTTTTTAAAAAAATATTAAACAGATTCATTTGCTTTTGCTTAATGTTTTAAACATTAAATAAGGTAATTCAAAAAAGAATTATTTCCTTAGAGTTTTGGCTCATGAAGAAAATTTTTTATACAGAGTGGAAGCAAATAATGAAAAAACCTGAAAAGACTTTAGTCAATGCAAGAGAACGTGATCATGCTTTCTTGAACTATATTGTTCCTGTACTTGAAAGTAATGGGGAACAAGGTGCTTTGTTAAACTTAAAAGACACAGTATATAATATTTCATTCCATTTAACTAGTGCTTGAAGTGCTACTCTGTAAAAATAAAACACGGTATTGCTTGCAAGAACGAATCAGCTGCTTTCTTTTCCTTACTCAATCATTTGAAGAGATTTTTGCAATACTATCTGACCCAAACATCACCTCAGACTTAATCCAGACAGGCTTTCTAGAAGCAAATGAATTTGGTAGAACTCCTCCAGTCTGACTTACAGGAAAGCATCACTTTCTCAAATAAACAAGTTTCTTCACATATGTCAGTACCTATCTCTTTAGAAGCATCTTCACATGCATATTATCCAATAAATTAACAAAACAATGCCAGCAGAGGACAGAATTCTACTACAAAGTAATCACATGCGAGGCTATCAATAATACTCACATGGAAGCACTAACAGAAACACTACAAAGCATGTATCACATATCCATGTAAATATTCTTAAACAAGCAACTGTTCTACCACAGTCCGCATTTTAAGTGCTAGGATAAAAAGAACAGACAACCAGATTCACAGATTCTGAATCTTAGGAGAATATTTTCATACTAAGGATATCAACAAGGCATTTGACTTACCTTCTATTAGCTCTAACATGGACAAAATCTGACTGTTTAACCTGGCAAGAGCAAGCAGCAAAATTCCTGCTCTGTACTAAGCCAAGCTGTAGCCAAACTGAGAAGCAACGGGATTAGTTAAGGATAGCTGGGGCTGCTCACAGAGTGAGCTGAACGCGCTGCAGAATTCATAAGCAGAAGCCTTTTCTGCGTAAGGCTGACGTCTTCAGAGCAGCAGTGGGAGGTGCAGGTGCTGTCTTAGGGCTACATCAAAGGTGTCAATTAAGCATAATGCTGCTGCTTCACAACGCTGAGCCACCGCAACCCCCACTCGCTTTCCATGGAGCCCCAAAAGCCTAAGCAATTTTATATGCTGTGCACTGAATCATAATGAGGTGCCTTCGGGGGCAATGTACCAAATGACTCATCTGAAAATCAAAATGACAATAACTCTTGTAAAACCTTGGCTGACTGGCAATCTAGCAAATGCTAATTCCTTTGGATAATATAGTAGGCATTTTTAAAAGATTCTTCTTACTTTTTACATAATACATTGTTCTTACTGGCTAATACTGGGCCCACACATTATAATGAATAAACATGTATACCTACCACACCACACACATCAATAAAACACATTATACTGCTTGATAAAGGATGATCACTTAATAGTGCTTAGGTGCTATGAGTGATCCAATCTCAACATCACTTTGTGCAAGGCATTGTTTAGAGCAAAGGTGTAATATATTTGCGCAACTATTGAAACAACAAGATGCACTAATTGAATTGGATTTACAGAAAACAATTCCACTCATCTAGGCTTCAAAATATCTTTATACGGAGGACAATGGTTTGCACATATCAGCACTCATTCAAATACTGAACTAAGTGTAGTGGGAATGCACATGCATATGCATGTATGCATGTTCATACAGTACTCAGCAAAACATCCCACAGATCTGTCCAACAGTGACTAAAATCAAATTCATTACCGATATCACTGAAATTATTTAGGAATGAGGACATTAAAAATGAGCTTTCTGGAATCTCAAACTTGTAAAGTTGTAAAAGGTGTCTTCTAGACATCTATGGCATAATTTAGAAACTAACATTAAACTACTACTATTCACATAGACCTAGTCCTCAAACTGCTGAGTAACAGGACTAGTGCTCTGCCTTCTCTTTAAACCAAGCAGATACTCTCAGGTCTTATTATTACAAGCAAATTTAAGATAACAGATACATTTCAATACACCTTGTAACAGTTGGCATCAGTTCCTGTTCTTTATAGATTGACTCCTTCCGCGTAACTTTCAACAAGAGTTTTTGCTAGAATTACTATACCAATTATTCTGTCCTGAAGACAAAAACTTGAGGCTAGCAAGTGGATTGAGACAAACAGACACAATGGTGTATTTAAGTATCGATCTATTTCCCTACTGATGTATAGTATGTTGATGAGTATCTATTTAGGATGAGAAAACAAAGTGTTTTAAATCCTAAAAATTACTTACTTGTCACCACCAGAGAATCCAGAGTGTTTAAGCTAAGTTTGAATACTCTCTTCAACTGTATTTTTAAAAAGTAAAATTATGATAGTTGTGTTTATGTTGGCCAACAGCAACATGTGAAATCAACAGCACAATAAATGAATTGAGACCCCACCCAGGAGATTTAATTTAAGTTTGCTCACCTCCTTCCCCATACCCAAAATATAAAGGTGCCAATGCATAAAACATGTACCAGGATTTTTGAAAGCTTATAAGGACTTCCTATGGAGAGCTTATTAGGAAACTTTAGAGATGGCCATTAGCTCTGGAGATGAGATTCCTTTTACCAGTCTTTACATATCTGCTGTATTCGCTTCTATATCTGAAATAGTTTTCTAGACTTTATTTTAACCAAGTTGCTCTCATAACACAAGTTGTATCACCCCAAAGCAATCATCTAAATCTGACCTGATGCACAAGGTACTACAAGCATCCACTGCAGTGTAAACTTCCAAAGCTACACAAGATTAATCCTTCTAGATGCCCTGCATACCACAAGATATATCTTGTTCTTGCAGCTATTACATAATTCTTACTACAGATATTATTAATTTAATCCTTAAGACAGACATCACAACAGGATAGAAATGGTAATTCCTGATACTTTCCTGGTATATTCCAGGGGCCCTCCTTTTTCACCTTTTTGTTTATGGCTTCCTGTGCTTGTGAGTCATTATGCTGAATTTGCAGATAGAGGTGATATTAGAAGCTGCATAGCAGGAAGAGACTGCAGTGATTCTGACCCCCTTCCTGAACTCCATTTACAATTATTACACCATTCTTACATAAGCTGCTCATGACCAGAAGACATGGCAACAAATATGTGAATAAAAGCTATAATATTTCATAATAATACTGCATTCCTGATCACTAAATTGCCCTAAAACCCATTTCTAGGCGGAATGCATTTTTACTGGAAACTGCATTTCTATTCACTATCTGCACTGCATTTTCTCACTGACTGATACAGCACATGTTCCTAGAGGGAACCTTGATGTAGATAAAGACATATGAAATTGGTAAATCATCGTTGTGATTGATCATTTTATTGAGTGAGGCAAGAGATTTCTTGTCACTTTTATTCACAAAATGGCAGGGGTTACAGGCTTCAGCTTAACACACAGCGCCCTCCTATCGTCTTACGAGAAAGATTTATCAGTTCAAAATTTGACCAGTGAAATATGTATTAAAAAGCTGCAACAATAACAAAATTATTGTGGCTTCTCTGAGCAGATGTATGCAACCACTTAGCTGTGAACTCCTTTCCTTACTGTGCTCTGTTGCTGAGGTTGCGTAACAGGGCAAGGACCTGTCTTTGTATTGGCTTTTCCAGCACCTGGCACACACATGAACTTGGGAAAACCCATAAAATAGAGCACAAAAGCTGGATACCAGCATCCACTGAGATAAATGCAAAATAGGATTTCATATAATAATATGAATAATAAATACAATAATATTTATGAATAATATTGTGACAATAAACTAGTGAAAATGTTACAAATAAAAAGTACTTTGACAGAATTCCAATAAATAAACTATGATAGGGCATATTTTTATTAAGTAATAGAAATAAAAAGCAAGAAAAAATGAATTAAAGCATCAAGTGCCAGTCTGAGAAGCTGCCAATACCACTTCACTGTATTAAAATCATAGTCTCCTATGGAATTGCCTGTTGATGTGCAAGCACATTGTACTCTATCAAAAATACAGAGATGACTTGGTATGTTTACAAAAGTGGTTTGCCAAACTCAAGAGTGTGTGTGAAGAAGAAAGAGGAGATTAAAGGAAGGAAATAGTGCAGGCATTTTTTGCAGCCACAACTTATGAACAGGAAAGTTAAGCTAGAAAATGTTTTACACAAGTCACAACATGTGTAGGTCATATTCAGCAACTGTTAGCTAAAAAATGCTGATGCAAGATCACTATTTGACCTTATCTCAATTACTTCTGTAGTTTTTCACTGTCCTTTCCAAAACAACATTTTTATCTCATTAAGATGATGTAGTTAAAAAGTGGTTAGGAAATAAACCATATCTTACCTTTTTGCTCCTTCTGCTTTTGTATTCTACTTGTGTACACTTTGTCATTTTTGTCTTCACACCAAAAGACAGTGTGTACAGAGCACGACATTAGGCAAGTGCCCTCAGTATGACTCCCCAGTAAAGAGAAGGCTTTAGAAGTTCTATCTCAGCATGAAACTGGTCAAGAAAAAAAAAACCCAGATACCAATACTACATTCCTTGTAACTGGTGCTAAATTGTCCTTTTTATATTCAATCTTTTCTAGAGTTTAAGTCAAGAAATTAAGCAGATAAAAGTAGAACATCCCTCTGCCACTGAAGACAAGGCCTGGAAGATCCACACAGAACTTTCACCAGATCAGCAGATTAGAAATGTCAGCGGAAAGGATCACCTACAAGTCAGGTTTACATTCTCCATCCCAGCAGCCACCAAAGAGAGTCCTTGTTAGTCATTGGTACCGGTGGCAGCCACACAGTGTAACCCAAGCAGTGCAGAGGTCGGCAGGGACTGTAAACCCCTCACGCGGCCTTCCATCTCAGCCCAAAGTCACCTACGTCTGCACTATCAAGCAGACGCATATATACTGCACACATATCTTGCCTTGAAAATGCAGTTCCCTGGAATCCCCTTGTATTTGTTTTTTCCTGTACTCTCAGAAGATAAATGCCTCTTGGGGTTTTTTTCCTTCTGCACTTCAGCTGCTATTTATGAAATTGTCTGCTAATTTCATGTAGTACCTAATCAAGAGAGCATCTACATGTACGTAAAATGTAATGAAAACCTCTCTTTTGAATTGTTTTGCCTAACTAGAAAGACTAGGATTCTCAAATCAGTCTATGTGAATGCAGTACAATTTCTGAGCACGTTTCTTTATTTAGCATGTAACTCTTCAACGTTTTAAAAGGTTGAACTACTTAGTATAACCAAATCTCAATCTCTAACCAACTCCTGGTTTTGTTACAGGGTATAAAATGATAAAATTTAATTTTTCAGTGATTAGTATCAAAGACAAACACCATAAATAAAAAATCAAAAAGAAGCCAAGATCAAAGCAAAAACCATCTGGAAATCCCTGGGTCCACAGGACGACTCCATCACTCCCATGGGTGTGTGCTCTTGGCCTCCTGGCTTTAGGAAAATTTTGCTTCAGCATATTTATTACAAAAACTGTCAGCTGAATACCTGAAACAGTGTGAATAAAGACATGTGACTTCGCCAAAGACGCTATGATACATCATGCTTTTTTCCTTTGGGATACAAAAGACCTTCTTGAGTCAGGTGGTTGAAGGAGGGCTGTTTCTGGATAACAGCCTAAGGATGAACTATCAGACTAAATGAAAACATACTCTATTGCAGAGAAACACCTCTACTTTTTTTTTTTTTTTTTTTCTTAACTGGCTGAGAAAAGCACAAGCATCTGACCTAGGGAAGACTTCAGTAACATCCTATTTCCATATCCACTTTTTTGTTTAGGGAACATCTATAGTTTTGATCAGGCTTCAGTTTGATATGCAGTTTCACAATTTCTTTGCTCAGGCACAGTTTTTAAAAAAACGCTCTCACAGTCCTTGGTAATATGACCTATTCTATCCATTCCTCACATTTTCCTCCTTTGTCATTTGGAATAGGTGCCTATCAACCCAGGTATTCTTGAAATAGTCGCTTTTCACACTGAATAACCCAAACTCCTAAATAACTCTTTTTAACACCAAACTTCAGTACCTGAATTGCTATTACAAATAAGATTTCAATCATTTGACATATTCTGAGTGATAACTGGAGGGAAGCAGGAGATTGCTCACAGGGGAGAAAAAATGAGAAGGAAACAATTTTGAAGAAGGTGCTCAAACTGAAAAAAAAAAGAAACTTTTGTTGAGTGCGAGTCTTAAAAATTAGAGTTGGAATTTCAGAAGGTAAAACAGAGTTCACCCAAATGCAGTATCTTTCCTTAATTTAATGGACCAAGGGTACAGTAATTCCAGTCACAGAATTTCACAGAATGACTTGGTTGGATGAGACCTTCAAGGTCATCAAGTCCAACCCATGCCCTAACACCTCAACTAAACCATGGCACCACGTGCCACATCCTGTCGCTGTAGACCTCAGACAGCGGCAAAAAAGAGACCGCAGACTTAGGTCAGGAATGAACGGCCGAAGCCAAGTTTAATGAAAAACCTACCTTTTATAACATAGTTCACTAGAGAAAATTCATGATTGGCCTCTTGACCCACCACCTCTCAAAGGTGATAGGTCGGAAGGTAAGACACCCATATCCAAAACATGTCTTAGTGTTCCCAAAACAGTTCAGTGAAAAACAACAGGTGCAAGGACAGAAAAGTAGTTTACTTAACATCCTGTCTGTTCTCCTTAGGCTGCATGTGAAAGAAGAGTTTCCCACATACTTGTGAAAGAAAGCTGAAGAATTTCTCTGCTTTAGCCCTTTTTGCATCGACAACATCCAGTTGTTTTCTGAACACATCCAGGGATGGTGACTCCACCACCTCCCCGAGAAGGCCATTCCAGTACCTTATGACTCTTTCATAAAACTTCTTTCTAATATCCAACTTGTATTTCCCTTGAGGAAGCTTGAGACTGTGCCCTCTCATTCTGTCAGTTGTTGCCTGGAGGAAGAGACCGACCCCCACCTGACCACAGCCTCCTTTCAGGAAATTGTAGAGAGCAATAATATCACCTCTGAGTCTCCTTTTCTCCAGGCTAAACAACCCCAGCTGCCTCAGTCATTCTTCAGAGGGCTTGTGTTCCAAGCCCCTCACCAACCTTGTTGCCCTCCTCTGGACACGTTCAAGCATCTCAATGTCCTTCCTAAACTGAGGGGCCCAGAACTGGGCACAGCACTCAAGGTGTGGCCTCACCAGTGCTGAGTACAGGGGAAGAATGACCTCCCTGCTCCTGCTGGCCACCCTGTTCCTCATACAGGCCAGGATGCCATTGACCTGGGTACACTGCTGGCTCATGTTCAGGTGGCCGTCGATCAGCACCCACAGGTCCCTTTCTGCCTGGGCACTGTTGAGCCACATCGCCCCCGGCCTATAACGCTGCAGGGGGTTTTTGTGGCCAAAATGCAGGACTCAGCACTTGGACTTATTAATATTCATCCCATTGGACTCTGCCCATCCATCTAACCATTCCAGGTCTCTCTGCAGAGCCCTTCTCCCTTCCAACAGATCGACACATGCTGCCAGCTTAGTGTCATCTGCAAATTTACTGATGGTGGACTCAATCCCCTCATCCAGATCATCAGTAAAGATATTAAACAGGACAGGGCCCAGCACAGATCCCTCGGGGTCACCACTGATGAGTGGCCACCAGGCAGATGCAGCACCATTCACCAGGAGTCTCTGTGCCTGGCCATCCAGTCAGTTCTTAACCCAGTGAAGAGAGCACTTGTCCAGCCACGGGCTGACAGCTTTTCCAGGAGTACGCTGTGGGAGACAGTGTCAAAGGCTGTGCTGAAGTTCAGACAGACAACATCCACAGCCTTTCCTGCAAGTCACCTGGGCATAAAAGGAGATCAGGTTGGTGAAACACGACCTACCTTTCCTAAACCCATGCTGGCTGGGTCTAATACCCTGGCATTCTTGTAAGTGCTGCCTAATGGCACTTAGTATAAACTGCTCCATTACTTTACCAGGTACTGAGATCAGGCCACCTGGTCTATGATTACTAGGATCCTCCTTCCCACCCTTTTTGTGAATGGGCATCACATTAGCCAGCTTTTAGTCATCTCATGCTGCTGATTTGATTAAAAACAAAAATTATGAAGATGTAAGTGCTGCTGCTTTCTTTGAATCTGTTACCTCTTCACTCACACTGAAGCTGCCACCAGTGGTGTTAAATGGCAGCTGGACAGAAGCCACCAGCTACTGAAGAGCCATCAGATGTTCATAATTTTCAGTCACCAGCAATGAGCTGATACCCAGTCTCACTGAAATTAAATCTCTCTTTTATTATGCCTTTTCCCAAATACTATTTGATGCCAACAAAAACATATCAAAGTGGTTTACAGCCTTTAAGAAGACAGCAGAAAAATTAAATAGAGATAGGATTATCTATTGCACTTGGAATCAGACTTCAGCCTTCTGCCAGCCCAGGAGGTCACACTATCTTTTCTCTGCTTCTCTCTTTACTGTGTTCCATGCTTCTCTATCGAGAATGAAAGCCTTTTGAAGCAGACAATACCTCAAATGGATTTGTAAAAAGCCAGAAAGCAATCCTCCTGCAGCGAGATTTCTGTCTGGTGGTACTGTTTTGAAACACTGTCAGATGTAAATAACAAACTGAAGAAAACATAATAATGGAGAAGTCAGTCCTTACACAGATCTTCCTAGCTTGCTTCTACTCTTGGAAGAAAAAATTATTCTCTGTCTTCATATAAAAATAGGATGCATCTCTTCTCAGGAGCCAGGGAGGCTATCAGGAAAATGTAAGTACATTAAACATATGCTCTGTTATGAAAAAAAAGGAAGGGAAAAAGCAAGGATGGAAAAAAGGTGAAGATCACCTATGTAAAGGCATACATTCCTTTGAAATATGCCAAGGCAGATGCAGTCCTTTTGCTCACTGTAGATTGTACAGCTCAAGAAAGAACAGGCAGTGTGTGTTTCCCACAGACTGAGGCATTTTACATTGCACTCAGCTAACCAGAGCACAGATTTGAACCTTTGAGCCATGAGCACTTCTGTAGCCTCTGGTTCCACTCAGGGTCTTTCCCTGAAACCCTACATTCCACTCACAAGTCCCCCACTTAGCTCTGTGCTGCCATAGCAGTGTGTCCTAGAGCCTGTGGGACAGTGGGGCAGTGGTTTTTATCCTGTTGTTCCCATGATATTATTCCCATGGCAATGCATCTGCAAAGCCTGACAGTGCTCTTATGGTAGGTTCTATACAGGACTTACAGGCTTGCCAAAGAGACTGCCTTTAGAGGCAACAGAGGGCAAAAGACACCGGCAAAGGCTGAAAGTCATCTAAGAGCACTGGAATTGTAAAGAGTACCTTTCCCTCAGTAGCAGATGAGACAATGAGGGAAATGGTTCTCCAGAGCAGTGTCTGGTGACTCACCAGGGACAGAGGACACTCAGGATGTTTTGCCTGCTCCTCACAGAGTCAGGGGTCACCACAATAAGGCGAGACTGAAATGGAAAGCAAGGGCCTTCAGGCAGAATTTCCTCAAAATAATTTAAGCACTGGTTTTGGTAAAGTATTATTGTTCCAGACGTAAAAGATGCAAAAAAACAAGACACAGACAGAAAAACAACAAGTGACCAATGCCCCAAAACAACCCCTTCGATTTCTGTAAGCAAATTCAGAAGCTATTGGGATGGATTTGGGGAAGTTTATCACCTCAAACCACCATTTGCTCAGAGAAAGGAACTCATTGACTTCACTGAATTTATGAACATTTAGCGCAAGTCAAAGTTGTGCTCAATTCATTGAAGACTTGAAATTTTGTGTCAAAGAAGGGAAACAGTTGTTGAGGATGGCATTTAAGTGCTTAAATTGGAATAGATTGTCTACATGTCTTAGACTCATTTATACATCTATTTCTCTAACAATGGGAAAATGGCCTAAAGACTTTACCTTCATTAACTCTAAAAATTATTAATCCAAATTATCTATCCTGTTGAATATCTGCATTAAAGACTATACCATACTACAGATGCATACACAAGAGAATAAAAGCTAACTCAAGTATTTCTTTTCATTGTACAATTTCATCAGTTTTAATACCCAACTTTGACATTTTAATATTTTTTAACATAGTCTTTGTCTGTGGAACTTTCCTTTTTTTGGTCCATGTAATTATCCATGTGTATTATCTTGATATGGACATTAATTCACGTCTGAAGCAGGCATATGATCCTTTTGTGCAGTTAGAATGTGCAGACTTTTCAAAGTGCAGCAAGATTCAAAAAGAAACAAAAGGAATCAGATTCTTTCCAATTAGCAACACACACTTTTCCATACACCTCGCCTAACTCTTTGTCAAGGGTACATTATCAAGACTGCTTTCTGCCCGCCCTTTTATCCTTACTTCTTTCAACCTTGCTCTGTGACCAAACTCTTCACAAAATGATACACATTTAAATTTTTGTAATATGTATGTACTGCCTTTGATCTGAGCAAAGAATCAGCTCTTTTTCTTGAGTATTTTCCATGTTTATTACCAATGAAAGAAAAATCCCTAAAAGTAGTTTAAAGGTTAACTAAAAGCAGTTTATGTACATTCATTTATCAGTAACAACATGGAAACAAGCTATGCACAAGTCATTCAGGAGATCTTCTAGTACCAAGATGTTTAATGCAGATATCATGGAAAACATTATCTGCTCATATGTGCGCTAGATGGCAACTTCTCTATTCTGCTACTGTCAAGGATACATAATTCCAAGAAATAGGCTGCATTTTTAGGCTTGCAGGGTGGCAGAAAAGTGAAAACTGTACATATTGTTTGTATTTCATGGGAGATCTTTAGGTTTTGTCTAAAACCATCTAAGAGTCAATGTTTCTTTTTCTTTCTACTGCTGTTTAAATGCAATGTCCAATATAAAATTGCATTTTTTAAAAATCATTGACTGGTTTCAGTTTTATGTGATTTAAAAACAATTCTTGATAGCAAGTGTTTAGTACAATATTGTTTTCTTATATAAAAGTAATACTGATCTAAGCATTCACGTATGTAAGGTTAGAATTAGGCTTACCATAAACGTTCACACAATTCGACCTATTTGCAAAAAGCAAACAGCAGAGATACAGCCAGACAAATCAGAGCTGTTCCCCCCACTAAAAATACATTCTGTAGAAACACTTTCAATTGGTTATCCTTTTTAAGCTTAACATATTTAGAATAGAATAGAATAGAATAGAATAGAATAGAATAGAATAGAATAGAATAGAATAGAATAGAATAGGAGTAGTTCAGTAGGAAGGGTCCTACAGCAACCAACTAGTCCAACTACCCGATCAACTTAGGGCTGACCAAAATTTCAGCATGTTCAGCTGAGAAGCAGAGCAATAGAGTGGCTTTGGTGAGCAGCCAGGGTCAACCAACCACATAGAATTTCTTGGTAAAGGAATGCTTCCTAGCTATAGAATCATTGAGTTGTTTAGACCAGAAAAGACCTTTAGGATCATCAAATCCAACTGTTAACCCCACACTGCCAAGTCTACCACTAAACCATGTCCCTCAGTGCCATCTACACATCTTTTAAATGCCTCCATGGATGCTGACTCAACCACTTCCCAGGGCAGCCTGTTCCAAAGCTTGATAACCCTCTCAGAAAGAAATGCTTCCCGATGCCCAGTCTAAACCTTCCCTGGTGCAGTTCTGAACCCTCCAACATGCCTAGTCACTGGATACCAGCGAGAAGAGCTCAGCACCTCGTCTCCACATCCCCTCCACAGGAAGCCATAGAGAGCAATCAGGTTATTCCTCAGTCCCTCCTTTTCTCACAACAAGGCAAGCCCAAAATCCTTAGTTTCTTCCTATAAGACATACCTTCCAGACCTTTCATCAGTTTTGTTGTCCACCTCTGGGCACATTTGAGTACCTTCCCATCCTTCCTGAACTGTGGTGCCCAGAACTGCACACAGTCCTCAAGGCGAGGCCACACCAACACTGAATACATCGTGACAATCACCTGTGTTGCCTGGCTGGTGATGCTGCGTTTGACACACCCCAGGATACAATTTGCCCTCCTGGATACCAGGGCACACAGCTGACTTGTAATGAGCCTGCTGCAACCAGCACCCCCAGGGTCCTGTCTGCAGGGCTGCTCTCCAGCTACTTCTCTCCCAGTTTATACTTGTGCCCAGCATTACTCCATCCCAGGTGCAGAATCTGCCATTTGTTCTTCTTAAACTCCACCCCACTAATCATTGCCCAGCACTCCAATCTACCTAGATCCCTTTGCAAAACATCTTGTTCCATCAGAGGGTCAACAGAACCTCCCAGTTTGTAATCATCAAAATTGTTAATGGTGCGTTCACCTCCTCTATCCAGGTCATCAGTAAAAATATTGAACAAAACTGTCCCTGGACCTGAACCCTGAAGAAATGCTGCTGGTGACAAACTAACATGCCTATTTCCTATAAATGTATTGGTTCCATATAAGAAAGGTTTAAGTTGGTTACATCTGTCATCAGCATAGCACCATCCAAAATGGCTTGCATTTTTAGTATTTTCACTACACTGTTTCATTTCTTGCTATAAATTTAATCATACATTAATTATTGTTGTGGTATAGTAAAAACATTCCCTTTTTTCCACAGGCGGCAAAATAATCTCCTGATCTTTTGAAGTATGTAATATATTCTGCTCAGACCTTTATAGAAGCGAAGGGCAAGAAAGTAAGATTTACTCCCCTATACCTCCCCAGCACCTTTAAGTAAAAACAGTACTATTTTCTCTCAGGACCAAAACTAACATGGTATCACACAGTCAACACAGAAAAAACATTGATAGTCCCATAGAAATCCCACAGATTTGTTATGCATAGAAAGACAGTTATTTTACATAGAAATGAGCATACACAGAGTTCAGTGTTCATTACCTGTACTCACAAATAAATATTCATTACAAAAAAAACCAAGTCTGTAACATTCAAACACTAAACAGGGCCTCCCTTGCCAAAGTTTAATTTAACTCTGTTCCACCTAGCTATAAAGAAAGTAACATGTTTATGAAAGAGCTACTCTGAGGTTGTTCCTCACAACTGACACTTCATCCCATTACCTCAGGTTTCTGTATCTCAGCTGTTCTCTAGGATGTGTAGGAGGCAAGTTGCCTCCCAACCCTGCTACCCACATCTATGCCTCCATCTCTCATTGTGTCTCTCCCAATTTCCTCCTTCCCAGAGCAAGACGTTTTTTCTCACCTTTGTTCTCATCTTTGCCTTTTTATTAAAAAAAAAAAAAAAAAAAAGTTTCCAGTTGGTCTATCCCTACCCTCTTTGAAACCAGCACTGGGCCATTCTGATCACCGCCTCCCCACAAAGACCTGATGGTGCTGCATGCAGGTTTCAGTATGCTAATTGCTTGCCTGTTGGCAGAAGATTAGGGCAGAAAGAGGGACATAGCTTTCAGACAGCTCTAACATTTGCCTCTTGCAAAATCTGTGTTCACAAGCAATGGTGCAAATGCTTAAATGGGTCTACTCAACTGGCTCACGAGTATTATTTGTACCTTCAGGCATCAATTATGGCAAATCATCTAACGTACTTTTTTGTTTATTTATTTGTTCTGTTTGAGAAAAAGCTGTAGGGGTGAATTAGTCATTGACTATCTAGTGGGAGCTACTGCAAAGGCAGCCAAAGCAAGGCCCTTCAGACAGAACTTCCTAAAGCTTTTTGCTGTGTCTTCTCCAGCCTGTATCACTGGCTTGTTAGGTCAGTTCTGACATTTCTTCCTCAGCTATCTTTGCTCTCCACATTCACATCTGTAATTGCATTCTTTCTCTGCCCTGCTCTCCTTTCCTCAGTATCCTCATGATCTTTAATCAATCCATTCCTCACTACTGCCTCCTCACTCCCTCAGAAACAAAATACAAAAAAGATTGCAAAATTAACCTTTTAGCAACACAGATCTTATGCTGCGTAACTTGGGCTACTTTCTGTTTTGTTCTCATTCAGTTCCTAGTACAAAGACTACCATTTTTCCTCAGTGTTTAGGTATTGGAAGCAAAAACATGCACAAAAAATAAAGTTAATTGAACCACTATAATGCTAGAGTATGATTTATAAGATGATGAAGCTTTATTTTGTATTGGGAAGACACTTGATCTCAGATGCCAGTGAGAAAACAAGTGAATTTTTACTGTCAACTCTTTTATACATACAACATTTTTCCACATAAATGTGTCGTTTTAAGTGCATTGCCCACTCTATTGAAACAGAACGGTTGCTATTGTTAAAAAAGATTGCTTGCTTGCTTTACCTGAGCTAGTAGAAGCAGGAGACTTGCTGCGTCGGGATGGGCCTGGGCTCTTGGTGGTGCTCCTACGTGAACTCGAGGCTATTTTGGTATAGGAAGTAGATTTCACCACCCGACATTCTAGAAGACAAAGAAACTGCATAAGTTAGCAATTAAGAAAACCAGCAAGATTCTGTAAGAGAAAGAGCACTGAAAAGTGAAAACATTTAGCCCACGCTTATTTTCATTCACCTTGAGGAGTTTTATTAGAAAATATAAAATCTGTATAAATGGCTCCATTAAAATCCAAGTACAGTATGTGCCATATCCCAGACAAAGAACTGCTGCAGTAATCCAGACTTTTAAATACCATGGTTACTGCAGGTACTTAGGACAGCTTAATTTAACAGCGCTGAGACTACTCATAAAATCTCTTTGCTTCTCAAGATTTCAGTACAAGTAATGTAACAATTTTTTGTAAACAATCCAGATGCAATGTATGCATTTTTGTCAGCCTGGGCAGTCTCCTCTAGAAAAACCTGAAGTCTTCTTTTCTGTATCAAAATGTTACAATTGTACGAGATGACGCAAGTGTCTTCCACTCATGAAAGGTTTGAAGAAAATAAAGCAGGTTTGTTGCTCCTGCTTAATCCTCTGGTGAGCAATAGCCCACATTGTATAGCACACACAATTCATCACAGGTTGAGGGAAATGGCACTACTTGCTCATAAGAGCCATCAGTAAAATCAATGAAGAGGCGAAATTACCCTCCCACTCGAGAACACTACAAGATGTTCAGGTTAGAGTTTATGTACACCCACACAGATCTGTAGGCATCCTTGCATTACGCCTGCAAAATGGTTCTTGGCCTGAGGATGAAAGAACTTACTGTGCAGAGCACTGATGTCTTGCACTCCTAATGGATACTACATTAATCACCAGACATATTACACAGTTGGGAAAAAAAAAAACAAAAAAACCACTTCTTAGTCAATATACAATTAAAAGTCTGCAGCAATGTTTATACTGCCTTCACCTGACAATGCCAGTACACTTCACTTGTTTAAAAATACATCAGTAAATATTTAGTTCTGTATCAGACATGTTTCCTATTTTCTTCCCATGGTTAAGGTTCCTCAACAGAGGTTAAGAGAAATAAACAAGAGCTTTTTCTTCCTAGTCATAAAATACCATGTATAAGCCTGCACATTATTTAGTCTTCACAGATCAGTGGAGCCTGTAACACAGTTTAGACAGATTAGAGAACAAAGAAATAAAACTGAGCATAACTAATTAACTTAAACATATACACCAGAGAATGATGTCATGAAATTTATTTCTCTTGGCTGCCCTAACTGTTCATCTTTCATCAAGCTATTCAAGGAAGTAGAAGCAAGAACTGATGTGTTACTGAGCGAACCATCCGGCACAACTGAGAGGAATGCCTTGGTCTTCCCAAAGAAGCTTTTCTTCCCAAACTCTCCACATTCCTAATGTCCGATAGTAGCTAATTTCTTTCTGTTGACATTTTTTATGATTCATTGATGACTATTCTTGTTTACTACTGAACAATCAGTGGAAATGGAGAAAAGCATTTACTGTGAGGAAATCATCTACTGAAAACAGGAGGAATCATATGAAAGCTTTCAGATAGGTGCCATTGGGTAACTACAGCAGGAATCTTACATTGATTTACTGGCATAAACAGCTGCTCCAGAAACCATATACAATGCAAATGTAAATAGGTTTACAGGTATCTTCCTGTAAACAAAGATATAAAATTTTCAAATACCTAACAGCCTGTTAAAACTGTGACATAATCCCAGTGTGGGCCTCATTCACAGGAAACAGCCAGGAAGAGGAACTGCCTAATCTAGTGGTCAACAAACAACAAAACTAAAGCAGAATGATCCAATCAAGCTAAACCCATTAGAATATATGATCTGTTTAGTCAAAAAACTTAAGAGTCCATGAAGAAAACCGCTATTTCATGCAATATGTAAAAAGTTTTGCTATTTCCAGCATGTAAAGAAAACAATTATCTACATCCCTCTCTTGCATTTCATGCTATGTACTAAAGCTTAACTCTTATTTTATTACAACTATTAAAACTTATTCAGGTTCTCTCAATACCTTAAAAACACCCATATGTTATCACCATATATATAACACCTACAGAGGCATTACAACCATTTCTAATTGGGTCAGCCTTGGCCAGCGATGAGTCTGTCCTGAAGCCAGTTGGCATTGGCTCTGCTGGACACAGGGAAAGCTGCTGGCAGCTTCTCACAGAAGCCACCCCCCCTGTAGCCCCTCCAACTATCAAAACTTGGCCATGCAAACCCAGTTTATCTGCAAATCACTCTGAAGGGCTACATACAGACCCTGACCTGACTGTAACCCCACATTAATGGCATATTGCCCTGAGAGGAAGTCACCTCTCACAGCTGAATGATCTCTCCACACATGAAAGAGAACCACAAATGATCATAAGATAATCCAAGAAATGTGCAAGCATCACAGGATCATAGGATAATCCAGTTTGGACATGAGAAATTCCTAATCCAGTTTCTTGCTCAAAGCTTGAAGTAGCTTCACTTTCATAGTCCTGCATGACTTGGGGAACACTTCAACTCACTTGGGGAATGCAGCAGGGCATACACAGTGCAGGAGGATCTTGGAGAACATCAATGACAACTTCCTGTTCCAAGTGAGAGAAAAAATGTAACAAGAGATGCTCTGCTCACACTCAGAAAATAAGGAAGACTCTGGGACTATGAAGGCAGAAGGTGGCCTTGGCTGTAGTGACAATGATAGGAGTGTTCAGTATTGGGAAGGGATTGAAGGTGGCAAAAAGCAAAATCACAATTCTGGACTACAGATAAGCAGACTTGCTCTTCATATATCTGCTTAGAAGTGTCCCACTGGATAAAGCCCTGCAGAGAAGAAGGACCCAAGAAGGCTGATGAATATTAAAGGATCATCTCCAAGTTTCACAGTAGCCCATCTCAACAAGCAGGAAGATGTTAAAAAATGCCAGGAGGTCTGCATGGATGAACATGTTGCTGCTGACCAAATTAAAACAAAAACGAAGCATAAAGTAGGTGGAAGCAAGGACAGGTAACCTGGGAGGCATACAAACTAAGTCCAAGCATGCAGACACAGTCAGGAAAGCCAAAGCCCAATTAGAATTTAATCTGATGAGAGATGGCAAGGGCAATAAGAAGTGCTCCGTTACAATACAGAGGGATCAAAAGGAAGATCAAAAGGAAAATGGGCATCCACTGCTGCACGAGATAGGGGCCCCAGTAACATAGAACATGGAAAAGCTTAGAGTACTGAATGGCTTTTTTGCCTCGGTCTTCACTAGCAAGCCCAGCCTTCAGCAATCCCAAGCCCCAGAAGCACAGTGAAAGCCTGGAGAAAGGAAAACTTATCCTAGGTGGAAGAGGATCAGATTAGAGAATAAACAAAACAGACATATTTAGGTCCATGGGACCTGATGGGATGCACCCTGCAGGTGCCAATGGAGTTGGCTGATGTCATTGTGAAGTCACTCAACAGTCTTTGAATGATAGTGATGATTTGGATAGCCATTTGAAGACCCAGAAAAACTCACTCCTGTATTCAAAAAGGACATACAGGAGTACTCAGGGAACTACAGACAAGTCAGCCTCGCTTCAGTCCCTGGGAAAGCAACAGATCAATGAATCATGAAAATAATTTCAAGGCACATTAAGGACAAGAAAATCATCCAAAGTAATCATCATGGATTCACCAACAAGAAGTCATGCTTGACCAACTTGATAATTCTGCAAAGAAATGACCAGCTTGGCAGATGCAGGGATAGCAGTGGATATTGTCTACCAGGACTTCAGTGAGGCTTTCAGTGTTGTCTCCCATAAAATCATCACAGGCACACAGGCTGATGTACGGGCTTGATGAACAGACTGCAGGGACTGCTGAGTCCAAAGAGTGGTGATCAGTTGCAAGAAGTGCAGCTGGATGCCAGTAACTAGTGGTGCACCCCAGGGGTCAGCACTGGGCTCAGTTTGTTTCAACATGCGTTAATCATCTGGATGATGAGGCAGAGTGCTGCCTCAGCAAGTTTGCTGATGACATAAAACTGGGAGGAGTGGCTCCAGAGGGTCATGCTGCCATCCAGAGGTACCTCGACACACTAGACAAATGGATGGACAGGAAGCTCATGAAGTTCAACAACGATAACATCAAAGTCCTGAGGAGGAACAACCCTGGCACCAATACATGTTAAGGGCTCCTCAGCTGGAAAGTAACTTGGCAGAAAAAGACCAGGGAGTCCTGGTGGACACAAGAGGACCATGTGCCAGCAATGCAGTGTTGCTGCAAATAAAGCAAATGGTATCCTGGACTAGGAGGAGTGCTGTCAGCAGGTGATCCTGCCCCTCTACTCAGCACTGGTGTACATCTGGAGTACTATGTCCAGTTCTGGGCTTCCCAGTGCAAGAGCAATATGGAGGTAGTGGAGAGAGCCCAGCAATGAGCCATTGAGATAATTAACTGACCCATATGAGAAGAAAAGGTAAGGGAGCAGGGACTGTTAAGCCAAAAGAAGAGAAAACTCAGGGAGAATCTTACCAATGTATACAAGCAATGCAGCATGCAAAGATAGAGTCGGGCTCTTTTCAGCAATGTTCAGTGACAGGACAAGAGGTAATGGGCATAAACTGAAATGCAGGAGATTTTGTCTCAGCTTTTTACTGCAATGGTCCCAGAGCACTAAAACTGATTGCCTAGAGAGGTTGTGAAATCTACATCCTTGGAGACATGATCCTGGGCAACCAGCTCTAAGTGATCCTGCTTGGGCAGAGGAATTAGACCAAACAACATCCAAAGGTCCCTTACAACCTCACCCACTCCGTTCTGAGATTCTGTGATTCTCAGAGCTTATTCCAGCCAGAAAATCCCCAAGGCTGGACACTATCTGGGCCTTCTAGAAAAAGGCTTTCCTCCCTGGGCAAACCAACTCCAGTGCCTGACTGCAATCTCAGACATTTTTCTTTATATCTAGTCTAAAACTTTTGTTTCAATTTTTATCTATCACCACTCAATCTTTTACCAAGCATCACTGTGAGGAACCTGACTCCACCACCCTGGTGGAGAAGAGATGTTGCCCCCCGGACATTGGAGGGTTTTGGCAGGTACCCCTGAAGCAATCTCTTTTCTCAGGCTAAACAAGCCCCGCTCCATCAGCCTCTCCTCACACAGCAAGTACTCCAGCTACCCGCCATCATGATGGTCCTCCTCTAGTTGCCTCCAATTTAATGATATCTTCCTGGAACTGGGGGGCTTTAAACTGGACATAGTATTCCAGATGTGGCCTCACATGTGCTAAGCAGAGTTGGTTCCCTGTCTCTACTGAGTCCTTTTTAGTCCATGTCACAGAAATATTCTCATTTTCCCTATTTTTCTATTTGTATAAACTCTTTTGAGCTCAATTATCAACTTTTTTGGCACAATTTTCTTGTTCCTCCCCCAAAAAATTCACAAGTTGTGAAATTTTAAGACGTCACAATTAAAATGAGCGAATATTCTCTTTAAGGTAAACTTGTCAAGTGCCACGTTTCCTGTGGGTTTACAAGTTCATTCATAAAGGACATTGTAAGGCCTGTGGAGAGCCATGCAGGAAAGCCTGTAGTGCTGCACACACCAGGCTCGAGCAGCTCATGCTTTCAAAGACTAGGGCAAGACTAGCTCCAGAATCTAAAAGGATTTCCAATCATGGGCAGAATGTAACCAGGCTGCTTGTCGTAAATAGGTCTCAGCTCCCAGGAACAGTTTACACATGCAATTCTGTTGTCACATTTAGTTGGTAAAGTAAAATTTTACTGTAGGCAAAGATCCCACTCAGTAACCACACAACCACTGCTTGTTCCTCTAAGAAATTATCATAATCTGCCTGTTGCTGTAGGAAAGCTCTCTATGGAGAAAACAAAACAAAAATGCATGTTTTATTGAAATAATCTTTTCTACATAGAATGCAAACTGGTGACCAAATAAATATATACCTTCTCCTCACCAACAGTATTTGGATTACTATAGAATGGGTCCTTTGCAAGAAACAGAATAGCATTTTTTCGCCAATTTTCTTTTGATACCAAAACTGTATCAGAAATAGATCTGAACTCCTGACAGAAGAGAGCTATACTGCCTTTCCCACTCATGTGGGCATGGTATGACCAGCCAAGAAGAAACACCAAGTGTTTCTATATTATGTTCAGTAAGGAAAGAAATGGTTCATGAATCCCCATTCCTTCCTCTCACCACTGACTGACTTAGATTAAAGGAACAAAATCATGACACTCATGGTAATGGCATGACAAAAGGTCAGCTTTACAGTTTGAAATTCATTGACTTGTTTTCCACCTCAGAACATGATATAAATAAGAAGGCTTTTCCAGTGAAAACATCTTGCACTAAGATGTTCTATTGTGTAACTGCATACAGAGCTATAAAGTAGGCGAGGGAAGCACAGACTAACAGCAGCAAGGCTAACAACGTAACACTGGAGTCTCTTTATAGTATGGAGAATTACCACAGAGTTCTGAGGCCTTTACTGGACATTAACAATAGGGTTGAGGAAAAAAAAAAGAGAAAATACCCCAAGGCTACAATCTGACATGATTGAGACTGCAGGGACAAGATAAGGAAAACAGAGCTACTGAGATTGTACAGTGGTGTCAATGAGCAGTAGGAACTGTCAGAAGCAGGAGGGACCCCAACATACATACTTGTGAGCTCTTGATTCTTCTGTTGCCAAATGGATAAAATGTAATCTTGAGGTAAATAAAGGATGCTAACACGCAGAATCACAACGCCTGCAGTCTCCAGCCCCATGATGTTTCATTTCCAAAATGTTACATTAGCTTCTACGCTCATTAGATTTTACAATGGCAAAAAAAGCAGTGGAGAGTAACTAATCTGCAATAAATGTGTCATAAAATGAAAAAGTTTAATGTGCTTCTAGAGAAGACTGTGAAAAGTTATTTAAATTACCAGGAGATCAAAAAGGCTTACTTGTCAGCAACTCAGAAGTTGATTGTATGGCCTTCATGAGTTCTTTCTGGGCAAAAATATCACTCTCCGCTGTGTTTTGCTTTTCTTTGAGGTCTGTGCGTAGGGAATAGATTTTATACTTTCAGTATCCCTGCCAATCTGTTTCTCTAAGATGAGAACATTTAACTTGGTTTCAGCAACAGCTGTATCCTGCAGATAAGCAAGGGGGGAGGATCAAGGATGTCTGTGGTTGTTGGTAAGCCACTTTACTGTAAGCCTCAGGCTGGTGCCTTTTACCACTGCTTAAAGACATTAGCGTCACTAGAAATGTCCTCAGGCCAATCAGTAGATCATTACCCCAAAAGCAGTACCAATTTTAGTTTTTAATGTTAAGGGTAATTTGTTCCATGTTGCTAATTCTTAATGCAGCTAATAAGATTTTACTTTTCAGCTGTATTCTTGCCTTCAATTAATACCAGTAATCTTCTGTTTGCAGAACTAAGTTTTGTTCTCTTCAGCAAGAGAAATGGTAGCCTCCTGTCTAGTGGCATTGCTACACACTGCAATTCACCCTATCCGCTGATCAATCACTGGCAGCTATGACTTGCAATTACAACATGTTCAAAAGGGTAACTATCATGCAGTTTCCAAAAATGAAAGGGATATAGAATGTTTCACAGAGGTTTAAGTAATTTCAAATCTTCTATCGTCATGGTTGTGCCTACTTCAATTTTTTCCTGCATGTCATCCTGCTCAATGTGGTCCTGAACACACTGCAGATGCAGATGGACAGTGATGTATGCATAGAATGCAAAATCCCAAAGTTTTATCCCATGCACTAAGCTCTATGTCACTGTAAATGCATGGGGTTTTGAGACATCTTTTGATTTGGTTTCTTACCAGTAATTGGTCTTCCACATATGATAAAGATTAAGAATTCTGTTTTAACTGTATGCCAAATACTTGTGGAAGCTAGTAGATCTCCATATTTTTTTTTCTTCAAAGAAATATACTTTGATTGGGGTATAAAATACAGAAACATTAGATTTTCGTTCACGTGAAAAATCATTATCCAATTCTGAAACTGAGGTAAGTATATACAATAAAATACAAACCATAAAAGTTATCTATGCCTTATTACACATCAGTAAAATAGAGAATCTTGAAAGGTATTAGGAACACAAATCCCTTCACCCAAGCTAAGAATGCTTTCAGATGTATGTACTACTCCAAAAATACCTTGTTAAGGTAGAAGTAAGAAATGATTTGTGAATTCACATATTATCACTAATATCTCAATCTGCTCTAATCTTCAAATTCTGAATTCAAATGTTTCTAAATTCACCGAAGAGGTAAACAGATTCTATGTATACATCAAAATGTTGCTTCAAGTATTTACTACTTTTTCTTGAAACAAGTTCCTGTTTGAAAGACACTGTTGGAAGGATAGAACTCATCTAGTGCTAGATAGCTAAAAATATTATGAACTATGAACTATTCACCCCACAGTCCTTCTACATTCAATGGAACATTTTAATTTATGTGACCTATCTTAGGAACCTGTACATTAGAAAAGATGAAACTTACTCATGAAATATCAGATACAAATCATAGATTTTGAGTTTTGGTGAAAATATCCTAAATAGAAGCACTACCTTAGTTTTTTTTGCTTAATACAAACAATCAACAAAAGATTCTGCTGTATTTTGTAACTTCACTGTGTATGAGTGGATTTTATCTCCCCACCTTCTCCAAGTGCTAACCTATTTGTCACATTCATCTCACATAAACCTCCACATTAATATTTTGTCTACAAAAAACATTATGTTAAATCTTGCTTTACATCAGAAAAAAAAACCTGCTTTCACGAAAAATTCCACCCCACAGCAGTGGAAAAAAGAATTGAAAAAACATTTTCCATCACTGCAACAGCTTCTCTGACAAGACACAGTAATTATTTTCCAGCTCTGCACTTGTAGGCAGACAAAACTAGAAGACTTCTTCAAAACCTGGTTGTATAAGTGAATCTGAAATATTTCTGACTGAATTCATGTGAATAAACTTGCATGGGTAAAATATTCATTTCTGAAATTAAAATTGGACTATCAGAAACTATTTTTAAGTTACCTGAAGACCAGGTTGAAATAAGAACTTTGTCATTAGCTGAAACATACCTCTAGCAAACACTCTCTTTGACATGTATGTTTTGTGTATTTTGCCACACACTCTGTTCCACATCCAGAGATTTTAATTATCACCTTTTGCTCAATATACTTCAGCCAAGATATTCCAATGCTGACATAAATATTACTAATTTGCCCTTATATTCAGCACCCTTTCCCTATACCTCTGCAGATTTACCAGTGTCCAAAACAGCTGCAGTGACCAAAATATCACAAAGCTACTTTTAAGCAGAAATATTTAAGATGGCACAACTGATTACAACTGCAACCACCTGTACTATTTTTATTTACAGCCTCAGCATTATTCTTCCAGAACCAAAGAAATGTGACATGCCTTTGCTTATGGCTTTCCTTTTCTTTCTGTGACAAAAGCTTTTTTACTGGGCATATAGTCTAACAACAGATATCTCTCAACAAACACTGGTGAAGCCGCAGAAAAAATTCAGCGCTGCCTTACTTTATCTGCACAGTTTGGATGGTATTTTTCTTGGCATTGTTTCATTCATACAACTGGAGATGAAATGAGACAATGGTACAAATTAATTAGCTCTTAACTATTCATCAAGATCAAGGCTTCCTTTCCTGCTCAGGACAAAGAGGTAATATTTCTCCTATTACCTATTAAAATAATTTTTTTCTTTACTTTGAAAATAAGCAGACCTATCCAATCCATGTGGTAAATATTAACATCACACTAAGTACCAAGTACATAGGCTTTCCATCATATATTTTTTCAGTTATGGTCTAAGAGAGGCGTCAGTGTTGCAGTCCAACAAATTCTGGGGTTCTGGTATTACTACTTGCTGTCTGAAGAGTATAACTTGTTTTCAATTGTTTACTATTTCAAATTACCCTTTTGGAAGTTTACAAGCTCAAGCTCAAGCTCTTTCCACAGTTCCAAATATAGATCCTCATTGGAAGAACATCATCTTCACATGGAAAGTATCAGCTAAAGATATTACTGAGAAACATCCATTCAAAACAGTTAACTTTTAATAGATTTTAGCAAGGTCTCCTGAACTTACAGATTTTTCTGTATAACTGATTTGTGGTGAGCAAGAAAATATGTATTTAAACTGCCCTACTTACTTCTGCTTTGATTTTTTTCAATTAAATCTGCCTACTTATAATGCACTTATTAGTCTAATAACTTTATTGTACACTATTAATTTTTAAAAGCCTTTTTTTTTTTCTTCAAAGAAGTGAATTACACTATACTGGGATAAAGATTACAGTCATAACAGTTAAACACAAATCAAATTCCCATGGCTTACACAGTTAATTAGTTAAGATTAATAAGGAGTATTGCACAAACAAGGAATATACAAATACAGAATATCTATTAAAAGACATGAATATGAAAAGCCAATTGTTGTGGGAAGTTTTTCTCTTTAAATGATCATTAAAATGACTACAATCAGGCAGACAACATAACTTTAGCAACAGTGAGACTAGAAGACAGGACACACTAAGAAGAGAACAAGTCGGACAGAGTTTTTCAGTAACATTTTCAAATTGAAAGATGTGAAGAGTATTTAAAGACACATCTAAGATGAACTCTGAACCACCAGACACTGTTTTATGAGAATTGTGAGGAAAAAGTAAAGGTCAAAGAGAAAAAGTCAAAGCAATTGTGTGTCTTTAAAACTGGGACACTACAGAAAACTGGGAACGCAGAAAAGACAGGCCTACTTGAGATTATAGTAAAAAGTTACCCAAAGGGAAAGTCAAGCTCCTCTCCTCTTGGTTTGGCAATAAAAGAAGCAATGGGCACAACCTGAAACACAGGAGGTTCCCTCTGAACAGCAGAAAATTCCTTTTTCACTCTGAAGGGACCAACCACTGGCACAGGTTTCCCAGAGAGGTGGTGGAGTCTCCAGCCTTGGGGATATTCAAAAGCCATCTATACATGATCCTGGGCACCCAGCCTCAGATGACCTCTAGAGGTCTCTTCCAAGCTCAACCTTTGTTTCCATGACAATACAAAGCAATAATGGAAACAAAATATTTGAAGCTTAGAAGATATTAAAATTATATAAAATAGTCAAAATAGTCTTCCTATAAAGGATAACAGGAGGGACAGTAGAGATTATAAGGCTTTCTGCTCAGAACTTTGAATCTCAAGCTGCAGTTTAAGAAAATACCATCTACAGAAATTGCTTTTAAGATGGGCACTGGAAAAGCAAACCTGGGTAGTTACTAATGGGTTTACTGTTAAACTAGGAGACAATGGACAGAGAAACTCACCAGAGTTTTGTTTCTGATCCTGGTCTAGTCATTATTTATTTGCATTAATAAGCTGAATATGCATTTTAAATCTGGAGATGACACTACCATAGGTAATGCTGTAGGCATTGTGGAACAATATAAATCTGAAAACGGCAGAAGTCATCAGAAAAAAACAGATAAAATTCATCAAGTCCAAGGTACTAGAACCAGGAAAGAATAAGCAACAGAATAAAGAATGATGCCATCACTATAAAAGTCACTTGCATAAATGATAAACAGCAGTTCTGCAAAGTGGGACAAAAGTCTTGCAGTGGGTCACATGCTGAATCTGAAGTAAACAACTACAGCAAATGGAATTATCACCCTGCTGAGGGTATCACCTCTGTGGAGGGCATTTGAATTACTCCCCAGTGTTAGCTAACACAATAAATCCGCTTTTGTGTTTCCCATTTATAAACATGAGGATTTCACCTTCAGAGGATTAAGAGAATACTAAGGAATATTACAACATGGGGAAATATGACCAATGAAGGATAACTAATATAAATGGGATCTTTAGTTCAGAAAAGAAGTGATGAGACAAAACAGCAGCCTTCAATACTTAGTAGACAACCAAAATGAAGAAAAACTAACTTCCTACTGTTAGCTGCATCACAAATATGACAAAGAGGAGTGATCGTAAGTTTCCAAAAGGTAGATTAATTCAGACATGAGAAAACCCACTTTTAACTGCAAGGATAAGGAAGTACTGGAACAGATCATGTGGAGGACTTGTTGAATTTCCCTAACTACAACTGCACACACGCAGGTTAGCCAGAAACCTATAAAGTCAATTTAGGTAGTGCAGGTCCTCTCGTGTGACCTTTCAGATTCCTTCTATGATTCTTTCGATTAAGTCTTCCTTGTATGACTCATAAAAGGTACTCTGAAGTTTTTTCACTGTCAGCACTTCTGCCTGGATTTAGCTGTAAGATAAGTAAAAGGAGAAGATGCACTCTAATGCAAAACTGAGTGAAAGTCAAACAACATTTTAGCGAGGGAAAAGTGATTGCTTAATGAGTGAATTAAAGTCATTATCATTTCTTGAGTGGGGAGACTACTGAAATATAAATCTTTTATTTGTCTTCAAAAGCCAGACTGATTAACTTTTAGAATTTTTCTCAGTAGGACATTAGCAGAAGGGGTATCTCCAAAAAACAGACCTTCTCCTTCACAGACAATTCAGCCTGGTTGGCTAATATTGTCTCACACAATTAAGATATATGTACATTTCCTCCAAATCAACTATATGACAAAATTTCATACTGAGAGAAGACATTTCTTACTGGCTTCATGAATAGATGTTTTTTTACTTTTATTGGACAGATTTAAATTGATTTTGTAATGCTAGGGTTGATGAAAAGGCATGGCTCTATCTTCATCTTCAACAACTCAATCTGCTCTTGAAGTACATCTTTCATTCTTAAGCTCATACATAGGCATGTCTAGATGAAAAAACCTAGATGAAAACAGAAATGCTCACACATTCTATGTAGTTCAAGAAAAGCTGTCATAAAAAAAAACCATGAACAAATAAAAAACCAAAAACACCCAAACAACCAAAACCAAAACAAAAACCAAACAAACAAACAAAAAAACCCCAAAAACAAAAACAAACCCCAACCAATCAAAACAACATTAGCCTACCTCATCTTCTGAAGCACTTGACTGTCTTGACTGTGAACAGGTTAAGCAAGGATCAGAGGTTAATATGCAGCTAGTGCCTAACTAATAATCAATAAGCACTGGATAGGCAGGGGAGATGGGAGGACTGCTAACTATGGATTGAAACACTATATTTATATACATTCCTTAGGTTATTGTTGAAAGCCATGCTTTACACATTACCTATAATTTTATAGGTGTCATTTATGATATTGTCTAGGATTTCAGTGGATCATTGTTTCTAGAACTACTTTTTGTAACCACTTTTACTACTGAGTTGCAGAAACTTAGCTGATATTAGACAAATCCAGTTGGAGTGGACCTTCTTCCATTAAATTAAATCCATTATTATGATTGATAAAGTATGCTAACCCTAAAAATGCCGTCGACATTTTATAGGGGTACTTCATTTCTTTAATTCTTTGACCCACATAATTTTTTGCTCTGCAAGGTGGTGACCAAGAAATATCTCTATCTCCATCATTATTATTAAAGAAATTCAAATTTAAAACCCTATCCATTTCCAAGTTTTTAAACAAAGTTGATATCCTACTAAGTGTCTGAAGAGGGCTGTCATGTGAGTTGACAAAATATTGGGCTGCTTTTGAAGTCGCGTAGCTAGTATGAAAGATTAACAAATAATTAATTCAACAAGTTCTGCTGTGTTATTCTTTGCTGTTGCAGTGGTTGAGGCCACTGCAGGAATGACCAAGAAGCCACAGGGCTCCAAAAGAGTGGAGGTCGGCTGGCAGGCTCAGAGCTCGAAGACCACCCCCTTTTACCCTTTTGAAGTTCATGTTCTAGATAGTTCTTTCTTAATACCCTACTGGCTCCCGAGTCCCCTGTTCCACCCCTCGCCTTCCCCAGTGGTCACTGTTCTGCCACCCCACACCCTCCCCACCCCTTGGCCCCCAGATGATGGGTCTCTGATGTTCTGCTCTCCCCCGGTACCGCCCCTATAAAACCCTGGACCCCTCAGTGTCCCGGGTTCTTTGTCCCTGGGTCCCTCCCAGGGCGGTCCTCAATAAACCCCCTAGAACTCCGTACAAAGGACCCCTCTCGCCTCTGTCCCCGACGGCGCTGCAGGAGCTCTGTGTGTGGGGGGGGCTGTGAGCACCCACCGGCTGCCGTGGGCCACGGTGTGCCCGAGGGCGTTCGCCCGGCACCCCCCGAGCTGCGCCGGCAGGGATGGATGCAACACTCCTTCCACCCCCCACATCGCACCGCGTCACTGAGTCCCCCACAATTTTCTCAGATACGATTTTTATTTAAAGTCTTACTTCTTTAAAACACTCATTTAAAATTTTGAGACTATTCCATATTTGAAGGTATTCCTAGTCTTGGAAAGGACACAACACTCTGAAGCTGTTTCTGAACAGATAAGGAACAACTTAAAGACTAAAAGATCACTAAAGACCTAATGCAAGCCCAATGCTTACTAACTTATCTATAAATATTCTCAAAAAGCCACTTAATTTCCTTTGAAAAGTCATTAATACATACTTACTTTTTAAAAAGCATATAAACCCCCCCCGCCCACTCTCCCAAATACTGAAAATTCCTAACACAGTTGTACCCAAAAGTTAGCTTAAAACCCAGGTTTATTCACAGGACATACTCCTACCTCTCTCTAGATATTCTAAGAGAGAATGTGACTTCTTGTCACTAACTTAAACATACAGATAACGATGTTGTTCAAAGTCACAAAATACTGATACAGACAATGTCAATGATAAAATACAGTTCCTAGAATTACTAACTTCCATTCTTCCAGTATCTGAAACACAAGAATCTCTTCAAGAACATCATAAATCCACTTTGCAACTGAAATGTAGAAATACGGAAGACAACATATCCTTGCCCTAATTTTCCAATTTGCTTCTAACCTCCCCATGGTTTTGTGTGTCAGTCCCAGCCTCCCATATGTCTGTTCCTCCCACAAAAAAGCCTCTACACTTTCTCTGACACTAACTTCTATGAATAGAAAGCTCTCTCTGAGGCAACATGAACAAGGCAGCTTCCCTCACTGTATGATCCCCTGATGATTTTATAATTTAACTATTGCAATTGAGATGATGTAGCACAATGCAAAACAAACAGATGGGCAAGAGATATAAAGCGTGGCAAGGCCTAAACTGGAAAACATCATTGCCAGAAATGTGGTTGGGCTTGCAGCTGCTGACATTGCTCCTGGGATGTGTGCACACTGAGGATTTGCTGGCAGCTGTGTTCCTGGCTGAGATTTGCAGCATGTGGTTCTACTTAGATGCCACAAGCTGGGCTTTGTTTGCTTACTCCACATTAACATGTGCCTGCATGCAAACCTGTGGAGATAAAAGGTAATTCTGGATGCCAAAACTCTGTTGCGTAGATGTTTTCCTATGCTGAAAGGATGTGATGAACAAATGGGGATTTTTCATTGAGGCACATTTATTCTGTGACTGCAGCATAAAGATCTGGAGGTACCATCTTAGAATTAACTTGAGTAATGGCACCAACCTAACTTTTTGACTGGAGCTCAGAAGGGTAAATTAGCATATCCTAGCTTCTGTGCTCCTGCAACAGGCTGCTGGACTATGTGAGAGGGTTTATTTAAATCTCACTTGGGCATCTGTAGTAGTAATAGGAATTCTGAGATGGTATGGAAGAAAAATAACCAGCCCTTGGAAAATTTGTTTCCTAATTATTATTATTTCATGCTATCTTTATTTGATAGAAGGTGCAGTTCATCAAACACATAAAAGCAGAGGACTAGAGACATTGCTTTAAGGAAAAGAAACTTGAATCAATATTGGGGAAAGAATACAAGTATTATAAGCCAGTGCAAATTCACTGATAAAACACAAGAGAACATAGTAAATCAAACTCTCAAGTACTCTGATTGTTCAGTCTCAACTCATCACTCTGTAGACCGTGACTGGGCAATGGCATTTCCACTGCAGTTATGGACTAAAGCCAGGAGCAAGAAACACTTGATGGACTGAGCTATACAAATTAAGTGATCAACTGGAACAGCTGAAGAAGGGCAGTAGGATTCTAGTTGCCTGAACTGTTTCAAATAAGCAGCATCTTTTAAAGTTGCCAGTCTCATGAGAAAATTGCCTTACTGTTCGAAGAGGAGCTCCTTCCCCTAATACTCACATCTGATGAAACCAAATACCTGCTTTCCCACAACTTATAAACTAAATAATCTGTGTACCTCTCATGGGTGAGAGGAACGTGGTGCAAACAGAAGAGTCTGAAATTAAGTACTGTAAATCTGAGATATTTATAGATAAAAAGTCATAGATATAGATGCAGAAGTAACATTTCAGATTGGTAAAAAGCCATTATGGGGACAGAAGGCATTTTCAGAAGATCATGAATACTTAATTTATATCTTATTTCCATCAGAGGAGGATCTGAGGAATCTAAAATAGCTGGATTAACATCTGGGCTGCTTTGAAACAGACAAGCGCAAACAAATATTTTTATTTTGTTCATTATTTCTTCCATTTCTTCACCAAAATGAGTGTTTTTATGGGGTAAATATGACTTTAAAAACAAAAGCACGTAATAGAGGTACTCTGTATCTATTCCGAGAAACCTATCTCTTTATTCTAACAAGCTTGCAAATTACATACTGATACATAACAAGACAACATAGTTGAATCACAAAATTTTTATCTGCAAAATTGATCCAATTTCAGTTATTATTTAGGTGTCAGAAGGCACGAAAGGAATGGATTGATGAGGTAGGAGGATATAATGATCCATATATTTTTTATTGAGGCAAAAGATTGTTTTCTGATGCAAGGATGATGGAAAAATTTACACAAATGCTCCCAAAACCAATCAGAGACTTCGAGGCAGAAGACATCATCAGCTACAGTTTCTACTCAAAAGCACCTCATCAATGATTTAATACGACAGAGGGGACTGCAGCTTCATTATCTGGTGATATTTTGTTTATTAATATTTAATTAATGCATATCATAACAATTCAGAATTTGACTGCATTGCAGAAGATGAGGAAAGGAATGAAGTTGTTCCACTGCCTGTACTAACACATCTGCTTCACAGACCTACAGGGATTCACTCAGCCACAATATACAACACGAGTGAAAAAACACATATTCTACAAATGAGTTACAAATTCTCTGTATTAAAACTGGGTGAAATAAACAAAGATGTCTTCAAAATCCATGTAGTGGACATGAAGAAATCTATTTATCTTCATTATAGGCTGAAAGTGTTTGGGTAAAAATCCCCAATTTAGGTGAACCATGAGGAGAAAAAAAAATTATGGCAGAAGAAGAAAAAAAAAAAGTAACATGACAAATTAGCAGAACCAAACCTTTCCCCCAGTGGGAGGGAGAGGTGAAGGCCAAAGGCTAGATTAATCTTGCTATATCATATGGTCCTGATCTTAAAAATTTCTCTGCGTGTTTAGCAGAAATCACACGCACAATGGGGACACTTTGAAATGATCAGGAGCCAGAGCAGATTAAGATGAAATGGGGCCAGATCCAAAAAGCCGTCAACCTCCCACCCTTTCCTGCAGACTCCCATGTGGGAAGGAGATCGTTTCGTGGCTCCACAGTGCTTGTCTGTGCTGAGCTCGTTGATGAGTGCTCTTTCTCCCTGTGCCTCTAACAGAAAAGGACTTTTGACTTCTCTTTTCACAGCAGTATGAGCCACAGCTGTGGACAGGTCGTAGTAATCCCTCTTACTTCGTGGCCCCGAGTCAGTGTGCAAAACCTTACTTATCCAACCTCACCAAAAATAAAAACAGATCCATGCCTCGCCAAAATAGAAAAAGTATTTTTAAAAAGCAAAAGAAATCAGAAAATTCGTTATGTCTGTTTTAAAACAGAAATTTAAAAAAAGGGGCTTAAGCAGATGATCAGGTTACTGCAGCTTACCCAGCTTGCTGAGTGTCAGCTGACTCAGAGCCATTATCTGCATAGATGCATAGTAAAAGTGAGTTAATGCAACATGGCTCAGCTGAGCCTACAATAGAAGATTTAATTATGGGCACATACACAATTTATACATCTGAGCTGATGTGTGATTACTTTTCAAGCTACTGAAATTGCTTGTATGTGCAAGCTTTAAAATCAACCAAATATAGACTTTAAAAAATGGAATTTAAAGAGTTATAACATAACCTATTTATTTAATCACATGATGACAAAAAATGAAGAAGAATGCCTAAAAACTATAAACACTCTTAACTATTTTAGCTATCATTCTGAAAACTCAAATGCATCAGTATGGAAAGCTGTTTTACTAATTTGCTTTCAGAACAGCTAGGTGCAAAAGCATATGTTCATTCACATAAATCTAACAGCAGTGTTTTCACTCTCTTTTAAGATAAAAGATAATTTGCTCCATGATTTACGATCTCACTGACTTCCCATATTGAATTAGGCAGCTGAAACAATCCCTATCATCCTGCAAATTGTTATTAATGTGGTAGCATACACACATACACTGACTGATACATTTTATTTGAATTCATGGCAGGTGAGGATAGCACAGTAATTTCATGAGAAAGGGTTATACATCCACTAATGACAAAACGTTACAAACATCCCCTTGGAACTTCCACACAAAGCATGGCAGACACACAGATACATAATTCCCAGTTTTACACTGGCACAGCTATTGCGATCTGCAACTTGAGAGAAACCTAGTGTGAATCAGATGCTGTGCTCTCCATTCTTCATTATGAAGAGCAACTCAACAGATGCTTTTATAGCTGTTGCTGTATGCATCTACTTCAGTTCCCCCTTTCTTATTCTTGTTATTTTTTTTCTCAATATTGTAATTAAATGTCATGCATTTTTCGCTCTCTCAATATTACCCTATAAATGTCTACCAATCGAGTTATTACTTACTGAACTAGGCAGAGGTCTTTCTTCTTCCCCATAAATTTTCCCCACAACCACAACTTCATGCTGGTTTCCCCCTAATATTTAGATGTGCTTGAATGAAATGCGTTGGCTTGTACCTAATGCAATGCACGTGTTTATGGAACACAGCAGGCACTACTCCATTTTCAAAAGACTTAACAAAAGAACAGCCATTTATGAAAGTTTTGCTGTTTCTGATTCTCACTTCCTCTTCACCCTGCACCCCTTCCCAGAGTCCATCTAGAACATGTGGGTGCACTGGATTAAATAATGGACTCTTTGTTTGAAGAAAATGCACAGGAAACATTAAACTTCTCTTAAGACAGGAGAGGTTACTGCATGGGAGCCAGGACAGGAGGAAGTCAAGGAGTCATATGGAGAACTGTGCTTCTTCAAGACAGAAATGTACATGTATCACTCAGATGTGTGAAGTTCCACCACAGATACCAGTCCTGGTGAAGTACAAAGCAGACAACTGTCACGGCAACATGGAGATCCTTGGCACCTCCTCTCCCTGAAGGAAAAGGCAAGGCTTTTGTGGATGGACTGTAGTTCAAAGGAGACTATAAAGAATTTCGTCTGATCTGTTATCTTTGTCTACCTCTGCACAATTTTTGATATGCTTATGTATCTCAAGAGGGTGTATGCTACATTTTCTTTTGAAAATTTACACCATGGAGTGAATAAAACAGCTAATAACACCTGGAGAAGTTATGCAAGAGACGTGCATTGTTTTCCCAGTTCAGCTTGGTGAGGAAGCTTTTTATATCAATAGAATTCTACATCCACCTTAAGTTTAATACAATGCATTGCTTTTTATTACTATGGCAAATGAGCAATTAATTTCATTGTACCCTTAAAGTTAGTTTAAATAATATGGAAAGTTCTACAGCAATAATTTTTATATATTATCATTGGTTTGCAGTTTTGATTTTTTTTTTTTTTTAAAGTTTGCATAGATCCTGACCCCAAAGTTAACTGCAGTCCTTCCATATCTGGACTCACTTGTATCCAACAAAAGGCTTCTACAGACATAGCTATCTAAATATTTTATGGCTCCCCTAGCAATTTGAAATGGAAAATGAATCTCTATGGAAGCATTAGAATTTGAGGAAAGCAATGTGCTGCTGATCTCCACAAGATTAATTTTACATCTCAGGCGCAAGCTATTTTTTTCTTTATATACGTAGGGGGTGGGAAAATATGTGGCAGTTTCACTGTATTGGTACTATAGAAGTGGAGAACACCTACATAAAGCAAAAGCCTTATGTTTCACTTATCTGGATTTATTCTACAATCTACTAAGCAGCAAAGGAGGCAAGGGAAGCTCTTATCTGTTTTCCCCTTTCTCATCTTACAGGGAAAGAATACTGAACCAATTGGTTTAAGCTGTTATCAGATACAAGACCTAGATTCACACTGTAAGAGTCACCTCAGAAACTGTCCAGCTGCATGACCTGAAGATGAGCCATGTTGCACACAGTAATAAGAACCCCTGTACTCATCCTAGGGAATCTTGAACTTCTCTAAGCTGGGTAATTTTTCTCTGCAAATTTACCTGATCAAAAAGCTAGTAATTTGGCATCCTTGTTCAAATAAACCAGTATGAAACACAGAGCTATGTATTTTGTCCTCAAATTCTGGGAAGCAATGCAGAGAGACTGCAGCAAAAAATTCTTTTAGCATATGCATCAGTAAAGAAAATTTATTCTCAAAGCATGCTATAAAAGAAAACCAAGAACCAATCCAGTTCTATCCACTTTTCCATCTTTTTATAACAAAACTGTTCCCCTCATTTTTGTAGAATTTCTGTAACTTCCTACCTGTACATCAGAAACTGACTGAATTGGTTCAGCAAATAGCCTTCTTTAAATATTCTATCTCATATCCTGGTTTTATGATTTCTGTAATTAAATGCCCTTGGTATATTTGGAATTTTGCATGGATGATCTACAGGGCTAAATGTCTTAAAAGATAAAACAACAGAAAGCAGATTTTTCACAGCTTATTTCCCTCTCTGAATATTTTTAGACTTTTTTAAAACAGCAGATGTTTAATATGCACACTTCAGTGCACATTTTCAGATCAAACATCTTGATTTAAATTGAGTTACCATGAAGGAATCATGACAATATATAGTAGCTGATGATGTTCATCTTGTATTATATGTGACCATACACGAATCTCCTAATAAGATTTCTTATTTTTTCCCATCTTTTCTTAAATAAATTATACATATTACTGCAATGATATTTTAGGGTTGTTTTTAATTACGTTGATTTGTTTTCTTTCCATTTTTTTTACTCTGAACAGGAGATAAAAATAAAATTTGGAAATAAGTCTTATTTAAGGGTAAGAGTGCCTAAATAGCACCCTCTTCAAATATTCCAAACTTGTAATCACGCTTTCTTTTTTTGACAGTGAGTTTGCTTGTACCACAAGCAGTAAAACCATCATAAGTAGGAAATCCTAGTGGTCACTCCAGACATATAAGACCATAATAGCCAAAGCATAAAAAATAACAAACACCCAATCTGATTTGAGTTCCGAGAAATAAAAAAAGAAAACATTGAAAGACTTTGATAGTTTCTCCCATTAAGGTAAATACATATCCCTGTAATTCCATTTTCACACTTGCACAATAGTTTTTGTCAGTAAAAAGAAAGGAACACAGGATATTTTTATTTCAAATATCAGTAAAATCTTAAAATGAAGTGGTCTAAGAAACAGCATTCATGAGAAAATCCTAGGATACAGAAGCTTTGACTCAGTAACAATTATGAAGAAAATCTTTAATTCAGCCAGAAACAAAAATACTGTCTACCAGCATCTTACCACATTTTGAGGCTTATTGTGTCTCTCCCCTCTCCCCTAGGAACAGGTGGGGGTTTTGTCTGTTTTTGTGATGATACACTGAAGCAATGAAGGAGTAGGAAGAGAAACTGGGAGGGGAAAATACAGGAGCGAACTATGAAGAAGTTACTGTGGAAAGTGTGATCAATCGTGCTGAATCTGAAAAGGATGAAAGAGAAGAAGGATGCAGAGGACACTTTGTGATCCAGCCAGGAATGGACAATTAAGAACCCCCAAGAAATCGCACTTCAGGGGCTGGATATAGCACAAGCAACATTGGGGCTGCAGCTTGAGAACAAGCAGATGACCACAAATAGAGAATTTCAGAAAATTGCATGAGAGGAAGCCCTCTAGTGCCACCTGTAAGAACAGTGGTGTCCTGGCAAAGGAAGAGTCACAGTGTAAGACCAGTCTTCTAATTTCCAAGTCAAGCAAGCTGCAAGCATCACATTTTATACAGTTATTTGTCACTGTTATTCTTAATACAGCATTTTTTGACTATTTTTGTGGTTTTTTAAATCCTCTGGGTTGCCACAGATATTTGCTGAAGTTACCATTAGCAATCACATGGTGCTAGAAAATAGTCTCCTTTCATCATGGAGCTAATTTCTAATTTTCATTTTCCAAACCTGTCATATTGCAACATATACATTGGCATTATGAGTAGAAAGGGTGCTAAGACACAATTTCAGCAGAGGGACAGATGTAACTTACTTTTGCAGTCCATAGATGTCTATTGGCTGAAAACCAAAAGCCAGGGTTGCATTCTATTTCAGGCTTCAGATTTAATAACATGAGTTGCACATCTCTAACTTATCTTCTCATTTCTACATCTTTCAAAGGTTTTTAGCTCAATGTAACTTGCTTCTAAAATTGCCTTTCTTTGAACAGTTCAAATATCAAGCTAAAATTTGTTCCTCCCTCCAAAAAGTCATCAAAGATTAAATATTTTGTTAATACAAGTATTTATTTTCTTTATTTTTATCAAAGCCAGTTCATACTCCTAGGTTTTCATAACACATTAAAAATTTTTGAACATTTTTATAAAATTCTTTGTCATAAAAGATGCCTAGTAAATTCTATCATGTTGGTTTGGGGTTTTTTGTTTGTTTGTTTCGATGATTTATGTGTTTGGACATCTCCAAGCACCTGAGTTTTGTAAGGACTTGGGCCCTCAAGCTAATGATTGCAGGAGAAGTCCTAGAGGGCACATTTGAATTATTTTCCACGCTTTACTGACATCCTGATGTAAAATATACAATTATTTTCTTGCTTTGGTAATTAGTAGCAATATTAAAAATAATTTTTTAAAATAAAATAGCAATTTTAAAATTTTGTGCTTCTGATGAAGTGCATGTCAGGAGATGTACAAAGAAACACCTAATTACACTGTTCTCTGACTCAGATTTATCACATTGTCACATTTAAAAGGTAAGGTATTTGGTGCCAGGAACTTTTGTTTCTTCACAACTCACATATATTATGTTGCCTGCACCACATCATGAGCCCTCTTTCTAGTGCAAAACACATTATTGAGATTACCTTAAGTGGAACAGAACAGTTCACTTCAACTGAACATTCAACAATGTTACAGTTGAAGCTGCTTGATGCCTCCCATTGTAAAATGTTGTTTACCAGTTCCTTATAGATCTTCATGAACACTTTATCTGTGGATCAAAATCTTCCGTGTTTACTGTCTGTTCTCAGACTGACTGACCCAACTTAAAAGTCCTCAACTGATTCCCAAGATAGAGATGGTGAGGGGAAAGTACATTATTTGTCAAGTTAAAGAAACCAGAAAGAAGCAGAAATGGAACTTTCTCCAAACTAACTGCTGCCCTAAAATGTCTCATTGATAAAGTTCAGTTTTTCTTTGATTTGTACAGATATGCAGAAGAGCAAAGGTATGGTCAAAATATAAATCTCTAGAAGTGTTCTCCTGTGATTAAAAGCCTTCTTCAAAAGTCTTCAAATCTTACAGAGGTATTTTCTGAAGATCACGGAGGATCCATCTCCTCTACAGTTGCTGCTCATTGACTGCAGGGTTGGGTGTGCCATGTCGTACAACCACCACCAAGCATCTCTCATTTGGAACTATCAGGTGAGAGGCAAAACTTTCTTTACCATTTCCCTTTTCTGATAGTCTGGGGCTGTGGTCGTTCCAGCATGGAAAGGTGACCTGGAGTTCACTGTTTTGTACTCTTGGTACTGTGCTTTAAGCAACAGCAGAGGAAGGATGAAACAGCCAGGCTGAAGTACTGGGGGAGCCATATAATGATGAAGTAAAACATAATTTGAATTCCCTTACATTTGTGAGTCTGATTTATTTAACATTAGTACAGTGCCATTGCATAGCATTTTGGATTTGGAGAGGTTTTTCCTTTTTTTATTTCAGCTGAAACATTTATTTTAATTTTTCATAGTCTTCTTTAAAAGAGATGTTTAAAACTAGTAAAATTTTACTAAATACTAAACAGTAAAGAAATAAATTACTTTTCATCTTTAAAAAACAAAACCAAATTGCAAAAAACCTTCTGAAAAGGGAAGTGAAAATCAACAGATCATTAAAGGAATAAAATCCCCCAGCAATGGAATCTGTATACTGGTGATTAAAGTTTTGTTCCCATTTATGTAGGCACACATGCGTATGTCTATCCAGGAAGTATTTTTAGCTCTTTCCTTATAGTGTATCTACTCTCATAATAGTCCAATTTTAGCTGTTTCCACACATGATTTCTATTTCTGCCCTTCTCTATCACAGACCACGCATTACCACTCAGTTGCTTACAACACGAGGTAAAGGAAAACATGTGAACTAATTGATTCCTTTGGAGAAACTTGGAAGGTAAGGAGGAGACTGGGTAAAATTTTAAGCACAAAATTTCTTGAGCATCAAGCTCCAGTGTCTTCTTACCAGCATTTCTAAAATACTTGAATTATCCCCTGTCCTGTGACGAGATGAGCCAGCAAAGATTGGACACTTTCCTTGGGTGAGGATTTACATTCTAAGAAGGCACAGCTTCAACACTGTGCATAAAGCACCCCAGTAACTGCTGCACCACATTTGGTAATCTTTTGGCATCTTACACCTTAAGTATCTAACAGCACAGATAACATATTCAGATGTATAAAACAACATCTAATCAAATAAAATCCTTCTAAGACCCAATTTAACTGGCCCCGAACAATTATGTTTTCATTTTGCCCCTGTTTATCTGTGAAGTTACAGTTTCTAGCTAACCTATGTACTGTTTCATACCCTAAGGATCAGATATTTAAGTATGAGATTTTAATTAGGGCTCTCTGGCTTTGAAATACCCAGGAGATACATATTACTGTTCCATTTAATTTCATTTTTTTCTTCATTATTGGGTTTGCAGATCACAAGCAACTTTAAAGAAAATGAGGCCAGCTTCAACTAGACTAGCAATGATGGCAATCATATTCTGCCTAGCTAGGCACTTCTAATACACATAATATGTGGCATCTAAATACTTTCCAACCAGAAGGCCTTACAGCAATCCCACTTCTAATGATAAATGCAAAGCAAGTGTATGTTGCTGTAGGAAGAATGCACTTAAACTGTTAAAAATCATCTTTTTGGCTGAGGATCTTTTTTCCTCATTTCTCCTACTCTTCTGTAAACAGGTATTCACTCATTTACTGAAGTTGTTCCCAATTAAGAGGTGCTAACCACTCCCAAAAAAATGAGCTTTCTTTGTCATGAGGATTTGACAGAAAGGAAATATTAAGATGTCTAGACAAAATCATACAGATATAAGGACAGGATGTAAGGACTTTCAACTAAAAGAAGGCAGATTTAGACTGAATATAAGGAAGGCATTTTTTACAATGAGGGTGGTGAAACCTTGGAACAGGTTGCCCAGAGAGGTGGTAGATGCTCCATCCCTGGAAACAATCATGGCCAGGTTGGTTGGGGCTCTGAGCAACCTCATCTAGTTTAAGATGTCCCTGCTCATTAGTGGGAGGGGGTTGGACTAGATGAGCTTTGAAGGTTCTTTCTAACCCAAACTATTCTATGATGCTAAGATTCCAAAGTTTCATGTCAGCCACACATGAAAAACACAGATATCCATAAGCCAGTGTCTAATTTAAATACTCCTGTTTGCCTGAATTTGTACAGGGTGTGAGAAAAGGTATTTTAAAGTATCACTGTCATTAAAAAGGACATTGTGAACTCAGCATCATGAACTATTTCCCAAAGGGAAGATAAAGACATGGAAGCAGCTTTAAACAGTTTTGAGAAACATTCATGCAGGTTATTTAAAAAGGAGGAGAAGGATACTTTCCCCTCATGTTAATCACTGATTGTTCTCTGTTGCCCATCCACCTAACTGCACCATCAGGTTTACCAGGAGGAAGTTAAGTAATATCACTGAAGAAAGATGTGAGATCTAAGTCTCATGGGTGAGTCCAGGAAGACTATTTCATATGTGTGTGGGAGGACAGGAAAAGAAAGTTCTGCAAAACATGGTGAAAATTAGCCATCAAAGTTAGGAATACTTGTGGAAGAACAGGTAACATTAGGAACTGTTCAGATGAAAGGTAGTTTCTCTTAAGGGACTTCTGGGCCATTTGAGGGAGAATTAGGTTCTAATCTCATTCAGAAAGCACCTGTTATGTGCTTGTAAGGTAAGTATCCTAAAAAATTTTCTCTGTTACCTAGTGAGGAGAGAAACTTGCTCATCTGAAATCTCTGCCATAGCCAATAAGCTACCATGATCTAACTCATCATTGACATTCTTTCTCAAATAATGCCTAAAAGTGACTTTATTTCCCAAACTTACCATATAAGCAGAAAGCATTTTTCAGAAGCTTGGTCTCTTAGGAAAGCAAGAAAGTTCACACCTTTCCTAATGAACTCATCTATTATTTCTTGAACAATTTTATCACAAAATCATATTCATTGCCCCATTCAAATACATAAAGAGTATATGAAGAGCTAATGTGAAAGCACAGATATAGGTATTGCTATACATCACAGGGAACTGGTATGTTGCCATTCATTTGAGAGTTTGGAGGTGTGTCCTCCCTATAACTTCCAATGATAAAGCAAAAGAACCCACAGGTATGTCAATATCCTGAGGTAACAACAACATTCCTGTAGTTTAATGGAGACTATTTACTTTAAAAAGGAAACCTCGATTACACTCAACCACAGCAGTATCACTTGAAAAAGTAACATAAACAGAATAGCTGGTAAACATCCCCTGAAGAGTTTCCATTACTGACAATATATATGCCTCTCTCTTCTTGATAACAATCAATGAACTTCCTTATTCAAGTTTCCTGTTGCAACAAGACCTATCTATTTCCATCATCATGAAGCAATTCAGGACTCATTCTTAAGGAATGTTACAAAAGGGACTGCAACAAAAGGAATAATTGAGAGTTTCTCTATGGTCTTTCAGTTCCTACGATTTCATGTAATAGATACTGAGAGAATTAATCTAGAACAGTCTCAAGACAGCAACATTTGCCCTTATCTTTAAAAAGAAGAGACATAAAAAACATGTATGAAGATTGCACTTGATCTCGCAAAGATTCCTATTTTGCACTGTACCCATAAACTCCAGTTACTTTTAAACCATTCAAAGAAGGCTTATTGTACTTCTGTACTACAAGCAATTCCTGATATATATATATAGCTCTATCTCCATCAGCAAAGGTTTGTCACCTATAGCAAGTTCCAAATACCTTATAAGCGCTTGGATCAAATTCAGAGTCAGAAATAATGACACCTCAAAAGCAACAAGAGGAAATACTCAATATCCTATCTCAACCGAAGATGCAAGTTGTTAACACACAATGTAATGCAAGTTATATTAGTGTTCAACAGAATAAAAATCCAAGGAAAGCAAAATCTCAAAAAAAATCTATTCATTAGGTTTACTTCTAATGCAACACAGAAATACACAGTGTCAGGGAAACTCTTATTTTAGCTAGAAAACTTCATCAGCACTTCTGCAATGGGAGAGAACTCCTTTGACTTTAGCTAGAACCAAACCTTAGGGCTTAGAAGGCTATCCTTAAGAGAGGACCCAGGAAAAGGATTGAGATGACAAAAAAAGCATGTTCTCAACAAATCCTGAGGTCACTTGAGATGACTGAAAACTTTTTAGCACATTCCTGGAACCCAGACACAAAGTACTTGATAAGACTTTCAGCACCAGAGCTCATGAATAACCATGGTTCACATATAAGGCGTCTGATGATATATCAACTCACGAATCCCTTTATGAAACTCCCAACCCTGACATTAACTGACAAAGGCTTTGCTCCTTCCAAAGCTACTTCACTCTTCAGACAAGTTACCAGACAAAAGCACAACACAATAAGACTTTTATGTCTTTTAGTAAGGCCACATGCTACTTCAGTGCCCAAAAAGCTCTGAAAATTTAAATGCACACTACATTTTTCAACTTGATCTAGACTCTGGAAACTCTAGGCATTAATGGGGAGGTGAACAGTAAAGTATATAATAAATACTATAAGGCAGAAAAGGAATAACAGCACAATATTTGTACTGGACTTGGACTCTTGTATTTTTTTCAGTGTTTGGGCACAAGTTTCTTCAAATTACCCAAAACAGTTTGTTAGACTATCTGTACAACACCAGCTTTTAAGGAAATTCTTCTTTGCAGTGTTAATGTGCCTATGAGTTTAAGAGCAGTTAAGTAACGGCTGTAGTGACATTCTTGTTGCACAAGATGTGATTATAAGATGTGAAAGATTCTTAAGTCATTTACAAATAACACTTTTCTATACTTTTGTTCTATTTTTTCCAATAAAAATTACTTTAAATTTGGTATAGGTTTACAAAGCACTGATAATGACAGTCTGACTCACATAGAACTGAGAAATATATGGGTAGACCATAAAAGTCTAGAAAAAACTTAGGAGAAAAATATTTATTTCATGCAGTATGAAGGATATTGTTTAATTGATTTTAAAAGTAAAAGTAACCATAAATTCTCTTTTAACTCAGATGCTCAATAAAAAAAAAACAACAAAAACCCACAGGCACTGTACTAATTGAAGATCACCATTTACTTAATGTATGTGAAATGTCTAAGTTCACCGATGATAAGAACAAAGATACCTATAAACACAAAACTGAAGGTACTGGTGTGATTAAGGAGATGTGCCTATGGCACTATGGTTTATGGATGTGACTTAAGAAAGCATCAAATTTCCTGGCGCTGGATTGTCATTTTCAAATTTTAAGGTTCCTTCACTCTTAAAGTGGTTTCACGGATGCAAAATAAGATTCCCAAGACTGTGGTCTACCTGGGTGACAAACTGACATGTGATATGGCCATGCCAGCCAATGGGGTCAGCATGGGCAAGCAAGAACATCCACAAAGGTGCCTCATTCCGTTATCTGGCAATTAGGACACTCACCAAAGCAGATGACAATTAATATTTAATGCCTCTGTATTTTTGCTTATAAGTGGTGGTGGATACAGACACTGCAAGCTGTCCTAGGAAGGAGAGAGCTGAATGGAAGTGTTTTTTCTCCCTGATGCATGTCCTTACTTACTAGACGGTAGACACATGCACCTTCTAGCTTCCTACCTCTTCAGTTTCATGTGTCTTGCACTCCTGCATGCAAAATATCAGGACACTTGTTTTGGAGGTGGAAAATGTGGACCAGTGCCAGTAAGAATCAGATATTTTAGCCTACCAGGATGCCATTGATTCTGGTAACCTCATATAGCTCTATCCATGTGTAGGACTTTAAGCTATAGTTACAGATTTGTCCATGACAAGAATATCAGGTATCTTGGAACCCTGTCAAGAGTGCTGGCTGTTCTGTGCTACCCTGCTATGCACCTACAGTACTTGTTATGAAACTACTGTCATGTCTACTCTGCATTTCCTGCAGGTTCTCCTCTCAACTTGTCCTTTATCAAACATCCATCCATCCATCCATCCATCCATCCATCCATCCATCCATCCATCCATCCATCCTGTAAAAAGAGAGTATTATATCCCAGGACAGCGGGGAGGGTGTGGGTGTTGTGGAGGCGGCTGTAGGCTCTTTTTACACCTTGCCTCTGACTTCCCTATAAAAAGCTGTATCCAAATCTAGACCGATTTACCAACCACCAATCACACACTTCTCCAAAGAATGCATTTATTCCAAATTCTAACGTGTGTAACCGGTATGAATTTGGTTTGGGTTGGCAGGAACATGTAAGTAGGTGTAGATTGCTTGTAAGGGGTAGGAAAAGGAGATGAAATTTTTGAAAAATTGATTAAAAAAAAGAGAAGGAGTTTTAAAAGCTGTATTTTTGTTCCATTTAAACACAAGTTGTTATGTAAGTGTCTGCTGCAGTAGGTCTGGTTTTAAAGAAAGTTAGAGGCACACACTGGTTCTCTTGCAGCACATAAAGTTATTTAACATACCTCAAGGAATTGAAAATATTACAGACTAATTTTTTTCTAGTTAGTGCCTCCAATCTGCCTGTAATAAGAGTATTAAAAGTTAGCAGGCAGAAATTTTTAAAGAACAAAACCATAAACTGATGTTGTCTGACGAAATTAAACCACCTGGTATAGTAATGGTTTTTTAAAATAATAACAATACTTGGGAGGCCCTCAAAAAGAAAAAAAAAGTTTACAGTGTCAAATATTAGTGGTTTTGAATGCTTTAATAAAATTTTCACACATATAAGAAAAAAATATTGAGCTGCAACATCAGAGAAATATCAAACCAACCAGAGCCTAAGAAACCTACAAACAGATACAGGAAAAAAGGCAAAAGTGGAGATTCAAGCTTACTACAGTATCGATCTTCTCAACAGTTACTTTTTACAAACAAATCCCCATGCACCAAACAATTAAATACAGCACTTTTACTGTAAAGCAAAGCACTTTTATATGCTGATGTTAAACCAATATTCACACACCTCATGCCTCACACCATGAGCTCTGCTGCTAGGTGGGCAACAAAACCCACCTGCCATTTACAGGCACATACAACTGGCAGACCACCCACATTTTTGCTTCTTCAACCTCCACGACAGTACCAAGCAGACTTATCACAACATTGCTTTACCTATCAACAGAAAACCCAGAAATTAAGTCTCCCAAGTTAAAAACAGTCAGGGGCTCCAGAGCTGTCTCTAATTTAAAAATCCCTCGGCAGCTTTTACTTCTAATATTAATGGGTTCTCCTTGAACGCTATCTGACTCAGGCAATTAAATGTTACTGTAATTATTTAGATAAAACTAAAGTAAACAGGCTGAGTCATCCTGGCAATAGGCTAACAGTGGGATATTTGGAAAATGTGGCTGCACTAAGAACATCTGCTAACACCACAACACTTACTGAGGTGTGTAAAGTCCCAGTGACGATTGTTTTCTCTTCTGAGAAAGTTTAAATAACTGCAGATTGAAAATTCATGTTGGGTTGGAAATAGCCCATGAAACCATCCTTCATTCTGTGTACTACAGTATACTTCAGAGACTGGTCAGAGGAGTGTTTTGAAGTTTACAAATGAGTTTATTCATAGGCTGATGTCCTCTCTGAACACTCAAAGAGACTATTTTTATGCAACATGGAAAGTCAGATCAATAAAAAATGACAGACAAGCTTTACTAATATCAGGGGTTTTGCTTCACAGGAAGGTACAGAGCAGTAAATTCTGTTACTGTTGTAACAGCCTATACAAACTCATTTTTTCCTGAGTAGTGACAGGTCTTATTTGTACATGATACATTTTGCAATTGACTCAACTTCTGCATTCGTCTCTGGGACAGTAATTTTCATTTCTCCAAACATTCTGATTAGAAAGGGGGCTTTTCTCTCATGATATGTTTTATTTTTTGCTAAATATAGAAGCTAAAAAATAGAGATACTAGATCTGTCATTACTACACTGTATCATGACCTCAGTTTGTGACGGTTTGTTTGTTGTGTTTTTGTGTTTTTTTTTCATCTCCACATCTGGATAAAACCTTTACTCAAAATCAGCTAATTTTTGCAAATGTGACTACATGATTATTTCCATTGCTAGTTTTTGGTATAGACATATTTACTAAGCAATTCTTTTTAGGCTTTCCATTTTCTTCCAGTTGAACTTTGGACCCTTACCAATACATTTTGGACAGATGCAAACCTAAGACAGCTTTTGGCTTGCTTTTTGGTTGAAATTCCAAACCTCCTCCAACATTCAGTCCCCAAACTCTTAAGTTGAATGAACTTCACTTCTTTTTCAATTCTTTTGAGTTTTCAAATTGCTCCCTCTTAATATAATAAAACCTTTAATTATTGGATTGGTTTAGTTTTCTTGTCAACATAAATGAAATCAATACATGATTACAACATCTAATGCCCTTCCAAAGAGAGCTTTTTTTGTAATATCATTATTATTAACAGCACTAAATCTAAATATATAAACATTCCCAGTTAGCATTGGTAGCAGTTTATCTGTAATATGCATCTAGGAAGTCTAATGCACCTCATAATATGTTATTATTTCTCCTGCTGCTAAGAACTATCACAGCTATCTGTCTGCATCTAGTCTGAATCACCAGAATCTCAGAAGACAGATCCTCCCAAAAGTGATTTTGAAAAAGTATCCTGTTTTATTTATGCAGGTTTGTCCTTACTATTAAATGTTTAAGTATTAATTTTAAATTTCCATTTTTAAGTCAATTTCAAGCAGTTTATTTGATCTCAAAGTTAGGGTCCTTGTAGTATATTTCCCATGGTTTCCCAATTTATATTTTTAAGCAGAAAAGAATATAGCCTATCCTACAGCCCTGCAGTACACAGCAACTGCTATGCAAAAATACATCTATTCACTTTTCTGAAGTCACTTATTCTGCAGACATCAGTATGTGCTTGCAAAACAGAAAGAGAATGTACAGTTTAAGACAGAAATAGTTTTCATAAAGCTTCATCAAATTTGTTCTCTTCCAGGATATTTTTCTTCTTGAACATGGTGTCCTCATCAGAAACTGCCTTGCTCTGTAAGTTGTCTTCTTTTTTTTGCTAGACAATCTTAACAGTACTAAATAGCTGAGAAAAAGCTTCTCTTTTCTATTCCAGCATAAGAGGAAAGACTAAGAAACTTCAATTTCTTTGTCTTTTAAACACTCTTCACTCTATTAGGAATAATTAGCAATCTTCCAAAAACTTTCCTTGGAGCATATCCTTCATTTAGAAGAGTGAAATCTCATGTTAGCCCCCATTATTGCTTTAAAGAATTTTAAGTCCCTAGAAGATTTTCTTTCAAAAGGAAAAAAAAAAAAAACCAAAGGGTTACAATTCCTCTAGAACAAAATAATTTTAAAAAGCTCTGACTGAAGAATAATAGAAACCAAATCAGAGCTCCATGACCTACCACCTACGGGTGTTCAATTCCATGGCAACGCGAGACTTCCTAAAGATTACTCAGCCTTATATTTCTTTATGCATATTATTAGCATCCAGTTCTCCTGCAGGGAGCTATGCAAAGGTGAGTGTTCACAGAAGCAACCTGAGCTGTGAGGTAAGACTTCTGTGGTTTTCAATGGGAAATTTCTGTAGGTTGCATTCTGAAAATAATAGTGCCAAACCACTCTTGCAGCATACATTGTGAGCAGCCAGTTTTGCAGTGCAGACCAACACAGACATTATTCAGAAATCTTCTACTGGCCTTTATACTTGATATAGTTGTGTCTGTATACACAGTATCTCACTGGATATGTATGACTATATAAATATGAATATCTATCACTGGTGCACTCCACTTTCTGACTTTATCAATTTTAAATATTTTCAAGGTTGTTTGATTCTCCCTCAGCTGCTATGCTGAAGTTTTTGTTTAGTGAGACTTTTAAAAAATGCTTTTAATGAGTATTAAGGATGAATACATTTTCCTCATATGCCTTCCAAACATTTTTTCTTTCTAAAAGCTAAAAAGCTCAGGGTTTTGAATAATTATGCTCTTCTCAAAATATTTTGCCAGCATAAAAGTATCTGGACAGCTCTGGCACTAAAAAAAGTGTGCACATACTTAGGATATGACAAAACTCCAGGTATAGGGCCTGTATCTATAATGAATAGTAGAAAATTACAGTGGTCAATTTAGCAAATCAGTCAAATTTTACTGCAGGTAAGTAGAGTATAATCTCCATACAAAATCTCTGGTACAACCATGCCACCCAACAAATAGGCAGCTCTCCAGGACACATCCCAACACCCTGTAGCAGTTGGCACAGTTTGCTCAGGTTCTCAGACTGAACAATGAAGCAGTGATGCTACGAGAACTATTCATCTCAAAGCTGTGCCATACAGACTTTTAAGGGGACTGTAGTGCCCACCCAAAGGATCTCCCACAACAGAACACCATTTCAGAAAGTGGTCAGATTCTAACAGTTTCCAGCATTGTAATGGATCTTCAAACTGTGAAAAGCACAAATGTACTTGCCATGATTACCAACACTGTACGCTCCATTTCACCTGACTAATTAACAAGACAAGAAAAGCACAAAGATAAACATATGAGAAAGGCAATTTCTAAATGTTTCTGATGTGAAATTTCTCTGTGGTCTTCACCAATCTACTCACCAAACTTGGTGGAGGAGATTATAATAGATAGCTACTATCTTCTACTTCCATCATCACTAGAATTGGAAAAGTTAAACAAAAAATCTCTCCTACAAAGAACTAGAAGTAAGCTGCTACTTTGGAAGCTGTCATCTTCTGAGGATCAGACTGAACGCACAAGCTAAAAACTCAACCTGTGATCTAGGACAGAATATTATACAAACTGGAATATCATGAAGGATAAATAATAAGGAATAAAGCAACTTCCATGGCAAAAAAATAGATATGAGACAGTCAAAGTAAGAGCTTGAGTCCCAAGATCTACCCTGTTGTTTGTATCAAATTTCTGTGTTTATTCCCCTGAACTGAAAATTTGTTTAGAAAAGTGGGCATAACCATTGGAATTGCACTTTCTGCATTTGGATATAAAACTGAGATGTTCAGAGTTTGGGAAAATAGCTCAAAATGTTCTGTAAGAAAAATGCTCTACTGGACCACCTGACTAATCTAAATATTCAAGAAGTTACAAGAAAAAATTAAAATGAAAGTGTCAAAATATCAAGCTATACAAAACCAATAAATATTCTGTCTTCCCACTTATTTACTATTTAATAACATTAGCAGCTATGATTAAATTCCCTTGTATATTAAGATAATGATATTGATGATGTTTAATAACAATTTCTTTTTTCTTTAAAAAAAGCTGAAGTTTTATAAATTTCCAACGTAAATACAATTTATTACTATGTAAATATTATTGGGGAAATCCTTGATATTTTTGAGTGCAAAGTTTTTTAGCACTGTTATATCCAAAATCAGCTTTACTGCTGAAAAAGGCTGAAGGAATACACACACTTAAACCTCATTATGCAGATGAAATGGGAATTTCCACCAGTTCAAATTTTTTTGATAGCATTTCATTCATGCTATTTTTAACAGACATCAGGGAAAGAAAATACTGCAGAAAACATATTGAGGAACATTTGGTTCAATGAGCAGGATGAATTAGCATTAACTGCAGTATTATAATTTGGCTAATTTCAATGGCTGTTTTGTAAGTTGTAAGTGACCCCAATTTTTCCTGGCTATACATACAGGCAACTTCTTCACTGCAATATGGATGAAAAGTGAAAACTATGCAAATTTACATGCATGCCTAGTGAGGAGTTGAGGAAAGGGACATGCATTTCAGTGTAAATTTGGACTGGAAAGCATATATGTCATCTTCTTGAAGGCTCTAACATCCCTTATTCATGTCTATAAATCTGCCAGCTGGGAGGGGAAAGCAAAGATTTATGATTTTAGTGGCCAAGCTTTCCCTGCTAGAGATGCTTATGCAGAAAGGTGAGAAGCAATGTCTCATTTAAGTAGACCTGTGAGACACAGTGGAGAATATTGAAAGCAAATAGCTTGCAGACAACAGATAAAGAAGTGGGCTTATGTAATCAAGAACATACCTATAACAAAGGCATATAATTAAAAGAGAAATGCTGCACAGAATTAAACTGAAGTTCTGCGAATGCATTTTTCATGTGAGCAGCTCATTTGACTCAAGCGTTACTACAGATTTTATTTAATGAATGCCACATGACATTATATTAACAGCCGCCTGACGATCACACTAACAGCCTTATTCTGAGCATTTAACTGAAGATCAGCATCCTCCTTTTAAGAGTTTAACCCAGGAGAAACAAGCGAGTCACTCCCACACCGAGTACTTCCTGGCAGCCAGAGCTAAGCTGGGTGCACAGACCTATGCAGGGAAGTACTTTCAGCACAGGTAGACACCAGTGGTCTCAGTGAGGGGAGAGAGTTTTGGGGAAACTTGTGGAATGTCCCACTACTGGATAAAAGAGACACCCTTTTAAAGTACTTTCTGTGAGGAAGGGAATGAAGACAAGTACTGATGTGCCAAATAGGAGGGAGATGAAGGAACTGTGAAATTGCCTACAGCACAAAGAGAGGGTGGAGATTAAAATGGAGGTTCTGGAGTAGTAATATAAAGGGGGCATTATATGCAAATCCATCGGAAAAACAACTTTTGTCCTTCTTCACTTTCTGAACTGTTAGTCTAAGTGGTACATCCAGATCCTGGCTTCTCCTGCCTTAGTTTGTTTCTTCCTTGTACGCAGAATATTTGTTTCCAAGGCCCAGCAGTTGTTGACATTTGAAAATATCACACTGCAGTGGAACACTTTATATTTATGTCTCTGTTGAAAGCAAAGTTGTATCTCAAAGTCCCCAGAACCCACCATTACTTTCCCATTGCCAAAGCACGAGTTTTTGATGAGGGCAGAGTAAGTCAGCCAGCATGCTCTCCACTCCCAAGTCCAGCCAAACACTGCTTAACATATCAGTCTCTGTCCTATAAATCAGGGTAGACGAGGACTATAACCGATTTCCCCTTCCTGCCTCTTTTAGGAAGGACAGATTAATGAAGGTTGCAGAAACATGACAGCTATTAACAGGGATAAACATGATACCCCTGACCTTAACCACAGTTACTGGATCAGATGCATGTGCATGCCTCCATGCACACACGCACGTGTGTGTGGACACCATGGGACTCAGATTTTCCTGGCAAGTTGTCTGCTGCTGGCAAGATGAAGCAGTAACACTGCTGGCACAGAGATGCTGAGCTGAGGACTAACAGGCCAGCAAAGCCAAAGTGAAATTCGGTTTCAAAGATTCCAGTCTTAATTTTCCCCTAACACAGAGTCATTCCCTTCATTGTTTCCATAACAGTAATACGTGGTTTTGACAAGCAATCTGCAGTTGTTTTCACATCCAGACGTTCTATATCGGTTACACTCTGCTTCGAGGTAGAAACACTGGCTTTGGCCAGCTGAGATTGCAGCTTGTGTACATGATGCATCTCAGTATGTGATGAAGTCTGCCATACTCTTTGTGCAACTCTCAAGCTTCCAAAGCACTCAGAAAACATTAACAAAACATTACAAATAATTTAAATTTTAAAAAATTAACTCAAATACTGACAGCCTTAAAAACTCTCTTATTTTACAGTGCTGAGAAAGAAATACCTGTATAAGGAAAGGACATGTTCTGAATTAGGGCCAATTTCATGAGTTACTCACATTCCAAATTCCTAATTAGGTGCCTAAATAATAGCTGATTGCATATATTTTTGTGAGAGTAGCCCTTAAATCTTAATCTTTGTCAACACATAGCTAAGGGCTATTGAAAGTCATCTTCTGACCTCTTTTTTGAAAACTGAACAACCATCAGTTAAAGAAAACCTGGGATTTCCGGGAGAGTTTCCAAAACTGCAAGCTAACAATGCCTGAAGCAGTCACTGCCATACTCTGTGCTGAGGAATTTTTCTTCTTACAAGCTGCTGTAATATGTGCTTCATTAATATAAAGCTTTTGTGCTTACATATCCCATAAGAACTTTGCATGAAAATAGCATTGCCACTGATGCTTGACATACAAGAATATTTACTTCTTAATTTTATAGTCACTCACATGCATCTTTATGTCTCATCTGCAGCTCTCATGATGAAAGTGTGTGTGGCTATTGTATCCATTGATCATGGAGATCATTGCTAGGAATTATGATGGGGATAGTGCCTATTGTTTCTGCATTTCATGCAATAAACAGTGTGTTTAGCATGAAAACCATCTGTACATCAAGGCAGGGAAGAAACTGCAATGTATAATGAGGACTGCTTGTTTTTTCTCTTCTCCCCAATTAACTGACTTTTCTTAACTGATTGCCAAGGGGATATGCAATGCCTCTTCCTGAAAGACATAAAACAGAGAAGGGAGTTGATATAAAGAAGGAACACACACTCTCATTCAAGGGCAAGTTTGAGCCTGAAGTCAAAGCAAAGCTGAACTAATTGTTCAGCCTAAAGAAAAGAAAATTGATGAGCCCACTGATTTTTTCAGAGAAAAAGGAATCATCTGTTTCCCATGGTCAAAGAAGGTAAGAAATGTAGTAATGGATTTCATTTATAGCAAGGGAATCTGGGGAAGAGAGCTAAAAAGAGTAAGACGAGTTTACCACTGGCACAGAACGTCATGGAAGGATACAGATGGCTCCTCACCACAGGCTTTAAAGGGGCTTGTTAGACAGGTATGCTGGAAATTAAATGTGGAATGTTAATCCTACATTTAGATGGGGAGATTGATTCACTGACTGGTTTTTCTAAATTTCTGATTCTATGGCTCTTAGAATGTGCTATCCAAGGGTAAGAGCAAGCCATGGGAGCAGAAGAAATAAAGATGACTAGAAATAATGCAAACTGCTGAGATTTTAGACTTCTGTTTTCTGCTAGAATTTCTGTAGAATTAATCTCATCCTAAAAGCTTTTTCAGCAATTTTAAAGACATAAAATGTAGACAAGAACAGCTACATCAGGCATATAGATGCCTCTACAGAAGCAAACCAGACATTTCTAGAGCATAATTCACATGAACTCTTCGAAACATCCACTTTGAACTGACTCAACCAAACATCTACCATGTACTTTGTCAATAAGTCTAAGTTTAATTTACTGGGAAAGAAATCTCCTGGGAATGGCTTATTCCCAGGTATCTACCTATATGCAGCTACCTAGTGTTAGCTAAAATGAATCCCAGGCTTCCCAACCCCTAAACTTTGCCTCTTGCTCACATCTAGTATCAGGAGTTCTGAACCCAGACCACAAAACAATGGCATTCTTTCTCCCTGAGAAGTAATGTCCAAAAGCCCAAAACCCTGATTATTTGTATATTTATTCTCTCTACTTTTTTTTCCCACTTTCAAAATTTGCTTTTCTTTACTCCTGCTGCTGCAACACCTTAACTGTTATTCTCATCATCTGGCTGAAACTGGAAAATACTGGAGGGATGTAGTGACAAACCAGCAGAATGTTGCTTCAAGATGCTTTCTAGGGAAGAAGAGACAGGCTTTACAGGCCTTGCACAGTAGGACAGCACTTCCTAATAATTGTAATGTTCTTAGATCAACTATGAGGGATGCAAACACAGACACTGTGATCACACAAACTTCATTTGCCAAACAAAGCAAGTTAAAAGCTCTTTTGTTATTTTTTATTCATTTTCTCTCCAATTCTTGCTCCTGCATAGACAAGGCTGACTAGATGCATCAGCTATCATTGGCAAGCAACCTAAACAATTTCTCCGATACCAAACCTCCTGAAAAAGAGAGCAAAGTTGATGTACACTTCTCAAAGGAATTAGCTACATAGTCTGAAATCTGATTTTCTCCCCTTTCTTCACTCCTTCAGTAAAAACACCCAATGTTAACTGAATCTTTATGTGATAGAAAAGCAAATACTACAACAAATAGCTAAAGTTGTGTTTTCACCACAGATTTTACATATTTCTCTTTTTTTAAGGTCCGTATAAAATGGTTTTAAGCACCGAAGTTTCAGAGAAAATTATTGCTTACTCGAAGAGCTGCTGATATGCCACACAAACAAAGACTAAGCAGAGTCAGGCTATGTCTGTACTTTGACACTCACCTCCAAAAACCAGCTACATACTTCTGAGAGTGTTTTAGACAAATCTGCTGCCAGCATTTCTTGCATCTTTGCTGGAAAAACTGCCACAGGATTCACGGTGAGGAGACTCTGGCAGCCACCGGTGTCATCTTTCAGATAAGAGACACAAGTGAATCCAGACTACACAGCCAACTACCCAGGTGTCCTCTCCTTAAAGGCAGGGACCTCCATTCTGGGCACCTGAGACCAGCAACCTTTACTGCTCAAATGTCCCCCTCACATCCTAAAGATGACTAAAGGTACTTTTTCACCATTAGTACATTTTGCCTTAGAGGCAACTACAGTAATTTCATTACTGCAAAGAACAGACATGGTGCTCTATTGTGATTTTTATTTCAGTATTATAAGGTCCTCCAGAGGAACGCAGAATGTGTTCTTGCTTCTGTCTGTGCCTGACACAAAAGGTCATTCCTGTGCCCAGAAGACACCTCCTTTTTCAGAGTCGTCCTTCAACTCACAGAGTCAGGTCTGCACAAGTTGCTGCCTTCTGCTCCTATACAAGTTAATGGAGCATTTGTCTGGATCTGGGTAAACCAAGAAGCCCTCCAGTTTCACAGGTTAGTCAGAGAAACACAGTTGCACCATCCTGAATTGCGAGAGTGTAAGTGCATCAAAATCCATGATGAAGCGGCGAAGCTAAATAGGTATACACATAATGACTGTGAAGTGGTTACTGGTGTAACAAAAACTTCTCTGAATGATTTGTCAGTCAAGTGTTTTTTGAGACCTTTGATAGTTTAAAAAAATATGAGTGATTTAAACACCAATGGATTACAAAGATACCATGAACTGGGAAAGAGCATAGGAGCAACAAAACTTTTGCTGTGTCTTGTTCTACACAAAAATAAATTCAGTGTTGTTAGCAGCTTTGTTTCTTTGTCTGTTTGTTTAAATTCACAAAGCCTACAGTTAGCTTTTTCTTCTTTTTCCTTACACCTGTGATTCCTAAGTCAGGAATAGTCTTTGTAACAATAAAGGTATCTGAAAACAAAACATGCATTTTCCTTAGAGGATTATATACATTGATTTCATTATGGTATTAGTCAGCCTCTGAAAAACAGAGAACTCCCTGAATTTTCTCAAATGACTTGGTCTGCATTTCCTGATTATATTTATCTTCCATATAGAATTGCATCTATCTTTCTTTATCATATTACCTGTGAACCATTATCTAAATGTCAATGGTAAGTATTGGGAGCCTGAAAAATTGCTATAAAGAAACAGAATAAATTCAAAGCCAAAACATGAAAGACCTCATGAGAAAGGAATTCCACCAAACATATTTCCTGTGATACGTAAAATTCAGGCTGAAGTCAAGTTTTAGGCTGCAACAGGTAGACAGCTTTATTGTTGCTTTCAATTCTCTTATTTTCAGTATTTAGAATTAAAATATTTCTTCTCTTTCTGAAACCAATTCAGGTGATACTGCTTTGGTTTAATTAGCATGGTATGGAAATCTGCCTTTTACTCTCATTGTAAACATTTGAAAAATACATCTTACCACTTTCATCCAGCAAGAAATCATCCTGGTAACGGAACTTTTCTGGTCCACACGCAATAAAAATGTCATCGTCGCCAAAAAAATCCTGAAGGCACATCACCTGCAAGCAAAAAGGAAAGACATTGTATGAAATACCTCATCATCAGAATTGTAACAATAAATCCCTCTTTGTCTCCATCTGCATGAAAATTCTTCACTTTTAATGGAATCAACAGGGCTTCATCTCCAGATAAATTTCAAAGCTGTGCTCTGACCATCTGTTACAAGTGAGAAAAAGTTGTATGGACAGTGCAGGAAAGATAAGACACAAAGCTGTAGCTGTCAGATTTATTACACGACGCATGTATGGTATGAGGTAAAACACCTTCTGTTTGCACACAAGGTACCATTCTGGAGTTAGTGGGTAATTAATTTGCTTTTCAGTTCACATCCCTATCATTTGGCTGCAATGAAACAAGGTTACAGCTTTGTATGCAGAATTAAATGCAAAATCTCTGTGACAGGGAATCAAACTGATATGGGTGAACTAAGCCTCCTTCACCCACTGCTCCCTCTATGAAGTCCTCTTTGAAGGCACCAAGCTAAACAACCAAGTCAGATGAGCTGAGAATAATTGTTCTAGCACTGAGTAAAAGGTTAATCTCTTTCTACTCCCATATATGAACAGTCAGGATTATATTGGTGTGCTTTTATGTCCCTACAGGAGATTTCAGGGATTTTATTGCAGTCTTTCAGAAGTTAAAGGGGGCTTGGAAGAAAGATGGGGACAGACTTTTAGTAGGGCTTGTTGCAATAGGACAAGGGGTAATGGCTTTAAACGAAAAGAGGGCAGATATAAAGAAGAAATTTTTTACAATAAGATAATGAAACACTGGAACAGGTTGCCCAGAGAGGTGGTAGATGCTCCATCCTTGGAAACATTCAATGTCAAGTTGGATGCAACTCTGGGCCAAGTGATTTATTTGAAGATGTCCCTGCTCATGGCAGGGGTGTTGGAACTAGGTGAGTTTTAAGTCCCTTCCAACCCAAATAATTCTATTCTAGGATTTCCTTACAACAAATTTTACAAGGCACTGCTTAACCATTTAATCTTTTCAATCATATGGAATCATAATAAAGACTACCAAAAACTGGCTTTGAACTTAGATCCAGCTTTTATAAATTTAAAAAGCAAAATTGATATCTACCTTAAAAAAAAAAAAAAAACCAACAAAACTCAAAATAAAATCTCTTCCCACTTCACATTTATAAGAAGATTCTAAAAGTATACTCTTGCTTATATACTTTTATACGAAGTTTTGTAACTAAACAGTGCACTGATACTTGAACAGTTTAATTTCACAAATAAGAGTTTCAAGTCTACAGCCAGTAAAGGCACACATAAACAACCTCTAAAAACTGCCAAACCGTTGAGAAAGTCCAGCTCATCTAAACAAGCCCCCTCAGTCTGCAAAAGCACAAGTGAAAAAATAACCTAATGAGATTTTGCCAGATTTTGGCATTAAAAGTATCCCCATCAATCTGAAGTAACTGGTGTCTAGGGGTTACAGAATTCATATAATGTTTCCCAGAAACATGCCTGAAGGCTTTGACATCCACAACTTGAGCCTCTATAGTAGAAATGTCTTAAGGAAGAAAAATGGCAGTACGTGTTGTGACTTGCTTGTAGACTACTATTCATAATTAAAACAATTTTAAAGATAGAACATTAGCAAATGAAAAAAAAAAAAAAAAAACAGGAAATTGAGAGAACAACAGCTAGATGAAATAAATACCAAAAAAAGGACAAAAGTTCTTCCTAAATTATCCTTAAGCAATGCATGTACTTTTAGTACAATTTCAGGTCCACCACAACCCTATTTCTATGACCACTGTCATCTTAACACTACACACTACCTGAACACCAGCATCAAAAATGTAAATATTTTATAGAGCTTTTTACCACGTTCCTACACAGTTTATATTCTATTAGTGTATCAGCCTCAGCAACGTTTAAATAAACTCATTTATTTCCCACCTTTCTTTTTTGTCCACGAGATATATCCTGCCTATCTTCCCACCCCATACTCCCACCAAACTTCAAATATCTCTTCCCTTCAGTCAAGTTCCTCTGAAATTGCCACCTCTCCCACTGCATGTACAAAACTACTAATTTGCAGAATAACATTAAAAATCCTGTGATTTCCTTTTTGCTTCCCAAGTTTGACACACTTCTGGGGAGTGATAACCTTTACATTTTTCTTTATACCAAGCAGAGTATTAGAACCAAAACAGTAATAAGCAACTCTAGGCACAAAGTTGAGTTATTTTGACAAAAAACATGAATACAAATTTAATTCATGTTTGATAAAAAAAAATTATGGATTTAATAAAACTCAAAAGTGCTTGGCTCTGCCCAGTTAAGAGGGCTTCTTTCAAGCCTAAACAAGATATTGAAATACAGGTAGCAACATCTAACCAGGCTCAACTATACCAATTTTTAAAGCATCTCAGGTTCAATCAGTGCAATTTATATGCAAATAAGAAAGAAAATAGGATTAACACACAAAAAATAATTTGTGCTTAGATATCTTTGGGTTTTATTAAACTTCACACTTACAATTTAAAGTGTTCTTATGCTTGCCTCTTTTCTCCTTGCCCTCAGTTTCATACTCTGTATGTAAAATTACAGCTTTTCTTGCCTCCTGAAATTTTAATAATTTTGGAATTATAATTCTAGCTCTTAAAAATGTTATAGCAAGATCACAATTTGTTTCCAAATCCATTTTCTTCTAGAATAACCTATCTTAAGGTTTTCAGTAGCTTTTTATGTTGTTAATGGAAGCTCTGAGATGTCCTTCACTGTCTGCATTTTCCATCCTTTCTGTCTCAGCATCCCTGGCCCTCTCTGCAAGCTCACACTCTTCAGCAGTTGAAAGGCATCTGACAAATACATAGCACAGCACCCCCTTCCAGGCTTTTTTGGAGAGAAATCTGCAAACACCTTCTATTCACATTCAGTCATCCGCTAAGCAACAGACCTGCTTTTTATTACCCATTTTCACTTCTGGAGAACACGGCTTCTAAAAAGTTACAGTTTAGAAGATCAAGAATTTTTATCACCTAAGCTGGACCATACAAGTGTTTGAGAGGTCAGTGTGCTCTGTTGCATGTGATCAGCTTTAAAAGTAGTCTGTTTTTTCAATAGTGAATTACAAAGTCCATCTTCTCTTTCACAAAGGCTTCATCTTTTATATTCTACCAGGAAACTTCTCACGGGGGGGGGGGGGGTGGGTGTGGAAATTAAGCCAATGCAGGAGCAGTCAAACACACACCTTAAATGAAAAGAAAACAAAAAGTATTGTCTGCCACACACATGGTACTAAATACTCTGTGACTCTGTTAACAAATACCTTTCTGGTAAAGAGATATTATTTAATAGTGTGTCTCTTATACTTTGTAGGGGAATGAATAAATAACAGAGGCATTAGAAGAGGCCAGGAAGTGCTTGTATTGGTGGTGAGAAAGACCACTGATCACTAGTACAGGCTTTGGCTATAGGCAAGGCACATAAATAAGAGTGGCTGACCTGGCCATAACCATGAAAAACAGAGGAGGCAGAAGAATTTGTCATGCCTCAAGTCCCCTGAGTGAAGCCTGGATTTCACACAAATCATTCCCCTAGTAAACAACTCTAGACACCCACATGTTGAGGTGGACCCCCCCAAGTTAGTCAACCACCAGACCTACATGTCCTTCCAGTGGAGAACACAGGTGTCTACCTAGGAAGACCCCCAAAATATTTCGCACCTCAGCAGTTGCTACTGTGCTTTGACCCTCTATTCAAAGCACCACAGCAGCTGTGTCCCCAGAAGGGACTCGGGGGAACCTGGATGGGCCAGGCACCCACAGCAGCTGGCGAAGCACAGACCAGATCAGCAGAGCTGCCCCAGAAGGAGAACAGGGAGCAGAAGCAGCAAACTTGTCTTCCAAACCACCCTCAGGCCTGGCTTTGCACTATAGGAATTTTGAAAAATTACCTTCACTTTTCCTTCTTTGTTTAAACAGGCAAGCATTTGGAACCAATGAGAAATCTCCTAACTGCTATGGAGACTTTTTCTTTGATTGGCGTGAATCAGTTAAGTTCATCTCTTTGGAGCTGGTACCCTTTCTCCTTGCTATAGATACAAACCATAAAAGAAATTGTGCCTCACATTTTGGAGCACAGATGGCCCAAGAATAGCAGCTTGTAGAGCCACTACCTGGTTATATTCTCTCATCTCAAGTAAGAAAGAGCAGCCAGAAGTGGTTTGGAGGAGGTGCAGAGGAAGGGAGAGAGGGAAAGGAGAACAGAGGGGAAAGAGAGGGAAAGGTAAGGGGAAGAAAGGGAGAGAAAGAAGGAGAGAAGCAAGGAGGGAGGGATGGAGAGAGTGACTGAAACAATCGTTTTGCTAAAAGCATGAAATAAAAATTACAGATGCAACCCCCTTTTAAAACTGCTGTATTCTGGCTATAGTGGGATCAGGGACCTTTCAAATTCACATTTTACAACACATCCACAAAAAAACCTCAGAACAAAATTCTTTGCATGTATCAGTAACAGCAAATCATATACTCTTCTATTCTTTAAAGTTGACCACATACCAAGTTAATACTGAAGCACTGATTTTTTAAAATAAAAAACATTTAGAAAATAAAATTTTCCACTGCATTCAGAACAATTCATAGCACCTGCACATTACAGAGCAACCACCATGATTACTAACTTGCTTCTTTGTTCCAGTTTTCCTAGCACTGGGTTCTTGGACAGAAAAGAAGGAGAGGGTGTTCTGCGTGTTTGTCTTCTTTTAATAACGACTTAATTAGACTCGAAGCAAAAAGTTATTTTAGATGAGCAATAAGAAAACCTCAAGCTGGCATGTCCTCAGGCACCACGGCTGTTGAAGAACTTGAAAGAAAAGTGAGGGCAAAGCAATGAGGTGGTTAAACCAAAAAAGATGCAGAAGGCTCTATGGAGAACTCACATGATAAGTGGGTATAGGGGTTTTATGAAAAGCAAAAGAGAAGTGGAGCATGGCAAAAGGAAAATACCAGGTATTAAGGAAGGAGAAGACACGGGCTGCCAGCCAGGAGCACACACAGAGTGACAGAGAGGTAATTGAGGCTGGTGGGGAAGGAACAGTGCAAAGAAGGGGGGCAGGCAGAGAGTCAGTGGCAATTGCCTTCCAGACTTCACGCCATGGTCAGCCAGATGGGAAATTTTAAATCTATTTTAAAGTAGCCTTCTTGAACCTTAAACAATTTCATGTTGAGTTTGATTACCATTTCCCTGATAGTGAAAAAGACACTGAAAGATGTTTCATCCTTGCAAAAACCTCAGTGTTTAAATGACTAATGATTTTAGGGCTCTTAGTCATTAATTTTGTGTCAAGTTTTATGAGTTTTATTACAGAGCTTGTTTTCATTTTCCTGCTACTTTTGGCTTGCTTAGTCTCAATGTTTAATTCCTAGGCAGGTCTCTTCAGTTATTCTAGTCAAAGCAGTTCACTATACCTCTGTCCAACTATTTTTCTTTTTTTACTTTCCCTCTGGCTGATTTTTCAAATAAATAAAAAAGAAGCTCCTCCTTGTTTTAAGATTCAAACTGATCTTTATTGATATTTTCCTTTCAGTTTTCTCCTTTGCCAAACCATATTTTCCACTAATGACTACCTTTGCAGTACTTATTTTACTTATTTTTATCCCTTTCCCCATTCTTTATCTATTGCTTCATGAAGAAGTATCTCAGATACTGAATTTATCTCACTGCCATCTACCCTGGCAGTCAGTAACAAGTCTTATGACAGCTATGAATATTCCTGGGAGCTTATAAATCATAGAATCACAAAATGGTTTGGGTTGCAAAGGACCTTAAAGTTCCTTTAGTCCAACCCCCTGAGTTGGAACATCATCCGCTAGACCAGGTTGCTCAGAGCCCTGCCACTGGTCTTGAACATTTCCAGGCATAGGGCATCCACAGCTTCTCTGGGGAATCTGTTTCAGTGCCTCACCACATTTACAGTAAAGAATTTCTTCCCAATAACTAATATAAACCTACCTTCTTCTAGTTAAAAAATATTTTAAAACATTTAAAATCCCTTGTCCTATTGTAACAGGCCCTGCTACAAAGTTTGTCCCCAGACTTCTTGCAGTCCCCCTTCACGTTCTCAAAGGCTGCAATAAGGTTGCTCCAGGGCCTTCGCTTCTCCAGGCTGAACAACTCCAGCCCTCTTGGTCTTTCTTCACATGATAAATACTCCAGCCCTCTGACTATTTTTGTGGCACTCCCCTGCAGGTCTCATGAGAGTGGAATAGAGGGGAAGGAGAATCATTCCCAGTCCTGGCACCAATGCAGTAACAGAAGAGACTCTCTACATTACTACATTATGCAGTAGTATAAGACTGCTAGTATAGGCCTGCTTCCCATATTAGTTTTCCCAAAACTTTGTTCAGTTTTGTACCATACTGCTTAGTGTGTAGAGCTGCCCTCAGAAGACAGAGCAGGAAAACAGTCAACTGTTACTCATACAGAAAGATTTCATGGCTTCAGGAAAATCAGAAATTAATGATTCCATACTGCTTTTTAGGTAATTTCTGTGAAATGAGAAATCCAGACATACCAGTAAGGCCTTTGGGGAAGGGGAAAAAATACTTGTTCTTTCTAAATGCATTTGATAGCAAGTCTTTCCTTTTCTTCCCTTTTCTCAAGGAACCTCTGCCCCTCCCTTCTTTCTGAGGGAAAGGAATTATACCTCAGCTGGAATTCACAGACCATCACATTTGAGTATTTCCTTCAAGGTGAAGGCCAGTCTATTTCCCTTCCTTTTGGCTCAGGCTCTGAGGCTTTTATTCATGCCCTTTCACATTTATCTGTCATTACACACATGCCATTTCTTGAGATCCGGTCACCTACAAAAAATATAATTTATCATCAGTGTATATGTACTTCCTCTCTCAGCTTCTGATCCAAGTTCTCTCCTCAGGTGGTGGCTTAGCTGAAGCCATTGGGAAGTATCTGCTACACATTCCCGAAATCAAACAGCACCAAATTCATTCTTTGCTGTTGGAGTGAAATCTCCATGGTGACAACTGCATCATCAAGCTGTGAGGGATTTTCAGTGAAGAAGAACATTTTATCATGAGATTCTCATTACAAGAGTGCCCTCTGTAAATGAAGAGGAGATGGTACTATGGGGGTTTCTGTAAATGAAGAGATGTCACCACAGGCATTCAAGCTGACTGGAGCCAGTCTCTGTCAATTGGCTTGTGTGGCCACATTGCAGATTAATGCCTCTGATCATATCTGTGTCCCCCTGAATCAGATGAACACAAGGCACCATCATATTTAAAAACATGTGAATTTTCATCCTCAAAAGCAGCAGAAATAGCTTGTTCTCCTGACACCTCACAGGAGCAGATGGAAAGCAAGCCAGCATCCCCACACCCTGGAGAGTCCTGCTTCACCTGCCCCACACATATTCTCCCCACAGCTGCATGTCGGTCAGTGCTGGCTCAGGACTCACTGCTCTTTATTCTGCTCCCTCTGCCACCAATACAGAGGTTTCTCTCCCTTTTTCTTTGTTGAAGATGTAGTATCAGCCTACTTCTAATGTGTGTATTCCTCAACATCCATTCTATGATACACACAGCTCAGACCATATGGTCTTTGTCCAGCTAAGACTATGCAAAAAAAAATCACCAAAAAATCATCTACTTTTCTCAGTTAAAACATTGGTCTCTTTTGGTCAGTAAAGTCTTTTCATAAGGACAGGAAAACCTTTCACACTATGCTTTATATGCTAATTGTAATACCCGCTGTTTTGTTTTTCTGTGTTGCACTAAATGTGGCACACCTAAATAACCAGTCAACTTAAATTAGGCTTTTCAAATGTCCTATCACATTCCTGTTGAGACACGTGTTCACTTTGTGACAAACCCTTTTTAAAAGCTTTCCACTTAATCCTTTAAAATTCAGATAAATATAGTAGAAAGTTTTCAGGTTCTTGTGCACAGTAACTACTATAACTTGGCTCAAAATATTATGTGAAACTTAGATAATTTCTATGTTAGACTAAAACTAATATAGCAAACAAGCTTCTTTGTTACAGACATTGAGGAAAGCAACCAACACCTCATGGGCTTATGTGTGACTGCAATACTGAGAAGCACTAGCATTCAGATTTGTGAAAGGTTTCTCTACAGGAACCCCTAACACAGACACTTGAGACTCCTCCTGTCAAAAACTGCTTCATGGCAGACAGGACAAGAGCCATGAGAATGTGGCTTTAGCACTGGAGGAAACTGAATCCTGCTAGTCACCATAAAATCCCACAGCAATTGCACAATAGATCAGCATGCTTGTGATGGACAATTCAAACACCAGAACAATGTTTGTACAGGAACAGAGAAGAAAAAAATCTCACACATTCAAAATAAATTTTTGTTAAACTGACAATTTTTTTTCAGGACAATCAAACATTGATAGCATGGCTGATTTAAAAGCAGAAGATGTAACCAATGGACCAATGGAAAAATAGTTAAGACTTGTTAGCAGAGTTCAACTACATCTGGATTATTTTCTTTTTCCTTTGCCGTATTCTTGTCTTTTCCTTTACCAGCTGCAATACAACACTACCATTTAGTGGTCAGACACACCAAGTGCGGACTCCAGCAGCCCTCCTGGTTTTCATGTCCAAACAGGTGGCAACTATTTGCAATCACTGTACTTGCATAACCCTAAGAAACAGGAAATTAATATTACTCTTATTTCTGATCATTAAGCAAAATAAAACTTCTTTAACTTCAGGTACTTGAATAAGGCCCTGTTGTAGGTACTAAAATAGTTCTGGAGACTGAATTTCAGAATGTGTGTGTACAAGGGAAACAATTTACAAAGCTAGAAAAGCTGGATTTTGCTGACAAAGGTACAATGCTCCTGTGAGGTGGTTATTATTAATGTTATTATCATTATTATTACTATTATTATCATTATTATTATTATTATTATAGCTGAGTTCTACTGTTAAATACTCAGAAAAACTAAGCACAGAATATGTTGTCTGTGATTTAAGGAGCAAGGAATCCTAGTATGGCTAATATCCTCCAAGTCAAGACAGTGTTTACTTTTACTTTTTTGTCATTCAAATAATTGTACTCCTGCAACAGGACTTGCATAAAAACTGCTGGTTTCAGAGCGATTTCTTTAACTATCTTAAGCTCTCATCAGTGTGTCCCTCAAAAAGAAGTGACACTTTCAAGAGCATGGGCTGAAGGAGGCCTTTGTATAGCAGAACTTCTTATAAAAAAAAACCCACAATTTGAAGGCCAGGTAGTAGAAAATCCCAAACTGTTCTTCAATCAACAATTACAAGTGAAAATAGTATTTTTTATCTCAGTTGGAATAACATTACTTTCTAGAACACCATCCTGGATACATTAAGAAATTTAAATCCACAGCTTTGTTATGTTTTCTGTGAACAGCAGAGCACTGGACTACTTTCTCATGCCTGTGTCTAAAGTTTCTCAAATATGCAAGAACAATCAATTATGAATTTCCATTGCTCACATTTAATGATAAATTTTCACTGATGATCCTTCTAGCTGCTTAGAGCAGCTAATGAGGAGGCAGAAACCAGTTAGGTGAAATAAATTCATTCAAAGGAAAAATGCAGTCGTGTCAATTTCTGAAAATTACAGTTGCAGGTTTGGAGATAAGAAGAAAATATTTTGCCAAAGTACAGACAAAAAAAAAATTTCAGAGTAAGCCTCCACAGCTAGGTGAAATGAATCATTGTGTTCAGTCATGTTCACTGTGTTTAGTAAATGCATTATATTGGCCTATTACCTGAAATGGGAATTAGAGGGTCTGCTTCTTCTGAAGTAGTTTTACTGCAATTCATTCATAAATCTCAAAAATACGGTGCACATAATTAATGCTTCTCAAAATCTTTGAGATTTTTCAAGATTCCTGCATACCAGTAAAGCCTTCTGATTGCAATTTCTCTCTGAAATCAATACAATTTTCCAACAAAAGGCACTCTCACCATTTTACCTGAAAGCATACAACGCTCTTATTTCCATGTTCAAGTAAGAGATCTATCAAACTCATGCTATAAGGCAAGTACGAATCCTTGGATTAACTGTTAGAACAGAAGCATTTGGTTAACTTTTACCTCCATCCACTATGTATTTTTTCTAGAGGTCTGCTTATTTTTGTGAAGTTCTGCTCAGCAGGAGGTTGTGAGCTGGGTCCTGCTCTGCTCAGCTGGCCAGATGCTGCTCTCTGCCTTCCCAGCTGGGAATTGTGGGAGCAAGCTGCAATCATTTTTTGAGACACTGGGAGATCACACAGCCTTCCCTTGGAGACTGCAGAAAACACAGCTTCTCTGGGAATTGGTCCAAATAAAATTTACTAGCTGTCTGGATCCAAAAGCAGATGGAAATCTTTGATTGGAAATTTTGTTTAGATACTGCAATCCCTCTATAACAGAAATTATATTATATACATCACTGACTGATACACGAAAAGCTCGAAGTTATAGTCTACACACCATTACAAAAGTATCCAATTTAGAGACTACCATGACATTAGGTGGCATTCCAGGAGCAGTTTCTTGAAAGACCTCTAAATACAAGATTTACTTTTGTCTTTCAATTCAGAGAAACCTGCCTCAGTACAGCTTTGTCAAGTGTGGGAATATTTCCGGCTTTCTTGTTTTTGTGAGAAAGAGAGTGTGCACTACAGAAGCAGGCTGAAGCATGAAATTTGTAGGAGTTAATATCTGAACTGGTCACACCTCGTGCCTGCAGCAGAACCAGATTTCAACCACCGATTGCAAGTAGCAGATGGACTGTGCAAAAAATGTATAGCTACCCAAATGCATTTAGAGATGGGAGAGCTATTTTCCCTTCTTTGAAAGCATTTTAATTCCAAAACCACAGTGCATTGCCTTAATATCCATGACACAATGTTCTCGTGTTAGCTGGCTAATGGTGGACTCTGGTGATAATGCCATAAACTCCATTTCTTTCAGGCATAATCGTTAATAAAATGAATGTGGGACAGCACTCCATCATAAACTGAAACGTAGCTGAGACGTGTGATGGCTTTTGGCTGCATACACATGCTAACTTAAGGCTCAGCATGCAACACTGAAAAAGAGTGACATGGTTGAAGTCTGAAAAAAAAGGAGGAAAAGGGAAAACAGATGTCAAGGTTTCAACAAGTCACCACACACTGCAGCTGGAACCAGCACAAAAACAACACAAGTATGCTGATAATGTAGCATTTCATGTAACGATAAGGGCAATAAAACAGCACAAAATGCAAAAGCTCAAATGGCTAAACACCTTCCACAAATTCCAGAGGGTCGGTTGGGTTGAGCAATAATAGTAATCCTTTCAATAACCAGATCAAATTATTTCAACCATTAAAGTTCTTTATGATCAAGGAAAGTGAAAATTGAGAGACTGATGTTCTTCTAAGTGCAGAATACAGACAATAAATCTAAAATCCAATCCAAACAGACATTCAGATGCACGCTATCTCATTTCCATCACTCTTGAAACTATTTGGCAATCATTTCCATTATTACAACAGATGTTAACAAGATGGATAGAGAGCATGTTAAATAAACATTAATATTAATATACAAGTGTCTATGTAGCAAAACCACTGTTCAAATTATTTATTTCCCCAAGAGCATTTCTTGGGAAATTAATCAGGGAATTTTTGTTGCTAGTAACTATTACAAATTCAAGGTATTGCCATTGACAAAGACAGTATTGTTCAGAAAAAACTCTAAGCAATGTAAACGTGGTCTACATGTGTAACCTGCACTCTGGTGGAGTGGTTCTTGTAACTTTCATTCTCCCTGGGCTGTGGCTCCTTAGGACAGAGCAGCAAATGCAGGAAATGCAGCGAGACAGTCCAACCTACAGAAATTTACAATGTGAAAGAGTTCAAAAGCTTAAGGATAAAGAAAGAGCAGACACAGGCAATAATCACAAAAACCTGGAATTTTAAGCCCAGCTCTGTGAAGAGACACCTTGGTCAGAACACTGTCTCCACATCACAGGCAGACTGGCTACAACTGTTGAGATTTCTCAGGCATGCTGAACATGGAGATTGCTTTCTCATGTAAGACTTTCTTACTGGAACACAGCCTGTTGCTTGTGAGTCTTTTGGTACAGCAAATCCTGAGACATTACTAAATCTAACAAGCAAAAATAAGCATGAGTTTATAAATCCATTAATATGATGTGAACCATCAGGATTAGAAAGCAAGCAAAAACCCCAGACCAACACTTGGAAAAAGCTGATACACAGAGTCACAACTGACTACTGAAACATTTGAGACTTAAAAAGGAACCTGCTAAGATGTACCTACACAAAAAGATGAAATCAGTCTAAGTTTTAGATAAATCACTGCCAGCAAAACATATAATAGTGTTACAATGAGAGTTGAAGAGGAGATTCCTCAAACACATCTGAAAGCTCTAGAACAATAGCATAGACAAGAATTCCTTCAATTCTCCTTTCTATTTTGCTAGAAAAACTTTTTTTTTTTAATATTTAAGCTATAAACTCTTAAAGGAGATACTTTTACAAAAAATCAATATCCAGACCTGTTAATTTTAAGATTAACATTATTACAATATACTGGTACCATATTTTCAAAACTACTTGTTGCCTAAGAAAATGTACATGAAATTTTTTTGCTGCCATCTAACACTTCCACATTCATCACTAAGCTGACTGCTGTGTATTTATAAATTGCACAAGCCAAAAGCATTGCATTCATGCTTAATTTCATGTGTGCACCCCTAGGTTGACTTACTTTAAGCTGTAGCATAGCTTAGAGGAAACACGTGGAGATGTAGTAAGTACCAAAGGAATTCGTTTTGATTATTTTTGACATAATAAGATATATCAAACTGACACCCTGATGCAGATGCACATCTCTGCTGGCAGTGCAGCACTTCTCACATGCAAAAGCCATACAAAAAATATCTGCCAGATGCGTTTGGAAATGTTATGCTATTTAACACACATTTGAAGAATTGACTCAAACCCCAAATGAAATAAAAAAGATGAAGCAATCTATGCTCAGGCAGTGCAGCCCCAAATAACTTGTTGAACTGGAGCTGCAGAAGCCAGCAAGTTATTCATCTGTTAGGCTGTTCCTTACAAAACTTCACAATCTTTTGAATTGTATCCCCTGTGTTCTGATCCTACTACCTGTTATGAACTCAAACTCAATAGCCTACGGCTAAAAATCCTTTACCTGTGAGATCCTACATCTCACAGGGAATGATGTGATAAAGCAACATGAAAGAAGTCCCATTAAAAAATGTACGAGAATTTAGTGCATTTGCAATTCAGAAGGCTGCTAGGCACAGATAAGTTCAAAAGAAAAATACAATAAGAGAAAACAGCACCATGTTGGGAAGGGAAATTTGCACCAAAAGCGATTTCACCTGTGATAACACCTTTCCGTGTTTCTGAATTTCCTTTTCACTTACTGATGCTTTTCTGCAGCACAAAGGGCCAGATCCCCATGACAGCCAATCTCCACACGGCACCCAACTTCATTGTTTGCATTCAGAACAACCCAGGAAATGAAGTCTGTCCATATACCTCTCTTTACACGTCCCACATGTATCAATATAAATAGATCTAAAGATTCCAAGATCTATTTGTAGCTGCCAACATAACGAACCAGAAAATGTCTGGCCTAAAAAAAAAAAAAAAAAAAAAAAAAAAAAAAAAAAAAAAAAAAGAAGAAGATGATCTGTCCAAACAGGTTATTTTTTCTAAGTTTAGGTATATCTGTGAAATTTCATAGCCTGACTCTCTCTCCTGTGCTTGCATGTGGTTTTGGTGGTAGTATTTTGCAGAATTTTTGGGTTTTTTGTTAAGTGAGAAATTGAAAGAAGTAGGTTGCGAGCTCAGAAGCAAAGCAGTGGAAAAGGTAAGTATCTTAACCACTTGAGAACAAAGGTAGAGCTGTGGATATGCTAATTGTTGAAGCTGTGTCATTTGTGCAACATTAAAAAAAATATAATTACCAAGTGAGGCAAAAGCAAAAAGAAGGGACTGAATACACAGCCCACACAGTCACAGATGGTGACACACTCTGATGGGGATGGAAGTAATTATGAGCCAGTCTTAGTCTTGGGACTATTCAAGGAGTCCTTGAATGATATTCACAAACATTAGGCACGTGACAGGGGATAAGCACTCTCATATTAATGGCAAGGCTCCAATTACTCCAACTGGTTTCATTAGTTTGGAAGTGTTGTTAATTCCTTTCAGCAAGTGCAGGTAGTGCTTCAAAATAAAAAAAAAAGAGGTTTTTCTTTCTTAAAAGACAGTGCATTAATAACTTGATATTGGAATCCAAATTTAAGTCTTTTTTTTGGTTAAAGGAAAACCTGAAAAGGGGGACTATGAACACAGAAAAATCACTTTCACAGCCATGCTTTCCGAGTGCTGCCAGGTGCAAAACTGTTCAAGGGCTCTCAGCATCCTTACTCTTCTCAATGCAAGTTAAGCAACAATGTATATGAGAAACATTTGGTTTATGTTAGCCACATAATTACAATTTTCTAGCAAATTTATAACAAGCAACAGATTCACTTAGCCAAAAATATCTCAAACATGCACTCTTATTTGAGTTTTCCCAATCATTTAAAACAAACATAACTCTACAATTGCCAAAGATGCTTCCTTCCTCCCCTTTGCATTTTTTTAGAGGTGGTTCCTCTGCCTTTTGTTCAAGCAGATTAGCCTTTAGTATCACCCTTCTTAGCTGAGACCAAAAGGCTGTCATCATGCTCTCCATTTAAGAAAAATGAACCTGAAAGCATACAAAATGCCTACTGTCTACTTCAGAGCAGGTACAGAAATAACCTACAGTGACCCAGAATAAGCTCCCAGTAGGAGCCAGAGATTTTAGCACCACCAGTGATGGATCTGTATTTAAGATCCAGGATCCAGAAAAATGCTTTCTATGTCTTTTTACTTGGCAATTCATGATTTGGGCATATTTCTTTTAAACAAAGATAAAATAAATAATATTTCTCTTTATCTCCCATTACACACAGAGGGAATGTATTCACAAAAGTTAAATTCATGAACAGAAGATCCTTGAATGGAAAGAGACATTTCAGAAAAGGCAGTTCAGAGAAAGAGCACACCTTTAAGTGTTTTGAATAATTTTCAAGGTGTCTCACTGCTCACAGACGTAATAGCTTACAGTGTCAACAAAAACCTCTAGTTAACCTTTGCAAATACATTTACTCAGCATCCCTAATTGTCTTAAGGCTTCCTAAACCTGTGAATCGGTGTGGAAGAGTGACAAAGTAGAGACACAACATCGGAAGGGAGCACTAATAAGAGATTCGTAAGCCATAGCCAAAGATTCTCCAGAGTACATTAGAACTTCTTTCTGCAAACACAAACTTGATGAAAAAATGTATTAATTCTTTTAAAGAGACCCAGAAGTTAATGGAAAAATATTCATGTGGGGAAAAGCCACCCACACTTAAATGGCACAATGACTCAACTAATTCGAAGGCTTAGGAGAACATAAAGATCCAAATTACTATATGGGGCATCTTCTAAAATATTCCCTGTGCAAAGATTACTGTCTACCTTGCTGAATTCATCAGTGGCCACTTCAGGATGAATTCCTCACACTAATGGCAGGTAGCAGCCTTGCCCTGCCTCCAAACCAGCCGTGAATATTCAGAGAAATGAACACTGCCTCCAAATGAGGCTCAACACTCCCTGGTCCGTCTGCAGCGGCTCCAGAGGTCTCCATTCAATTTTAACTACCCAGAGCAGACTCCAAACGCTCAGCGACGCGTGCCGTACTTGCTGGCACTCCCGCGTTAGCTCAGCCGGCGCTGGGAGTCAGCGCTGCGGCACCGGGACGCCGCCGCGCAGGCAGAGCGGCCGCGGCAGCCCGGAGAGCAGCGCGGCGCCGCACGGAGGCGGGCGGGAAGCGGCGCTGCCGCGCTCGCACACACGGGGGAGCTGCGGCCCCGCTCCGGCCGGCACCGCTCCCGGCTCCGGAGGGACGGACGGCGGCACACCCGCATCGCCAGATCCAGAAAGCACCCAGGGCCCAAACTGCCAATAAACGGAGAAGTAAAGGGCAAACAGGCAGCACAAGCGAACTCTCCCACATCCTCAATGAAGCTTTTCATTGGTGAACTTCAAAATTGGCGACTTCTGGTTTTTTAAGGGTGAGAAATCCAAGAGAAAGCTTTTCTCCCTTTCTGACACTTCAGGTGCGTGAACTTAGCTTTTCTTAAAGCTAAGCTTGCCTGTGGGCAATCACCCAAGCTTTTTTTTTTTTTTTTTTTTTTTTTTTTTCCCACTGATAGCATGGATTTATTCTTCACACTTTCTCATATTTTTTTATGAACATCAGGAAAAAGATTTTAATGTGAGGGTGACTGAGCACTAGTACAGGCAGGTGATAAAGTCTCCAGCCTCAGACACTAAAAAGCCATCCAGATACTAAAAAGTCCTGGGCAGCCTGCTCTGGGTGACCCTGCTTGAGCAGGGGAGTTGGTCCAGATGGCCTTGAGCAGTCTCTTCTAGCCTCAACAATTCTGTGATTTTGTGATTTTTTTTTTTTCTTTCAGTTCACTTTCTCCTGTCATCACCCTCCCACTCTTGCTCTTTTTCCCATTAATATCTGCTGCCTCAATTTCCTTACTCCCACCTTGTTGTCTCACTGCTTACTCTTCACCTATTTTTTTTTTTGCTCTCAGATAGTGAAAGAATATTCTGCACTTGTGAATTAATTGGAGAGGGTAGATGTTTGACAATTGGAGCTAACAATCAGGTCCTACTGAAGCACCTTCCTTCTCCATAGTAACATGGGACAAGAGGCACTACAAGAGAACATCATCACCATGGCCAGAGGACATCAATTCAAGTGTACACACAATCAGACAATGTAGCCAATAAATTCCACCATTTTTATAAACATAAGTATGCTTCCCTCTGTCACAAGGGCTGCTAACATGCTGGAAGTAAATGTATGCCTCATTGTGGGACAGCCATACACATGATAATTATTCTGCAAAATCATGTTCTTAAAATCCTGATTTTTATAACAAATTGTAAAGGGTGATAAACAGACCTTGCATAGGTTTAGAGGCCAAAACTCTGAAAGGAGTCTAAGAACATGCTTCAAAATAGCTCATTCCCTTAAAAAGAAGACAAAACCAAGGCCAACCTTTGTGCAAGTCCCTTTCATAAACAAAAATGGAGCAAAACTAAATAACAGAACAGGTTATGTGTCCACAATTTACCAGAAACATGTCTCACCCCCAACAATCCCTTTTCTCAGCTACTTTACTTGGACATTAAATTACAGGTCTTGACTACCTGTGCCAGAGGCCAAACTATTCCTGACCATGCTCTCAAGGAAGAGCTGTAACTATTTCATCTAGCTGTGGGAACTTCAGTCAAACTCTGGAGGGAAGAAAATGCTGTTTTCCCTTCTGCATCACTTGCCCCAGTGAGGGTATGTGGCATTCCTGGGGGAGAGCATCACCCAGGAGCTCAGGAAAGTTCTTCCCTGATTCAAAAATCTGAAACACACCATTAACAAAAGTTAGAAAAAAAGCTTTTCATGTTCTTTCTGTTGCCTCACAAGCTCCGAGCTTATCTCCTGGCACAAAATGAAGGCTGTCTTAAGAGTACAAAAAAAAAGTATTGAGCCACTGCTTACATCCATAAAACTAAAAACTCAAGCCTGTTATGAAATATTAAACAGTGTTTTAGGACTCTTCTATTGTGACTACTTAAATGAGAAAGGAATAATCTGAGAGGAAAGAATGAGCCCAGTCCAGAGGAATGATACCTACTATACCTTTGAGCCTTTTCCCTAAGTCCCCTATTTCTCACTAACAGATTTAACCCAGACTGTTTTAAGGAAGTTTAATGTACCCCATAAAAAAATTATTTCTGTTGCAAAAGCACTAGCTGTCAAATTCAGTGGCATTTATATTTGTGATGTTATATGCAGGGGGCATGTTGCTGTACTTTGAATAGAGGGAGACACACAATTCTGTAGCTTTGTAATTTCCTGAGAGCACATGAAACACAACAGGTGAAGATGGGAGAGATTGCCCAGGATATTTCTCCTTTTTGTTCCTCATTCTACTGGTATTTTTCAACATTTCAAAACACAGCAAAATCCACATCCTTCAAGGTGAAAGATTTATGTATTCTTTAAAAAAAAATTACCAATTTCAAAAATAATGCCGCAGTCCTGCGTAATGCTATATTTTGTTTGCTAAGTCTGCTTCCCAGCAAAAGCCCTGTATTCCAACAATTGCTTACTTTCTTGTTACAGTCTTAGCTGCAGTGTCTTGATAAATAGATGTTTCCATGGAGATGACAAATGAATATCATCCATGTTGCAATGAGATTCTGATTTCATCTCGAGCCATTAGCTTTCAAACCACAGCTTATTCATTATTCATTTGCAGTAAGGAAATGGCTGAAACCCAGTGCACTACAGCGGATTAAAATCTGTGCATGCAGTCTAAAACAAAGTGCATTTGCCACCAAATAAAATGAACAAAACTCCCTGGGATTAAAATAATGATCCCAGAAGATGTCCTAAAGGTCTAGAAATTTTTTCCCCTCAATTAATAGGATGCCTACATAAACTATGGAATTGGGACACATTTTAAATATTAAGGCAGGCAGGGGACTTTCAGGGGGGAAAAAACCCAGTAGATGATATTCAACTGTTAGAATTACACTAAATGCTTTTCAGAAACAGGCTTAAAAACATATATCATCAAAACATATTAGCTTAGTAGGAATATTTGCTTTCTGACTGCTCTTGTGCAGGAAACCAGTATCTGCATTCCATTCAGAAAATGTCTTTCTTTCATGACTATCTGACAGTTCACTGGAGCCTTTGGCAGGTCTGAGGCAGCCTAAGATGGAGAAGAAGAAAATATTTTCAGTCTTTTCATAACTAAAAACCTGCACAGTGGCTGTAATTATTTTTAAAAAGGACCTTAAAGCTCATGAAAGCTTTCCACTCTGCAGGAATGTCTACTTCTGTCTGCTCAACTTAAGAGAAATAGTTGTTCTTCTATATTTAATAAAGGCAGTACAGTTATAAGATGGACAATTAAAATAATATACAGTATCAATGCACTCCATTAAAACATTTTTTCAGATTTATATTCCAGGCCAGAAGGAGGGAAGAAGTCTGTGCACTATTATTGCTACAAGTAGCACATAGTGAAAGAAATTTTGTCTTCTGTACTTCAGCATATAAGGGCTTCACATTCATGGCAATTTGAAGAAAATTAAATACTCTTTCTTAAATGCTGGCCTAAGATTGGCTTACTTGGAAGGAAGGAGTCTGTGACCAATGCTTCACAGACACAGCAGATTCAAGCACTGTAGTGTCACCTAATACTGGCTGCTGTTGTCACTGCTTGTAACAGCATTCAAATTCACTGTAACGGGGATAGGCAGGAAATTTTTGGCTGATTTTGAGGTGGGAGCTGTCTATATGTATGTGACCTGAAGGACATTTTGCTTGGAGGAAAGTTATCGTGCATCTGATCCAGGGAAAAAAACAGGACATACAAAAGTGGGGCGTCCTTCACACTTGCCCTGGTTAACAACATCCATGCTCCTGCTGCCTGAGCACTGGAGTTGTCCTGGGAAAAGCATGTCAATTAGAGTAAGTTATAACCAATTACGTGTCTCTTCATTTGAATTACTGTCCATTAAGAACTGACCTGAGTTTACAGAACACATTTCATTCCCATAATAAGCTTAATACCAGTGTGACAAGAGGTTGAAGGGTAACAAGAAATGATGAACTGGGATTACTTTGATAGGTAGGAAGGGAACAGGGAGCAGCAGCTCATTTTTTCCCACTAACGTGACATGCCATTTTCATTCTACTGCTTTCTCACCTAGTTCATCAGATTACCGTGAAGCTGGAACAACCACACGCTCCACTGCACAAGCAGCCATCTCCATAATGTCTCTTCATATCTCACAGATGAGGCTTTATCATAGCTTCCCTAAGCATAGCATAGGGATGAGATGGAGCAAGCAATAAAGGCCAAATCTTATTCACACCAAGAAATATGCAGACAGTCTAGACAAAGCGCTGACCTCTTCCTGTACAGGTTGTCTCACGTGGAGCAGGACATCTACTAAATGACCTCTTCTGCAGAAATGAACTTGCCAGGGTCATTTTTGTTGCTGCAGAGATGGGGAGAAAGAGTTAACACTACCCAGTCTTTGCAAACCTTTGAGGATTTGATCCACCACATTTAATTTAGAGAGTTTTTCTACTCTGAACTCAAAGTAGAAGTTGCAATTGAATTTGTCCATTATTGTAATTCACAGCAGTTAATGCCTGGAGCTGCTTAAGGTTTGAAGTGAGACATTTGGGACACAGGCTGTCAGAAAAGGGATTTGTTTCTCAGACCTAACTCTTTTCTCATTTGGCAGGAAATGCTTTCTCTTCATCATGCTCTTTATTTGCTTCTGAGCACAGATTCATAATGACCGTGACAGTGTGTTTTCCCTCACAAGCACAAATTGTAACTTTCAGAGGAAATAAAAGCAACAGGCAGATAGACAAAGCCATGGAAACCTTTCAGCACAGCACAGCGAGGATTCCAGCATCGAGCTAGATGACCAACAGAGAGAAACACATGCTCTTTTCATTAGAGAAGAAAAACAAGAAACCCCAGGATAAAACAAGGTGTTTCAGATACAATATCTTGGAGTATTTTTTTGGAACTTCCTAAGATAAACACACAAAAGACTTAAACTTTTGGTGATATTTACTGGAGCTGAAATGACCACTGTGAAAACTACTCACTGTAGAGTATGCTGGATCTTCTGAAGGACAGTGATGTTACGTTTGCAAATACTTGTTAAACCTGTAACTTCTCTCTGCTTGCTCTCTCATGGATTTCTATAAACCTGTCTCTGTGTGTATCACCTGCTACGGCCTTAACCTCCTCCAACTGGATAGAGAGATGGAACTCCACAGGTAGCCAGCACAAGACACTCTGAATCCATTAAGAAGTGAGTATACGTGGTCCTTCACCACAAAAGTCATGGCAGACACCTACTACACCTGGTGCAGAATGAAGCTTTGCTGTCCAACAGTTTCCCCTGGTATTACTTGCAACTAGATGCTGTCACGGTCAATACACTTGGCCTTTTGAAAACTGCAGCTTTCAATTCATTTAACAAACATAAACCTGTATTTATTACTGTTTAAAATACCCTAGAGCATTAAAAAAAAATCTGTAAATTTAGCCAATATCCACTGAAAAACAAAAACACATACACTTACATAACTGATCATTTCTAAGGTGCCAGTGAAGTTTGAAAATCACATTCCTAAAAGTCCAGAACTGGAAATTGAGATGCAGGAAGGGCTAATTAGCCACCATAACAAGCTAATTAATGTACTAAGTACCAAGAGGGAGCAAAGGTTCATACCCTTGTAGCATTTGGGCCATATAGATTTAACTCCTAGGCGTAGGAATACACTCCTGTAGGTTCAGCTCCTAGCTCAGTTTCAGTCAGACATTCCAGAAGCCACCATGTGATTTCTTCCAGTTTAATTAATATGTTATTATACAGATATATTTTCATACATTTACAAAGTGATCTGAATTTGGATAATGTTGAGTAAAAAGCATAACACAGACAAGGAAGTTAATTCACCTTGAGCACTGATGGAGAACCTAAATCTTCTACTTTAAATCTAGAAAAATATATGGAATGTTTATCAATTAAAATTATTTGGCCTTGTTCAATGACGTGATATTAAAGCAAGAACACATAATCTTCCGAAGAAGTTTGCACTAATATCCCTTTTCCTACTAGGAAATAACTTAAGTCAACAGAACAGAGTTTTTACTGTGAAGTTGTATTATATTGTGATCACAGGGTAAAAATAAAGCATGTCAAGCACAGAAACATCTATTTGAGCTGAAGTCACATTACATGGGGAGAAATTAGTTTATTCCCTTACTTCAGCCAAGCACAGTTAACTGAAAGCAGAAAATCTTTACACAACATGGTCCCACAAGGCAAGTAGGACACCCCAGGAGCAGATGTGTGACACCATCAAGAAGTCATCCTGTCACTACCTGAAGCCAAAATCAGTGTGCAGCACCATCAAAACTATGGGCCATTGCCACCACAGCCTTCTGCCAGTGTCTGCTTTGCAGAAAAAGCTCAACTATGTCTTCTCCTCAACTTAAAAAACCAGGAGAAACATAGTAAAAGTAAGAACTGCTTATCTGCAGAACCACACTGCAGCATTTCTTCCCCAATATTCTATCTAGTGCATCTTATCTACTTTTCTCTTTTCCTTCCCAGCTGCCCCCCACAATATGACAGCAAGTAACGGACTCAGGGATTTATCAACTAAAACATTGTGGAAGAAGCTGTAATAGGATGGAAAACAGCTATGTTACTATCTATGTTACTGTCCTGAAGTCCCTTGAAGGACCAGGCTTGAAATCCTCCTGTCATCTCATGGTGGCAGAAGCTCAGCAGAGAGCCAGGAAAGAGAAGCTCAAATCATGTGACATTCCTGTGAGTGCAATCACAAGCCCTCACTCATGCAGTCCATATTCACCAGGCAAAAGTGGGCCCAAGCACACAGCTTCTGACCATTGCTTTTTGTCAGCTTTGAAGTCAACCTTCATGTCTAAAAGGCTTGCTGGGCATTTTCAGAATGTATATATAATCTTCATAGTTTCCAACCTGTTGGATGATGAACTGTAACCAGAATGGACAAAGCACTACTACAGTATCACTGCAAGGAAGAATCACTTTGATTTTAAATTACTACTCTCTTCTGAAAGAGATCTTATTTTGGTCTCATGAAATGCGCTTATCCTCGTTTCTTCTCTGCAGAAAGAATTTATGCAGTGTGTAGAGCTGACTGCACTAGGTATATATAGCATTTTGGATCATCTTTAATGATTGTGTTGAGTTCTTAAACCACTTGCCATCATTTCACATCAGTATCAGTCCAGAAAACAGCAGGGAAATCTTCAGCAGCAGCTAGTCAGCCATTTCTCTGTTACCAGGAAAGACATACACCAAGCTACTCATAACCCAGACTACTCAAGTGCTTCATAAGGAAGATTTAGCCCTTCCATATTTTGAAGCAGGGACTACTCAGAGGTCAAAGAAAAGCCTTATTTCTCTCCATATGAAAACTCCACTTGGATTTTTATAGGGTGTGTGCACTATTCAAATGTGCATCCTGTAGAAGCACATTAGAATCTAACAATCTCTTTTTCTAATGCTCTGCCTCCATAGGGCAATTTCCAGCCCCAGAAAATGCAAAGCAATATTGGGGAAGATGTGCCCCTCCCAGCTCTATGACTCAAGACACTGAAAATCCATTTTTCCATGTGCAATTGCTGCTCCAGCCACCAGATGCTACTGCAGCATTAAAATGGGATCCGGGGGTTGCAGCTCCTTGCAGTTCACTACTGCGGAATGGGCACCACACAGCCTTTAATTAGATGATCACACACTACCTCACGCCCCGAGCTGCTGTCCTCTTGAAGAGGATAATGAAGAAAGCTTAGTTATCTGCAGAACCCTTCTTCATTTGCTGAGAATGCTGGCAGGTATGTAGTGAACAAAATGAGACGGCGGGGGAAGAGGAGGGTGTCGTGACTGAACACAGTGAAGCTGAGCTGTTAAAGAGACTGGTGAAAAGGGCTGCATAGTTGGGAGCCTGGGTACAGACACACCATTCTGGCTACCCACAATCAGAGGATATTGAAGACGCTGCATTTCATCTCTCCATGCTCCTGTTCCTTCTGTAAAATGGAGATAATGCCTGCTAACATCTCTGAAATGACTCTCCAAGTATTAAAAAGTGGTTCTAACATATGAATGCATTTACACATGAACTATTAAAAGCAGTAAGAATCAACACTGCACACTGCATAGAGAATTTAAAAATGGTTATTTAATACAGTGATTCATTTAAATTTTTGTTGTTTAAAAAAAATTACAAAATATGTACAAAGCTCAAAAAAGAAACTGTATCTAATATGTTTTAAGGATCTTTGACAGAAATATATATTTAAAATGCAGCAGCACAACTTAAGCTCCACCCTCCTTATTATAGCTCTATTGAAAGAAAAATTCAAAATCCAAGGTAAAGGAGAGGCATTCCTGTAAGGATGCCTGTAAAAAGGCCAGCACACCACAGCCACATCACTGGTTGGTTGGAAAAAGGAAGATGGCCATGGTATCTCATGGATGGCCAGATCACAAGAATAAAGACAAACAGAAACCAAGAATGGGTGAGGAAGCCCAGGGTAAAGAGTTCAAACAAATATCCAAACTACATAGAAATCCTAGATTTAACACTTAACCCTTCAGCCACTTGCAGTCATTTTCACCTTCATGTTGCAGCCCCACTGAATGCCTGATAATCTTTGCATTATCTCCCTCCCCATTTCACACAATCAAAACATGACTGTCCACTGTCACCCAGAGGTCTAGAATCATGCAGAGATGTGGGAACTGAAAGCTCCACAGCTCTTCCTCCCTCCATAGCAGCCACTACCTGTTCACACTAGAGCAGCACAGCAGGAGAGCAGCAACTGCCTGTGAGACTGATCTCTGCTGCCACAGGGTGAAGGAAGAAGGAGAGGCACAGGAGTACAAATAGCACCTTAACTTATTCAAAGCAAAGTCATCTTATCACCAGATTGAAGGAAATCATATAACAAGAAAGAGCAATTATGTTTTTTTTCTTTTTTCTTTTTTTTTTTAATCTTAGGATTGCAATGTCCTGAACAAGCAATCAGGCTCAAACATTTAAGTTCAACATGAAGAATCTACAATCCCTTTCTGTGATCTCATTTCCTTTAGATAGCATTTTTCTATAATCAAAAATAAGTCCTTATCCTTCCTCTGTTCCTGCTGATTCTCAGCTCCTTTCTAGAATCACAATCAGTCCAACAAGATCAAAGCAGCGCTTCTGTCCTATTGCCCACTGCCTTCCAGCAACTGTTCCTGCCCTGTCAGAGCTTCAGCCCTGCCTGAGTCATTCAAATGTATGGCACACAGATGCCTTTCCTCTCAGCTTTCCTTTTTTAGCTTCTATCAGAGAAAACAAGAGCCTGTGAAACATGCCAGTGTTCCTCCACTGCTTTACCCTGCAGAGCATTCAGATAGGGTCATAAAGGGATGTGGCCAAAACGGCACCACTAAGTGAACCAAGCATCAGGGACAGCTTCTGTCCTTACAACTGCCTCGAGCACAATGCTGAGGGGTGCAGAACTGAAATGGGGCAAAGGACAGCAGCAAGAAGGTCAAAGAATAAGACAGAGTGTGATAAAGGGGGAAACATCATCGTTCAAAAACACAAAAGGATGCAAAGGCCAAAATCTTTCTGGATGAGGAATCCAAGGTTTGGTAGATTTTCCCAGGGATTACTCACCTGGACCTTATTGCCAGGGCTGGCCTGCAGTTGTAAAGAAGGAAAGGATTTGTCATTTCATCTTGAATGAATGTTACCAACATTTCGAAATATTCTTATAAGCAACAGAAGAGTTGTTTCTTAAGTAAGTTTTGCAGACTGTTTTTCTGACATAAGCCACAGTGACTTTACAGAGACGAAGGCAAGGGAATGAAAGAATAATACAAATGTGTGTTCATCTGTGTTTGGGAGAGAACAGGAGCTGCATCTAAAGGTTTTCTATATATTACCACAACTATATGCATCACATATTGAGTCTTGATTATTAATTAATCTATTGATTGATTATTCTATTCATAAAAGGTTAACAGAATTTATTATTAATAATAGAATAATAATAGAATTTACTTTTCTACTAATTTACAATTTACTGAAAACTTACAGGTAGCATATGTTTTGCCTAAGTAAAGCCCTCGACCATCCTAGGGATCTTCACTGGCTTCAAAACTTGAACATTTTGCTCTATGGAAAAAGTCTACTATTACACAGTTCCGGTCTTGGCTCTTCCTCCATATCAGAAACCAGACAGAGTAATTCCCAAGCAACTTCTACTGATACTCAGCTCTCTAAGTGAATGCCACTTAGCCTTCTCTGGGGTCTTGATCTTCTGATAGCGTCTCCATTTTCCTTGTATTGCTGGATTATAATGCAATCCTCCTGACCTACCCTTCCCAATGTGGTTACTGCTGGGCTGAGTGGGGCAGCTGGAGGCTTCAGGAGAGAAGTACAAATGCTGCAGTTTCCTCTGCCTTGTGAGAACAGGCTGCGCTTTTCAGACTGTGCAGGTGCCCCAGAAGATCTTCAGGCCTGGAGGAATCTAAGAGTACTGCTCATCTCCTAAAGAAGGGGTATATATTCAGAAAATAGTGCCTCTGGGTTCATTACCAAACTCTGAGAACTTCTTGAAAAGAGTGATTTGAGGAATATTATAAAATGCCAACATTTTGCAGAGAGGGACATTAGAAACAACAGTTCTGTTTCTTGTAAAGACTTTGCTGCTCTTAAAAGGTAAGAAAAGTGGTGAGAAAAGATATAATTTCACTAGGTTAAACTTGAACAGAATTTAAGCACCTGACACAAAATCCTGCAACTCCCAGCACAGTTCAGCAGGAGTATTTAAAGCCTGTTTCAAGCAATGCCAGAAGAAATTTCACTTCTTTCTCCGAGCTTCTACCATCACACTTAACAGCAATCACATTTTAACCATGGAAAACCTTCTAGAAGTAGTACTCAGCAGGCCTAAAAACAGCATTGCTGATTGCGATGGAACTTGACTGCCATTTTCTATTCACAGATCCTTTCAGTTCGTGCAGTGCATGGTGTTATGCAAGGCAATTTTCCAGTTATAATGAAGTTTAAAATAACTGAGAGACAATCTAGAAAAAAAAAAAAAGAGCACATGCACTAGGTGTTTCTTATTCATTTCCTCTTCAACATAAGTAAGGCCTTCCAGCTACATCTTGATATATTGGTAGAGAAGCGTGACATTTTTTGATACAATTAAGCAAAAGATTTGGATGCTAACTGATTCACTCTGAACTCAGAGGTGTTAAAGTTCCTGAATGATAACTCTTTTGCTTCGGAAGCTTTTTCTTACTTCTTTAATTTTGTCAAGTATGATACCACAATAAGGTGCACAGGAATTGCTAGGAACAAGCAGCACACAGCGTCACAACTGCCTCCCACGGAAAGCAGGGACGTGCCTCTCCTGTGGAAGCAAGTGACTGCCTGGGAAGGCAAAGTAGCCCCTGCTGAGTCTGTGCTGCTGTGGAGACACTGCTTCCAATGGCACCTTGTAAATTTAAAACTACTGTGGAAATCTCTACTGTGTGCTCTTGTGACAGCAGCACAGACAAAAACTGAGGTTTTCACAGGCGTGTCAAAATAATTTTCCAAAAGGTACCCTTTAGAAGAAAGAGGAGCAAAATGGAATCCTTTTGTCAACTTTAATTTTCATGCAACAGTAAAACTGTGGATGAGGGTGGAGGCAGTTGGATTTGGATGGAATTTGCTGATCATACTTGGTTTGGGTTTTTTTTCCCCTCTATGACGACAAAACTGCTAATAAAGCATATGGAAGACAAAGTCAGAGGAGTTCTCCTACATATCAGTATGTACATGAGAAATTATAAATTCAAAACACTTAAACTTCTTGACTTTAGTTTACCCCAAAATACTATTATGTATCTGAAAGATGCAGGGAACACCTGTGGACGTTCAGCAGCTGTCAGTGAGCCACCATTCCAGCAGAATATACATTGCTTTTCTGTAGGGAGGGTATGCTAAATGACTTATATGTTGGTAATTCTCTGCCCTTTCAAAGTTCCTAGAAGGTGCTGGACTGGCGCCTGTGAAGGACAAGTGTTGTGGTGGACCCCCTGAGCCCCCCCACAGCTGGGTCCCTGCCATGTGACTCTGAGACAGTCCTTTGTCTAATGTTCCAGCAGCCCAGGCTCTGATCTGGTTGGTTGTTTATCCCAGCTCCGCCCTGGTATCCCCTTTCTCCCTCTCTCTGACAAAACCAATGGGACACAAAGCCTCACCCTCTTACCCCAGCCGATTCTTGCCCAGGTCGGCGCTCTGTCTCTCGGGACAGAGGGAATAAATGACTTAACACCATAAAGGGGGTTTGAGCGATATTTCTCCTCTCTGCTTCTGCTTCTGGTGAGTAGCTGACAGCTGGCACTGGCTTAAGTGGAGCTGCACAGTCGAGGAATATTTAGGCTATTTGTAAATGGTTTAAGATATTCCAAGGCATAAAGAGGCAAGCTTACCACAGAAATTAAGCAGTGTACAAAGCTATTCAATTACTAGAGACAAGCACATCCCTTCACAGTTCACCTCGAAAGAGCCACAGAGTAGCACCAGGGACTGTTCTCTGGGACAGGTGCTGGGCAGCAGAAATGTGCCTTGTGCCCTTTCAGCTCAAGGACTCCTCTTTCCTTTTTTTACCTTCACAGGATTTGGAGAACTAGGGAGCTCATTTGATAGTTTTCAAAGGGTTGACTTGCGAAACAGCACTATAAAATTCCCACTTTCCTAGGCAACAATCTCATACAAGCATTTCAAGGAAAAATAGGTGTTACAGGCCTGTTGCTTTCATATATGAGCTTCCTATTTTATGTACTGGCAACAGGAACTTTCTGTGTATCTGTGAAATTTTAAGAAGTCAGCTGCAAGGGCCTTTACCATGTATACCTTAGGAGAGATTTAATCAATTTTCTTTGCACATTTCTTTGTCTATGCTCTTTTCCAATGCAACAAACCCTTCCAAGCAGTGGGAAACTGCAGAGGGAATCTCTAGGTTCAGTTCTATTAGGTAATCTATTTGCATCCCTAATTCTAGCTTCTGATCAACTCTACTGAAAATATGTATTTAAATGCTACTTTCACACAGAAAGGAAGACAAAAAAGCATTAGTATCAAGAAATTCAATTGCAGGCACAAAGCATATTTGAAAAGCATTTTCACTCTCTTCTTTTCCCCCGTCTGTAATATTTCTTATAGAAGAGCAGTTAAAATGCCAAGAAGTGCCATTCTAATTCAGGACCTCTCTAGGTACATTTGACATTTCAGAGCAGCTCAACCTCATTTGCCCCTTTGCCCGTCTGCCTCACCAGCAACCCAAACATTTATACTCCAGAGATCTGTACAGAATCAGGCTTTTTCTCAATTGCCATTTTCTCCTTCTTCCCTTCCACTAGAATGAACAATACTCTTTTCCATCACTGAACAGTGACTGAGCTTTCACTTTTCCACACTTCAAGACAGGAAAGGTATGTCTGACTTTTTGTTGAAACCCACAGCTGTATTTCACTGCTTCTGTTTTTAAAACATTCTATGTGATCATGTTTAAAAACAAAACATTTAAAAAAGGCAAAATGACTTATGGAATGTGAAATTTGTCTTCTGGAAAAAGAACAGGACAGTGCCCACATATTTTTTCCATAACTATGCGCCTAACTTCTTGGAAAAAAACAGGGAGTTTTTGTTGTCCAGAACCTATGACTTGGATGATTGAGATAACATAGGCTAAAAGCAGTCTTTGGTTTGCTGCTTAAAAAAAAAGCAATTTAAAGCAACCTTTATCAAATCACACAAATGGAAAGGAGATGAATTAATAGTAGCTGTAAAAGAAAAAAAAAAAAACAGCAAAGAAATAAGATAAAGGAAAATTCTCACTTCCAACGACCCAAGATACTGAATAATAACCAAATTAAGAGCAAAAGCAGTAGTATGGGTTCTCTACGGATAAGTATGGCAAATTTTTTAATAGAGAGGCAGAAAAGGTTTGTCTATCCTCCATTTCAAAGAAGTTACTGCCTTAAGTCATGACAGAGTGTGTTCCAGTCCTTTTAAAAGTGAAGAGAATATTGGGAAGTAGCTATTTAAAAAAAAAAAAAAAACAAAAAAAACCAACCCAAACAAACAAAAAAAAAGAAACAAAAACATCAAACCAAACGGAAACAAAAAAAAAACCCAAACAAACAAACAGAAAAAAAAAACAGACCAAACCATACCAAAAAACCCAAAACCCTTCCTCAAAAAAACCTACACTTGTAAAATCAGAAGAGTTGGATAAGTACCATCCAAAAATCTAGACAAAATTGAAAAATAGTCTATCTTGTTGAAATATAAATGTCTGGCTGATGCAGAATTTAAAGCCTGGAAGAGTACCAATTGAAAACAAAATGTCATCTCAGATAACACTGACAGATAAATTTAGTTAGCCTGACACTTCTCCTGATAAATGTAATACACTGAGGAAATCAAGAATTAGAAGATCTATATATAATGAGGGCTGGTCGATGCAATTCTGTGGAAAAAATCTATTTTGTCAAATAAACCTGGTTTTACTCTCTGATGAAATAACAATTTGGTTGATTAAGGTAACTATATAGATGCACCTGACAAACTTGGATTAGATATCTGAATTGTTATAGCATGGCATTCTGATTAAAAAACCAGCAGCATTCAGCATCACTAAGGCACATAATAACTGGATTAAGATGGCAGAATAACAGCTCCCAAACAATAGCTGCAACTGGGAAATCACCTTGAAAACACAGCATTTCCATCAGGGATACACAGGGACTGCAAACTGGGCTCAATATTTAACACCAATTTTTTTCAGTCAGTGACTCCAAAACAAATATAAAAAAGCCACTGCTCTTTAAAATCTTTGACAGACAAGGACAGGCACAACAAGTAAGAAGGACTTTACAAATCACGTTCTATAGATTTCTAATCGCTCTGGACCCTCAGATGACATCTAAACAAGTAAATCAAACATTTCCCTAAAACAGGAATGTGCTAGATAGTTCAGACCAAAAAGTATTCCAGGGAGACTTCAAACAATTTAATGCTGTGAACAACAGAGTTCCAGGGACAGGAGATGCTGCAGAGTCCAAGAAAGACAGAGAACAAAGAAAAATGTATAAAGCATGGAATTAAATTCAGCAAACCAGAGTTGTTTAGTCTAGAGGGGGGAAAAATGACTTGGTTATAAACATCTGTATATAGAAAGGACTACATGGGAAAAAGATACGCTGCTAGGACGGGAAGAAATTTAATGATAAGCAAGGAGGATTTAGGTTATACTTTAGGAAAAACTTTTTGACTGCAAGAACAGTAAAATACTGGAAAATGTTCCACAGAGAAGTTGCAGAATCTCTTGAAGGTTGAAGTTTTAGGTAAACCTATGCCAAGAGTTGGTCTGGCCCTGGAAAAGGAGTCTGTCTCAATACGGCACTGACCCCTTTGAAGTTCTTTCAAATACTTTCTTCTCCCTCTTACCCTGCCAAAACTTTATGTATTTATGATATATCTTTAAACCAGCACAGATAAGAATGTTTGTGGTCACGGATCCCAAAGGCCTAAAAAGAAACTTGTGAGTTCTGCTCAAGTATCCTCTTGTCTTGATGAAATGTAAAGACATAAGTAGTTTTCTGAGTCCTTAGATAAGATCTCTAGATGCTCCAAATTTCATTTTGCAGAGAAATGCCTACCTCCAAATCAGTCTATTGTGAGGTTTTTGGTCAACTCATCTGTAAAGATTATAACATCTGTAGCAAAGGCAATCTTCTTGTTTTGCCTGGTGTCAAAAATTGGTTTTACATTCATATTCTCTCGCCAACACAAACTTTTTGGATATAAAGCGGCTGGGGTGCAGCAAGTTCTATCTTTTGTACTCAAGGTATTTTTTTCTAGTAAAATATATAATTAGAATAACAAGTTTTAGAAAATATTTATTATATCTCATAAAAGGAATATTATAAACTCAATATAATTGGCATACTCTGTAAAATCAGAGTCTGTTTCTACATTTGGTTTATCTTCTCTCGATATATCAAATATCTCTCTACAATTCCTTTTTACAGTTTATCTTTAAAAGAAAAGGAAAGAGCAGAGCCAAGGACTTCCAATGATCATTCTGTCACAGAGTGCATAAACTGCAGCAGCATCCCCTCAGCCAGCATGCTTGCAACAACCTAAGAAGAGCAGGAATTGTTCTTTTTCCCCCTCACAATACCCAACCTCAATTAAAAAAATCTATTTCCACTGTGATATGACACTAATGAGAGAAGTAATCTCTCTAAGAGACTGATTATCATCATCAAAGTCTAAACTTATTTGATGCTGCTAACTCTGAAACGGGTAACTAGGACAAGAGTCCAGATGCTGAGTGAAAGTAGCTTTATATTCAAATGAAATTTCTTGTCTTTCCTTTAAATAGAAAATAGACTTTTAACAGACACATACACTTGCTTATACATACAGTGGTAACTTACAGGGCTTTTCAAGTTTCTCCAGTCTAAATAACAGACAACACATATGACCATTATATGGTCATAAGCATTTTAATTTAAAGTTGAGATAGAAACTAAGAAGGAACTGAAAAACATGATCAGTTGTGCTATCTCAGAATGAAAGTTGTCATGTAGGTTTTAACTCATGTATTAGCAGTACACAGAGCTTACAATCTAGTGATATTTTTAAGGGTTTACATTTTTTTATGAGAAGTGACATTACATTTGGCAAGTGTAAAAACTGTTTTTTATTTCTATTTGAGATCTATCACCTCTTGCTCATGCAATGAAAAACAGCAAACAGTAATTCCCTACTTAACATTCCCACATCATTCATGGCTGTACGGACCTCAACTCCATTTCCCTTTTGTTGGCTTTCTTCCCCATGCTAAAAAGTTTCAGTCTTGGAATAAGTTTCAGGGTTTTTATCCATATTCTTTACTCTGTACATGAGAACAAAAACAGGGTTGGGCAGGACTGCACACACAACCCGAGGAGTGTGCATGGCACTCCAGTGCTGTGGGCATCAGCAGCATCTGCGGTTTTGGCTCCACTTTTAACACCTCATTCTTGTGCTTGACCACTGCTGAGTATTGAAGCTGAGGCTTTCAAAACACAACACATTTCAACTTTCAGATTTTTTTTCCTTAACAGAAGCAACTGATTTAGAAATGATCACATGCCCAGGTAGGTGCATCACCTTTCATTTGTGGACAAGAAGTTATATTTGTGTTTCTTTCTGGCCAATTGTTTAATCTCATGGAATAGATGTGTGTGTGTTTGCCACAAGTTCTAGGATAGCCTTTCCCAATAGGAAACACGATGACAACCCAGCACTGACCCCCTCTTGCCAGACATTTACGAGCATAATGAAGTCCTAGCACAGAACCCTCTGGGACTTCATTATGAATCTGATCTTACTCCTACCATCTGTTTCTCAGTTTTTCATTCATTACAAGCTAAACAGACATTTTCTTTCCATGACGCTCCCTTACTTATCCAACTAATTATTACTCCAACCTTCTGAATCTAACTCAGATCAGTTTCCTGACCTACATATAGCACTCCACAAAAATTAAACTTAAAAAGAAATCTGAATTTGGAGGGGGTACGAAAACTTAGGGAAAATTCATACTGGGCATTTCATTTACAAGCAATGGCACAGTCATAGACAAAATAAAATAACCTGAGCCTGTTTATTTCTGAGCTGTAACTTCCAAATAACTTCAGATTTTTAAAATATAAAATATGGAACCAAACTTTGCAAAAGTCAAAAAATTAATTGCTGGGTTTTTTTGTTTTTAATTCATGCTTACCTTTATTTTTGGACCAACAACATTTTATTCACTTGTGCCAACATGGGGCTTTCTGCCAGGGATAAATATGGTCTTTCATTGCATTCAAGTCTGCTAAAAATTGACATATTTTGATTCTCGAGAGTTTTCTGAAGGCCTCTTGGGCATCTTCTCACACATTACACTGCATGCCTGTGATTAAATTTGAGTCAAGCGAAAGCAGAAAGGTCAAAAAACACCATGAAAAAATGCAGAGGATTGCAGGGAACTGTGAGACAGGAGTCAGTTCTGCAAGTCTTACTTAGAAGAGTTAGAAGACTCGACAGCCCTGTTTTTACACCACTTCTTTATCTCATCAGTCTGTGTTCCAGTTCAGTCCATAAATGGTTTGTGAAAAGACTATGCTGTATATTGTCCAAAATATAGCACAGTAAAGTTAATACTGCTTGACCCACATACAACACAGTTCAGCTGAGAACTCTTTATAAAACAGATCATTCCTTAGAAACGCTTTCCTTAGGGCTCTCTGCTTCCTCTTGACATCTGCAGAAGCTATATCCATGTACCCTAACATCCTCCCACACATGCCGACAGAAAGGAGGCAATTGATCCATATGCTATTATCCAGTGTGTAAGTAACAGATATTGCAATTTAAAACACCTCAGCCCAAGCTGACCTGTGTTCAGAAGTCAGAGGCTGCCTACCAAAATAGTTTATTTTCATCTTTTCTTTAAACAGCATAATTGACAACGCTACAATCGTACATGTGGACAATGAGAAGATTCACACCTTTCCATACTATTTGCCAGAACTTTCCTGTTGTTACTGCCAGCAAAATATTCCAACAGCCCCACAAATTTCTCCCCAGGGTTAAAGAAACAGGGTTGAGTAGAAAGGAGATTTCAAATCTTTCTTTCTGAAGGAAAAACCTTTGGAATTTCCTTAAGGAACAGATGCTAAAAGGCTATCGTGACTTCACTTCATACGAAACCCAGACCAGATCCTGACTTAAGCAGGAGTTAATGAGTTGAACAGTCTGACATGTTCATTTGATAGGGAGTGATGAAAGGCCAGCTGTCAGATTCAATTTGTTTGAAGATAAGCTGATTTATTGCTTACAAGTAATATGCTTGGCACAGGGCATGCATCTCAGTAATGGTATATTTCAAACACTATCACAGAAACACTCAATACTGGTAGAGTACATTTACTGTTCAGAAAAACAAATGCAGTTTTCAAAATGACATTTCAAGTTATCAGTTTTTCTGTATCTTCCCATGTGAAAAGAAAAAAAAAGGAAAACTTTTTTTCTATTAATTTAATTTTTCTATTAATTTAAACCAAAATCAGGCCTGCCAAATGACTTGTAGTGTTGCATTACTTTTTAACTAACACTGAACAAGGAGCCTTAAACGGGAAAAAGATTAAACAAATTGTCTTTACGGGATAACCAATGACAGGAGAATCAAAAGCAGCAGCAGTCAACAGCTGAAGGATGACACGGTATTGAGGAGCTGAGTGACAAGATAAGAGGCAGAAGATTGATAGGGGATACCAAGGTGAATCCAGACAATCAGAAAGGATGGATAGAGTTACAATGAAATTGGACAATATATAAAAGTCCAATGCACTGCTCTCTTTCTGAGGAAAAATAGTAACCAAGGTAGAAGTTAAACAGAGGAAGTTTGCAAGCTGTTTAATAGAAAAGAAAGAGAGAGGAGGCAGGGGCAAGGGTGGTCTAATGGAGAAGGCAGGAACAGCGAAATGGAGGGGAGCAGCTATCACTGCCTTCCTGCTCCGAGGCCAGGTGGTTTTGAGCTGGAGATGCCTCCATAAGGAGCACTGCCAAAGGCAGGAGTTTAGACACAGCAAGGGACAAACACTAGCCTCACGTGAACAGATGGTTTTGGTGTTAGTATCAAAAGTGGGCATTCCAGAAAGACCAAAAGAAAAGGCAGGTAAAATCAGATTCCCTGTCTTCTCTTGCATATACAGCTACCGGTCTATTTTCTGCCCTTCTCCACATTCAAAGACAGGAAACAAGACTGTGTTCAGTCTTGGAATGCCCATCCCCATCTCCATGCCTACTCCACTTTTGGATGCCTCTTGCTGTCCACTGTTTGCTCTTGCTAAACTCTCTTCTTCATCCTCACCAGTTCTCTACACACCACTGTTTAAATGGGCTGTAGAAGAGATAAAAATGAACTTGTATTCCACCAATACCTTTTTTTGTTTGTTTTTTAATAGACAGAAAAGCCTAAAAAGTACATCAGTTATTCATTTAAAAAAAAGGACTCGGTATGGTAATATTTATTTTCTAAGAGTCATTTAAACAATTCCAGGTATACAGATCAGGAATCAATGGAATGGCATTTAATCTTAATCGAGAGTATATATTTGAGTGAAAATGAAGGCAGAAAGAGTTCATATAAGGCTGGAAAGAAACTGAACGACCTCCAGCAAGAAACAAAGCATCTGCAGCGAACAGGAAGCTTATGTTTCACATTTACCCAATGTTTTGTAGAGACGATTTTTGGGGGAACAGGACTTGAATTGTTCTCATTTTGCTTGGAAAGAAAAGGCTACAGTCTTGATATGAAGCTCATGAACCATTCAGAACAGCGGCAGCACAAAAGAAACATCTATTGTTTTTTAAACAGGAAAAGTGGAAAAGGGAGTTGTATTAAGTGTCCTAGGCATCACCATCAGGGCAACAAGAAAGCCTCCCAGCAGGCTTCCCACAGCCACCACTTCCAGCTCTTAGTGCCAACTTATGCCATGCCTGTGCCTCTAGTGCCCAATTACCTCCAGAGTTTGAAGTATTCCAGGGCTTCTCTCCTGGATAACTCACTGCCCTACCCAGAAAGGTTTCAGATACTTGATGGCCTTAATAAGTATTTCTTACAGCACAGGGCAGTAACTTTTTTCTTCAGTCTTGAGAAAGGGTAATGCAGTGCCATCTGACCTCACTGTAGCAGTGTCCTCTATTGGCCACCCCTTGCTGAAAAACCTCCTCTGTACATGCACCTTTGCCCCCGAGGCTGAACTGTGTCTCTCATGGGAAACACCTCACTACACAGTGCCTTTCCAGACATGCAAGGGAAAGCACTCTGACGAACTTTAAAATAGCCACAGTTTTGAAAGATGCATGCTGCATAAAGAAGTATAGGTTTTTATTAAGTCCTTTTGCTCTCATTACAAGAGCTGATGCAAAAGTGGAATTTAAAAGTCAGTACCGATTCTGAAGTTCTGCCAAGCATGTTCTGAAGAATTATTAATTATCTCTGTGACAGAGACTGCACATCCAGGAGGACCACTCCTTCCTATTGGAAGTAACATAGAGGAAAGTCTTCAATCATCTCTAAAAGTTAACATGGAAACCTTGTGGGAAAAAAAAAAAAAAAAAAGAAAACTCCGAAAGGATACTCCTTAAATGCAGGCAAATGTTTTTTTCTGTATCTCCTAAAACTCGGTGTTTTTTCCTTACTCAAGTAGTATCAAATGACTACATTTTCTTATCAATGCTCGTACAGGGGAAACAGTCCAAGGATATAAACTCACTGGTACAGCTTTTCCTGCCTTAAGCAATAGCATTTTTCCTTCATCCTATACAAGGATTCCTATGTTGACCAAGTAATACTCCATATGATACTGTTGGGGTTGTCTGTATTTGCTGTCAATTTCTGTCTCTCTTGTTTAGGATCCATGTCCTCCATGCTATACCCCAAATTACTTCCTTTCATATCTCAATCTTTAAGAACACTTGACATCCCCATAGCAAAACAACTGTAGACATGTGCATTCAGAAATACAGGCATTCCCAAACAGATCTACAGGTTCTCCTGATGTTTTTAGTCCTACGGCCATTTAAAATGTCTCTAATTTAATATCCTTTATGTCTGTAACAGACCTATGACATCTCGTAAGCTGGTACATTTTGAGTATGTCAGCAGAACAGCTTTGTCTCTTGAATTTTATTAACGGGAAATTTTTTTCCACATTCTTTTACTACAGTTCTAATTCTAGTTGAAACTGCTGCCATTACATGAATTGATCCAATGCACTAACAGGCCATCTTTTCTTATTTAACTTTTAAATTAGTATTTACTATTTTTTTGTTTATCATTCTTTCAAACCGCCAGCTTATTCCAAGGATGTTTTTCAAAATGCAGCACATTACCCATAAAAAAAGAAAACAGCACATTACTTTCACTTATCTCCAAATTTGTAAAGTTCTGTAGTTAAGAATAAAATGCAAATGGAGTCAGTAAGACCAATTCTTAAAAAACTGAAAATAAAGACCATTCTCCTACCAGTGGCATTACTCTTTGAGCCACCACAAGCAATGTGACACCCTGAAAGATGCCACAGAGTACACAGTATGCCAAAATCAGATCGACCCTTCTGCAGCGCACAGATGGAGCAAGGAGGCACCACACTTTGCACAGGCAACATACAGTGAAATATCTCTTTGCTTCTTGGAAGGTGGGTTATTCTTCCCCAAATGCATTCTAATATATTTGACACTTGCATTCCAGTTAACAGACCTAAGAAGGTATGAAATGGAATATTTATGAGTAATAGAGTGGCTCGCACATAATTTTACAACCCATGAGAACTTAAAGACAAGCAATGGCAACCCTGAACCCTGATCCTACATTTCTGGATGGTTACCAAAAGTTCTTCTGCTGAAATGCAGTGTATTACCCCAAAGAAATGTACATGAAAAAGTAGATTTTGCTTGGTTTTAAAATTTTTTGAAAATAAATTTACAGTTTTAATCATCCCATTGACTTCTACAAATTATTAAAATCTTTGTGCTAGAATTGAACAGAAAAATCCTTTTGCCATTAGAGCATTGACCTTGTATTTCAAAAGCATTCAGCTGCTGTCACTTGGAATGCAAGACAATTGGCATATCAGCATGATCCAGGATAACAAAAAGCACTAGCTGAAATTAAGCCAAGCTCCATGTGGTTGGTTGACCCTGGCTGGATGCCAGGTGCCCTCCAAACTGCTCCATCACTCCCCTCCTCAGCTGGGCAGTGGGGAGAAAATATAAGAAGGTAAGGGCAGGGAGAGATCACTTATCAATTATCATCACAGGCAAAACAGGCATGACCTGGAGAAATTAGTTTCATTTATAACCAAGCAAATCAGAGTAGGATAATTAGACACAAAAAAAAAAAATTCAAATACCCCTCCCTTCTTCCCAGGCTCAACTTTACCTCCCTTTCTCTACCTGTTCCTCCCCCAGTAGCACAGAGGGATGGGGAATGGCTGTTCTGGTCAGTTCACCACACATTGTCTCTGACACGCCTTCCTCCTCAGGGGGAAGACTTCTCACACCCTTCCCTTGCTCCAGCATGGGTCGCCGTGAGGACACAAGTCCTGCCAGCAAACCTGCTCCAGTGTTGGCTCCTGTCTCCATGGGGCCAGAGGAACTGCCAGGAGCCTGCTCCAGTGCAGGCTTCCCATGGGCCTCCCTCAGGTATCCACCTGCTCTGCCGTGGGATCTTCTGCTGGCATAGGTGGATCTCTGCTCTCCTGTGGACCTCCATGGGCTGCAGGGGAATCTCTGCTCCATCACCTGGAGCATGTCCTCCCCATCCTGCTCCACTGACCTTGATGTTTCTCTCACATATTCTCACTCCTCTCTCTGGATGAAGTTGTTGTGTACCCCTTCTGCCATCTCCCCCACTCCATCTTCTTAACTCTGTTATCCAGAGGCGCTACCATCATTGCTGATGGCTTTGGCCAGAGGCAGGTCCATCTTGGACCCCACTGGCATTAGCTCTGTAGGTCATGGAGGAAGCTTCTGGCAGCATTTTACAAAATCCACTCCTGTAGCCCCCTGATACCAAGTACACAGAAATCGAATACACCTCAACACCGTACCATTAACCCACGGCTGCACATCAGGTAATTGTGTATCTGCAACAACATGCACAGAAAAGCACTTAAATTGGGTTGGCACACATTTCAAGACCTTTCCCCAGTAACACAGACAAGCAATTACTCTTGTTGCTTTCCTGCTTCTTAGATGTTAAGCCGTAATTAATCACCTTACAGATAAAAAGTGGAGGTCACAAATACTTCTACCTGAAGGCAGAAACTGAGACTGAAGAGATCAGTACAAGATTGGGAAGAGTAGTAAGATTAACCAGATGAAGATCAGTGTTTATATAACTGAAATACATTATGCTGCAGCAGCAGCATGCAATTTAGTTCCAGAGGAAGGGAAGATGTAGGAAGGAGAAATAATATTTCATTTGGCTCTTCTTTTTTAAGAAAAACAAGGCCAGCCAACTCACACCAACCCAGTAAAATCAGATGAAGAAAACAACACTTCAGTTAACATTTAGATTTATATACTTCATGTATTTGACTGTGGCAAGTGAGCTCACCTGTGCTTCTGACAAGAGAAAAGCCTAAGGACACTGGCACTGATGACAGCACTAGTGACCTGAGACTATGAGAGGTGTCAGCTGTCATGGTGACATCCCAGTGTGTTTTACTCTGGATTTTTACATACTAAGGAAAGTTGAACAAAATTTTTTAATTCCAGAGATTATGACAGTCGACAGCAATTATTAACTAACTGCTTTAAATTGTGATTTTATTTGGTTTCTGAAAGAAGAAAAATTAAAATTTTCCAAAGGTTTGGGTTGTAGACCTCATTAAGATTATGGAAAACAGCAGCTTTAATAGACAGCTGAACAAAATCCCATAAAATTGATACTTTGAACAATGACCATGACATTTGCAGAACCTTAAATATAAATTGCAGATGTATTTTAGCAGAAGCAGTGCAATCAACTTTCTGCAGATCAAACCATGAGGAAAACCCTTGTGATACTCAACAGATTTCAACGCCATATGCCAGAAAAGAACCTATTTAACTAACTGGGAAAAAAGCTGGAGTTTTAGACAAGAATTACAATTCACAACAGGTTTTTATTTTAACTTTGGTTTAGCCAATGGCTTTTGGCATGGAAGGTTTTCCATGAACAACACCGCAGTTCCTGACCCAGCCATGAACTAATATGTTCTGTCTCACTCTGGACAGCCCTGGAGAAAGCACTTGGGGTTGTGCACTTCAGTAAAGAGTTAAGGTGAGCACTATAAAAAGCAGTCCCAAATAATCTAACTACATTATGCTTTATAAAAAATGGAATCTGGTCAGAGAACAGCATTCCATGACTTGAGAACAATTTACATCCATTTCACATATCACTTCACAGCAAAAAACCCCACATCTAGAAGAAGAGGCAAAAAAACCTCCCCCAAACCTTGCACTGCACTGAACCAGAAATATCCATTGAATCCTTGTTTTTATACTACGACAGTATTTTAAATTCTGACAGACATATGTTGGACAGGGCCCAGTCTATAAAGCTTACCTTTTATATACACAATATTTTACTTAAGAAACAGAAAGACAGATGAACTTATTTATTGAGGAAGTATGTGCTGTGAAGTTTCCCATATTTCGCCAAGTCCAGTGCTTTACCTACAGCACTACTTTCTGAAAGCAGACACCTTTTTTAGGAAATGTCTCTTAATCTTGTAAAGCATGAGAAAAAACTGAAGGAAAAAAAAAAAAAAAAAAGACCAGGACTCATAGCACTATTTTTCATTAAAGGCAGGAAGCTATTTTCACCTTGCCATGGACTGACTTCTCATCAATGCTCCTCAGAACGTGCACAAATACTGTTTGAAGCAATAAACTGAATTCATCAATAGTTTAGTGAAAGTACTTTCTGTGTTCCCAGAATGAACATCAAGATGTGTCAAAGAACAGGTGAAATCACCTAAGCTTTCACCAATCTCGGATCAACTCAAGGTCTTCCATAGACTGAGGAATATTAATAACAGGCCTTGTCTCATAAAGAAGGCAGCCAATGCAAACATGCTACTTTGATACATAACTTTTGGAATGCCTTAGAAAATTATTATAAACAATTTTTATTTGGCTAACAAAATCAAGGAGGTTTGGCTCATCCCTTCCTGCAAAATTATTCTACATTCAAAAATCCTGAAAAAGCACTAGGATCTACAAAAAGATGTAGAGGATGACATTTCTGTTGAAAAAAAACCCTGTAAAATGGGGAAGATAAAATAAAGGCAGATAGATGGGAGTAAGGAATGGTCAATTATTTTTTTTTTCATCAATGTAGAAGCCAATAATTTTGTTTTGCAAGGCCTTCTTTTTTCACTGCCTGTTAAAATTTTTACTGCAGCTTCAAAGGTGATAGTAGTGAAACACCACTGTAGTGAAAATAATCTATATTAATATATAGATTGTAATCTATATTTCTCAATATAGCTGTTGGTATAGAATCTTTTCCTAGTGACCCCACTTTAAGTAATCCAAAAATCTTTAAAATCTTGAAACCAATCATACTCCAGGCTTAGCTTTAATTTAATCTCAGCCCAGTCTGAACTCCTGACTTCAAAATCCAAACTAAACTGTTTTAGACTTCATTAGTCCAATGTCCAATTCCTTAAGAACTTGCCACCTCAGAGACAAATCCCCTGCACACAAAGATCACAGAGGTGAAGGTCTTTGGCTTGGATTACTGTGCCATCTCAAAGAGAAATCCATATTAAAGGCCTTCTTCCAAGTCCCTTATTCCCCTGTTACCTGTTTACTTCCACTTAAAGCCTGTCAGCAACTCTGCACAGAATTCTTCCTGTTCTGCCTCTCCCCCAAGCTTTCTTCTTTTTTGGATCTTTCATTACGCATATCTCATCCTGTGAATGTTACTCAGGTAACCCCCTCAGCAATCTGGGGAAGTTTTATGGCAAGATTCCTTTTAGAATTAACCATCCTGATTCCATATCCTATTTGTATTTCTCTCTAATTAATGCTGCAGCACTGAAATTTGTGTCTAAATAAAATATCCTTGTGTACAGCCCATGTTTCTTTCAAATGCTACAAAACTTGCTGTATTTAACTTTCTAAAGCATTTTATTTATTTTTAGTCTTCCAAAAAATACTAATTACCAATACAACCTTCCCTCCTTCACATCTTTGCCTCCTACAAGAAGTCTGAATAGCTGAAACATCCATTTTAATTGGAACTTCCACTAGTAATTGCTCTCTAATAGCACCTTTCAAAATCAATTAAAAATGCTTAGCTCCCAGAAAGAAGTCTTAAAAACAAAATCCTAAAAACTCTACTAGTCAACTACATCTTATGGATTCTTGAAAGATACTGTTATTTCTTGTTGGCCTCAAATCATGTTTTTTCTAGGGTAGTCAACAGTGTCCAATAACATAAACAGGTAACAAGGTAAAAATAAAAAGGTGTATTAGCAGACCCCACATCTTTCATATATTTGAACAACTAATGTCCAATACCAGGACTTTTCTACTTCCACTGTACACAGAGATTTTAGATTAATTTGGAGACATCAAAGCCCTAAAACACATTAGTATCTTAAAATGTATACCCAGGAGCAGCTTATGATCAACTACTGCAACCCAGTGAGTAACTCAGGGTGCAGCCATACTCATCACTTTTACAGCTGCAACTACAGCAGAAGTATAAAAGAAAATCTGAAATGCCAGAAATAATACTCAAAAAAAAAATTAATCCAAAAGTAGTTGGGATTTTTAAAAACAGAAAATGAAACTCAAGTGAATTTAGACATAAAAGATACTGGAGGAATGACTACTGTGTAATTTAGATAACATCATTAATCCCAAATCCTCAACCTCGGGGATGAGCTACACTTGGTGGGTGTTTTTTTAAACTAGTCCAACTAGTCCATGAAATATGAGGTCTGTAACTCTTACACAAAATGTGACACTCCTTAACATCTTCTCTAAGCACTATATACATAAATGAATTATATTTTTTTGCCAAGGAAAGACATGGAATATCACCTTGAAAAGCAGGCAGAAAGTTGCAGCAGGGCTAATCGGCAGCCGTGTTCATTGTAGCTTACAAGAATATTAAGAAGTGCAAAGAATTAACACAGAGCTTCAGTCCTGCTTCAAAGCACTTTTAATTATAATTATTCCAAGCAATACTGCCTTTATTTCTACTCAGTCCAAAACACTGCTACTTGTGTCACTGAAGAACAGCTATATGTTCAACTTAGGCACCATTCCCTGTCCCATACATATCCAAAAGCCCTGTCAAGGAAACTTTCTGCATTCGGACTAAACCCCAAACCCCAGTCCCTTCAAGCCCTACACGTCTTCATAGAAAAGTAGCAACTTGTTCTGGTTATGAGAGTTTAAGGAAAAACTGCCTCTTACTCTTTGACCAGCTAAACTGTGCAGATCTCTGGATGCTCCCCCAAAGCCACAGTACAGTTTTCCAAAAGACAGCACTGAATCTCAGCAACACAATAACAAATCAGTGGTAGCAGATACTTGGCATACAAGTCTGGAGGAATACTCTCTTGTATAGCACTTTACACCATCGCTCCACATGCTTCCTTTAAAAAACTGCCCAACAGTCATCTTTCCAAGGCTCCAAAAATCTAAATTTTGCAGTTTGACACGGTTTCTAATATTTAAGAGCAGACTCATCCAGAAAGAAATACCACTACTACGTGTATATGAAAAATCACTTCAGCAAAAGCTTAACCTATCAATGGTGGGAAGTTCAGCAAAACAATGCAAAGGTGGTATAGGAATACTCCTCTGATACATGTGGGTAGAAGAGCTGGATTGTATCATTTCACCACAAAATCAACATGCAAATGAGCATCTTTTAATGGGAAAAAAAAAAAACAGAAGACAAAAAAAGCAAAACTAGAATAATACACCAGTACATCCTTGCTTTGTAGTCAAAAGTTACACTTTTGTTTTGGAGTGGATCTGTTCAACTGAGTCCAACTAAAATTCACCCACTGGGTGGTCCAGACTTTTTTTTATTATTATTATTTAAGCTTACAAAACAAAAGTTTTAAGATAGCTTGAAAGATAAATAATCAAGTCTTCATAACTACACCAGAAACAAGTCACCATATGGTTCCCATACTACACAGGCAAGGGCGGTTTAAACAGTGTCACAAGTCCTCAATAGCAGATTGCAATCACAATAAAGTCGCTTGATCTGCATTTCATGACAGACCATTCTTGGAGATTGTCCCTAAATATTGACAATTTTCATCTTCAGTGCTATAATTCTGTTCCTTCTGTGGCCTGGAGAAGAGCACAGGGAGCAGCTGTTGTAATGTTTTGTGATATTAGGATTTTCCAGTAGATGTGGTAAAATGTGCAAGCAAAAATGTCTACAACAGAATAGGAAAAAGAAAAGTTTTTGTTTTCAGAGGAGGCTTCTGCAAAGAGAAGCAGAGGCTCCTGTCATTTGAATGACTCTTCAGATAGGAGGAACAGTATGATCTTGGCACTGAAACTGTTCTGTTGGAGACATTTTTGAAGAAGCTGTTCTGGTGTGGATGCTGTTATACTGAACAATAGGACCAGAGAGGGTTAGCTACAAAGGTTACATGCCAAAACAGAATGGCAGCATTGTTTGGATTCACTTTATAAAATCCTATCTGTTTATTTTCACTTGGATTGGATCAGTTAAAGCTCAAGTCTAAAGCTGCTTTAAACTTCCAGAACATCTCCCCTTCACCTGACAGAAAACTGTTGCTGACTGTTGCCCTGTGTCCATGATTATAACCAAACTTCAGACCGTTGCACAGCCACAGGCGCACGGCTGTGCTGTGCTCACTGTGCCCCTCCCAGACCACGGGAGGGCTGGGTCTAGCCCTGAGCTTTAAGAGTCAAAAGAATACAAAGAGTGTATTTTCATTCAGCAAACATGGCAGGCACAATTCTGAGTACATCTGCTGTGGATGACGGCTGAAATGGTCCCTTCAGCAAGAACACACTCCAGGAGGAGCACCAAGTAACTGTATTCCTCTGCAATCTCACCAAGTCTAATGGTGAGTGTCCTACTCCTCTAGCTTCCCAACAGCTCCAAATCGGGCTTTGCTGATCCACTTTCTTGGCATCACTTACTTAATTCTTGACAAAACATGTTGCTGTATTTTACTTTCATGAAAATCCATTATATCAGTGTGCAATTCCTAACCAAAGTGGCCCAGTTATCTTAATGGATTTAGCAAAGGACTGAAAATAGGGATGTAAAACAGATAGCAAAATGCTCACCTGGTCGTATTAGTTTTTCGAGCCAACAACTTTGCAACAGAATGATTCTGTTTTCATCAGAGGGACTCTCATTAAGTAACCAAAATCCAATTCTGTCATGCATGCAAAAATTAATTCCTACTGTAACAAGTAAATTTTCTCAGTGTTTTGTGCTGTTGTGTAAAACATGTTGAAAAAAATCTGAATTTTTCTCATCGGGAAATGAGGATTTGGTTTAATTAAAACATTTTGTGAGAACATAGACACTTCATCAATATTTTAAACAAAAACAGTGGCAATGTTTTTGAAGTGCTCCATCCACAAATGAGATTGATATTTTCTCCCAATTAAGCACAAAGCTCTGACATATCAGAATCTCCCACAGAATGAAAATTCTCTGTGAACGGTTACAGGCTTGAAGCTTGAGTCTGCAAGCAGATGTCATGATCCATTACAGAGGCTACTTCTACTTATAGCAGAAAAATTCTTCACAAATATGAACTGAAAAAGTCTTGTAAAAAATCACCACAAAAGTTTACATTAAACTTTCCAGTTCATCAACAGTAATTTTATTGCTCTTGAAATTAAAAATTTCCACAATCCATTTGCCGAAAAACTAAAATTTCTTGAAAGAAATCCACAAAAGCCTATATATTTTAAAAGTATTGACTCTTCAGTTTTGTATATATGTACACAGGACTATTTGGTGAAACTATGGAACCACCATGAACCACCTGGTTAAAGAAGCTGAGTGGATGCAATCATCATAGCAAAGCATGTGAAGGATTTAATTATTGCAAAATTCTCTTGAAGTTTATAACTTTCTAAACATTGCAAATCTCAATGTCTGACTTTAGGAAGTCTTTTTTTCTACCTTTCTGTACAATTTTTTACTTGAATCTATCAGAATATTCAGTACCAGTAGCATTAGAAGACAGGTGAGGCATATAGTTCCTTTACCCTTCTCTATTTTCAGGTTCCACATCTTAATATTCTGAGCACTACCTCTTCAATTATGCAATTTTTTGGGATTTCTTTCAGGACTTTATCATAATCTATATGTACAATTCTTCCAAGATTAAGAATTAGGTTTTAATTTACCCTTCACCCAGCAAGGAATACATTTCCTAACATTCACAAACCTTATGAAATCACTGTATATTCCACTAGCAAAAATTTAGCAACACACCGATAAAGGAAGGTTTAAAAAATACCTTTCCATGTACAACATGACAGAAGCAAAGATAACACAGTCTAATCACTGCTGATCTATAATTTTATTTATTCATTTTCCTAGTTAATTGGTAAATGTTTTCCTTCAGGAACTTCCCTTTCTCTAACACATATTTGGTACAATGCAACACACAAAACCACCCCTGAGATTCTGTACTCCTGACTATTGGTCACGATGCTCAGTAACTGAATAGTCTCCAGTTGTTCATCCCTTTTGGCTTGAGCAGAGAAATGGGTAAGAGCAGCAAACTTTGTCAACAGTATTGTGCAGCAATATCCAGAGCTGGGGAGCAGCAAATAGCTTAGTGGGAGAAAGAGCTGGAGGCTTTCCCTCCTCTTCTGTGCTCAGTGCACTGCTGACCATTAGGAATTTCTATTTAGCTGACAAAGACCTAATCAAGCCAAATTACTGCAAGTTGGAGCTGGATAAATTCAGATCAAAATGTGCACCATATTTCTCAACAAAGGAAAATATTAAGCTACTTGTAGTAACTACCACGGGTTACAGTGGATTTTTCAGTCATGGGAAACTTTCTAAACATCAGTTTTTATGCTACAGTGGATGCTCTTCAAATATAGCTGCAACACTGGGAGCCAAAATGAGAACAGTAAACCCCTTTGTTCTGTTTTACAGAGCAGATTGGGATAGGTGACCACAACAGAACTTTCTGGTCTTTTCATCTCTGCACCCATGGATAACTTCCCCTCATTTTTTCTTTAACAGATAATCATTGTGCTCTGTTACAGAGAAAGTCCTCCTATTGGTTCAAAAGGCACTGAAAACAGTACTTATTTTTGTCCTTCATCACAGTTTTGAACTAAAGCCATTACAGTAACTACTCACCAGCTCAACAGCTATTTAATATGCTTATTTGCTTTATTCTATTCCCTCAAGACAGCAACCCTATTTAGTTCAGAACACAACCTACTTGACAGAAATACAGGTCCAGCAAAAGCACCATCAGCAAGTTTTGCACCTTTCACAGTGCTATGCGCTGTGCTCACAACGCGCTGCTCCATTATCCAGTCTTCTCTTTCCAACAGAACAACAATAGCAGGACAAAACCTCACCACAACAATGCCTTAACAACAATGGCCACAGTCTCTTCGTTACTCATTTTCTAGCCTCCAAGTGAACAGAACTAATCAGAAGTACATTGTTTCCATCAGTAAACACCATGTCTCACTTTGATACTCATCCTGATCACACCCCTTTGGTCAATCTCTGCATTAACTGGACACACTGCAGGCTCACAGCACGTCCTGAACTCTCTGCAGGTGCTAGAAAGGATAGAATTTAGTGCTTCATGTTTTGCCAGCACATTAAGGATATTGTTGGGAAATACCTTCCTGTAGCTTTAAGCACATCTGTATGCTGACACAAGCAGTTGCCTTGGAAACTAAACTGCTCAAAATGTAATAAGGACGGAAGATGTGTCAGCCAATAGCTTCAAAATAATTCTCATCATTAAACTACACAGCTTGTCAATCTCTGCAATATTACAGGAGCTGCTGCTGAGTAATTCTATCAATTTTTCTTTGCAAAACAAGAAAGTTCCTTCCAGAAAGGTAGCTTCTACCATTTGTCTATTTATAGGGTTTCAAGGTGAGGTTTTTTGGGTACAGTGGGTTAGATTTAGAAGTGAAACAGCTCAGTCCTGGCTATAGCTAATCATTCAGCACTCTGATATCTGTAAGAGTGTGCACCAACTATGCAGTAATGGCTTGTACACTACTCATTCATGCAAGATGGAGCCACAGTCTTCACTTAAGCCTTTCAATGTTGCTGACTGCAGTTCAAGATGTATACACATAAGTAACTTAATGACAGCTGTTGAAGGAAACAACTTCCAAATTTGCGCATACAGAACAAAAAAAAATTAAAAGTACTACTTGTCAGAAGCATGGTCTTGCTCCTTCAGCTACAGAAACTGTAAAATATTCACTAATAAAAAATTAAGAGTTCAGATGACTGTTCAAAACATACCACTCTGGCAAACAAGTCATATTTGTAATATCATAGTGGTTTATTTCAACATGGGGGTAATGTCGGGCATACAGATACTGCAACAAAAAACTAACTTATGTAAAGTCATTCCTCTGACTGATGTAAAATCCTTGTAATATTATATATTTTTAATTACCCGCAATACATCTAACACACCCTATGTTTTGAATAAAGGATGCAAAATCCCACATTAGCATGCAAGAAAAGAATTTTCAGAAGCTTTCAAGGTCATCTTTTCTAAATGACATCATCTTCATGAAAATAAAAGAAAACGTTGCCTTCTTAAAAATGTCTCTGCGTAAGGAGATTTTGCATTACTTTCAGGAGTAGAGACACTTGTGCCCTTCTTTCAAACACATCCCATGCACCCACAGGCAGGGCAAGGAATAATACACAGAAGCAAATGTAACCTTAGGAGAAATTAACCTATATACCATGATACTATGAGTAGCAGGTATATGCCACGAGGGTTCATGGAAATATGTGTCCACATTCTTTTGCTTACTGCTGCTGGGGACTCTGTGTAACTCCATAGTTCAATGTCATGCTTCTAATAAGAACTGTCCTACCAATGTGCTTGTCAAAGACAATTTCTTCTGCTTTCATGTCCTTCTAAGTACTACTTTGCACCCCCCCCCAGTTTTGGGGGAATCAAGGACAAGCCTAACTGTAAGACTTGCTTACTTGTTATCAGTCCCTGATTAACAGTTTAAAATGGAAACTTCCTTCCAAATCAACATTATTTATTCTCCCCCAGATCACTCAAAAAGCAGAGGAAAAAAGGTTAAGCACATAATGCTTGGAGCTTGCTTCCAGCTCATCGCCTTTCTTAGGTCTTAGATGACCCTGGATATCCCAGACAAGCAGCATTACCCCCTGCCCTAATCTGCACTACTGCTCTTTGAAAGCAGCTCTCATTCCTCCCCTTTTACTACATGCTCTTAGACATGTTCTCTGGAAATTAATTATGCAGTTTAATTCATCAATTATTTCCTCCTATGTTCCAAACACTCCTCTTATCTCCCTATAATCAGTCAAAACAATACATGTAATTGTCACAACTAATAATTCTTCAGCACATTTTTCTCTCTTGTTTTTAATACTTTCAGATCCCTAAAGTCAGTCTGTGACAAGAATCTGATTTGTGATGAAGATCCAGAATGATGAGTCAAGCATGTGCACAACAGATGGCTGGATCACGATAACCGATTCAGTGTGAGCTTCCTTCTATCTCTCCTGGCCTCAAGCATGGCTGCAAACTTTACCTCAAGGGATGCAGCAGCATCAATGCAAATTTACCTCCAGACTTCTCAGCCTAGAGCTCCCCATGCAATTATCCATACTGAGCTGACAAGACACAAGAAGTGATTTCCTCGTACCCTTGTATTAGCCTCCAAATGGTCTTTTGTCACAAACAAGGCAGCAGCAAGAGATATGTTTGGGAAAGCCACAACCTTCCATTTTGACTGTGCGTACATATGGGTGAAACCTTTTAAGAAAAGGTGCTGGTGTTGGGGAAGTTGCTGTAAGATGGCATCCTAGCAGGTAACTGCATTGCTTCATGCAGGTGATTAATTATTCAAGCAGTTTGCTATAGGAGCTGTACAATCTCCAAGACTTGCTCTCTACAAAAGAAAGGAGATAGTACAACCGGGTTGTAGTCTGCAGGCTCAGTGGGGTCTGAAAGTTCTTGTTCATGTCAAATACGACTTTGTAGACAACTAATGCATGAGCTTGGTTTGATCATACTTACGAAATTTCTCTCTGTAGCACCAGGAAAAGAGAGAAATCACGGGCAAACTGCTCAGGGTCTTTGAGCCTTTGAACCGGTTTTGCGGCTGGTTGTAATGTTGAGAGAAAACTCATCTCTTAATGTCAGAAACAACAGCAACACTAAGATTTCTAGATGAAGCTACAGAATGTGAATTAAAAAGTGACTCAGGAGTATACAGCGAGCCAGCATTGCACTTGTACCTCTGCCGACAGAGATGGCTTTTTCTCTCTCTCCCCATTTCTCCTACTACCCCCAAACAAAACAAAAAGCCTGCCACCAAAAGGATGGAAATAAGACTCACACTACTCACTGTTAGAGGATCAATATTCCATTTTAAGCATTCAGTTCCTATAGAGCTTGCACAAAAACACAACCATAGATTTTAAGACTTGCTTAATATTTTCTCTACTTATATGGTGCTAGAGGAGAGGGTGGGACAGATTGTTTTGGGGGTTGACAGGGAGGGGATCAGTCAGGCTGTTCCTGCGGAATGAAAAAATGAGACATTAAAAGACTACCCTGTGATTTTAAAAATAAATACATTAAACAAGTCAAGAAAGGTTTCATCTTGTTTGAAGACAGACCATAGTTAATGGAGGACAGCAGACCTGAAAGGGTAATTCATTGCATCAGTCGTATCAGATTATTTTAAGAGGAACTGAATTGCCCTGTGGAAATATCTACTTATCTCTAAACAATTAGCTTAGACACTGAATTTCAGACAGTTAGTGCTAGATGAAATGAATCACCCCTTCGTTTGTTCTCTTCTACCTCTGTGTCTCCCTTTGCCTGCTGGAACACAAGGGAAATAAGTCTCTGATTGTAATTCATGCAGAGCTGATACTGTTGTACACTATTCAGCATCTCAAGTTTCTTATTTATTAACACCTAGGAGTCTCTAGTATATAGGGAAACAGTAGGATACAGATATAGTTGATTTTGGTAAAACAATAATCCCAAAGCATAAAATCCCAGAAAGTGAGTTTTTCATACGTTAAGAGATTATTAACTTACAGGTGTTCTTACTTCCAAACATCACAACGGAAAGGAAAAAAACCCAATACCAGAGACTCCAAAGGGAAGTAGCTCTTCAAAGACTGTCAACCAATGAAGCAGACCTTTACAAACGAGGCACAGCAGCTAGCTGAGACAAACAAAACTTCAATCTGTCTTGCTGTTTTCCATACAAAAACATTTAATTTCAGCAATCACAGAGAAAATTTATAAACTTCATCCAAACCTGGTTATCTAATAAATTCTTTACTGAAATTTCTCTATTCAATTAATATACACATACGTATCTACCAATAAATACAGATTAAAAGTCAGAAATCAATTTTGAAATTTTGTAGTCCTAGCTTCTCTTTCTTCTGGATTTTGACCAAAGTATCTTAAAATGTCTTACTACTCTCCTTATAACCACATCTAAATTTTGCTTATTAAAAAAATTCACATATAGTAGGTGACAACTCTTCAGTTTAGGAGGAAACAATGCCATTAAGCAAGTTACAATAAGTTCCACTTCCTTTTTTTATTCACAATGAAACCTCTTCTTACTTTTTCACTAAATGTCATAGTGAATTTGCATTCTTGTCTAAGCACGGGCCCACTAAAGCACAGTACTGACAATGTCGATCTCATTTCTCGGTGAAAAGCCACTGATGTTTTAAAATAATAAGGTTTCTTCACAACCTGCACAGCCAACTGACTAATGGACCTGGGCTCTGGAAAAGGAAATGCTGCCAATGACACAGAAAGGGAGGTTACAGGATTGGGAATGCATTTTAAAATATACTCACTTGGTGAGAAATTCAGGACAGGGAAAATAGCTTGTCAGACTACTTAAGTTTAGAAGTAGAAATACAGGGGAAAATCTCCCCATCAGCCTCACACATATCTGCACAGGCAACAGCAAGAGATTTTGTCTGGGGAGACGGCAGATCATCAACCTATGTTTAAGCAGAGTGTGTACATACAAAATATTGATTATAACAAAACCTCTTATCATATAATAAAGGGCTGGTAACAAATCACCTGAAAGTGCTGTACAAGTTGTGATATGATTGTAGCTAGTCCTCCAGTTAGAATAACAACTCTGTGGTGAGTATTTCAGCTTTGCAACACTCCTGATGGCAGAAAAAAACATTCTAAGCTGATATTAGACACCCTGTATGCAAAACTACCAGTCTCAGAAATTATGGTAATAATATCTTAGCTTTATCAAATATTTCATAGAATCTTAGAATATTTAAAATTGGAAAAGACCTCTAAGATCATCAAATCCAACCATCAAGCTAGTAGCATTAGTATTTACTTTATTGCTCAAAGTTATGGACAGGTAAAAAGCAGAAAGATCCAGAAGAAGAGCTGTAAAATTTGATGTAACACCAAAAGTCTTACTCGATGCCACCCCAGAGCAGGGTCAGAGTGAGCATGCAGCACGCTTCCACCCAGGAAACATTGCATACCCTTGCTCTAGGCTCAGCCAGCTGACAGCAGTGAGCCCCATCCTGTTCCTGTTGAGCTTTTCAAATGAACTGTTATTCCAAGAATTGCTGTTTCCATCGCATGGTCTTGGATGGAAGTGTGTGTCTTGTACAACATGACTGCAGAATAACCCAGCACAATGTTTCCAGGAAACGCCTTCAGCATTCCCACAAATGTTCAGCAACAAGTAGTGTGTGCTGCCACTTCAGGTCCTGGTGGATCTAGTCCCTGAGTGCTGCAAGAAGCTCCAGATCAAATATACAATTCAAGTTCTTGCCAGCGAAAGCCTCCAACTAACTGATCGACCGCCTTCACCACTCCTGACTCTCCACAGCACAAAATCAAAGTTGCCAAGTAGGCACAGTTCTCCCTCCTCCAGAGGGAAGAGGAACTTCTGGGCTACAGAATGTAGGAAAGGGGAATACTTAGCAGAAGTACTGAGCAGCAGTGAACTGAGGCTGTGTAAGCTGAACCATGGCTGGAAAGACACCCAGTGGAGAGAGATCCAGTCAACAGCCAGCTGAACATGAGCCAGCTGTGCCCAGGTGGTCAAGGAGGCCAACACCATCCTGGCCTGCATCAGCAATAGAGTGGCCAGCAGGACCAGGGCAGTGATCATCATAAAGTGCATAAGCACTTAATGGATAATGTACAGAACTACCATCTTTAAAGTTTTCTCAAGACCTGTGCGGGGCTTCCAGTATCTCAGAACCAGCCAAGCTTGACTTCACTGAATTTTTAGAAAGCTCTTAGTAGGTTGATAAAAATTATGAATAGAGAAGTAACCTCAGGTGTACTCAAGAACAGCAAAACCTTGGACTTGACTAATCAGGCATTCATATCCTATAGTGGAAATACTGTATGATGCCTGTACAGTAGAACAACAGATCCCTCAGTAGCAAGCTCTGAAATGACTAAATACACCCACTGGAATATCTGAGCAATTAACAGGAGACATGAAGAACTGGGACGACAGAAGGCTGTACCTTAAGCATCACCCCTGCCAATCTTAAATGCTTCATACCAAGCATTTATCCACAAGCCAAAGCCTTTCCATAAGGAGAAAGAAACAAAAGAGTGCTTCTTTTTAACCTTTAAAGGTTAAAAAGACAAGCAATATTCTAATGGTTAAAGGAAAGATTTTGCTTTATTCCAGGAAGTGCTCTAGCCATCAGGTCAAACTGTTCTGCACAGCAGCACTTAACCACACAATGAAGAGTAAAGCAAACCTGAATGTCAGTTATCACAACCATGTCATTCTTTTGTTAGCTTATAACTTGGTAAGATCGTGGCATCTTGGTCATACAGAGAAAGGCAAATCATCTATTCTGGATGACAACTAGATTGAAGAACTGAAGAACAGGTGTTTTTTTTTTTTCAGTTGTCCCTTGATCTTCAGGCAAGTATCTGATTTTCACACTTGCAGCTGATGATTCATCTATAAAACCACAAAGAGAAAAGCAGTAGCACCACAGTTTGCATTATGTAATTACACAGTATGCTCACCCCAGAAGTCCCGCTGTCCTTGAAGTTCTCTGCCTCTGATTCACCACACAGCTCATGCCCACCACAAGCCTGCTCGTATGGACCCCATGGGACAACTTCATCTCTTCCTTTTCCTGTAACTCTACTGAGCAGTCCTTGAAATTAACTTTCAGTTAAAACCTCTTATCGTATAATAAAGGGCTGGTAACAAATCACCTGAAAGTGCTGTATCAAGTCTGCAACATTAGGCATCCTTGAAACACACAGTAAATTCAGGTTTACTTTATGCTAGGCAAGGTAAGGAGCTGATGAAAGGCAGATACAAGAGCATTGACTCATGCCGGAGTACTATTTAAAATGCTGAATTAAAAAAAAAAAAGTCATCTAAAGACATATCAAAGACTGGTATCTTTTAAAAACAAATAAGGATGGAAAAGGTAGCCATTTTAAAAATTGCTGTCAAAGAGAAAATCCTGTTAGTAGTTCACTTCCTGGCAGAAACCTAAAAGAGATGAATGAAGAGAAAATGAGTAATTCTCTCCAGTCTTGCTAATGGCAAAGTAATATGAATTACTACAAAACACTAGTACATTTTTTTGAGGTATGGCAATACCTTTTCACCCCAAAGTTTAATGCAAGCTAATCACTGATATTTCAGGTACAGACACATATGTGATCCAGGAATGTAACAGTACTTCCCCATACACATCTCTTCCTATTCCTCCACTTCTCCTATTTTGCATTGCAGTCTCCAGCAGAAACTAGCTCTTCACTGTGGTAAGAGTCATAATGAAGAACAAGACTTCTCAGCATAAGCTATCTTGCTTAGTTCAAGAGGTAGATTAAATACTCACAGCTGCTGATACTGTATTTATTTCTCATGAACAGAATTATTCTACACACATTTGCTTTGAGTTTCAACTGCCTGATCCCATGAAGAGGGCAGCCTTACTGAGAGCACACAGTTATGGGTAATGCCCTTTGACCAGAGATATCTGTTGTAAGACAGCCAATAGTGTTAAAATGCTTCACCTGTATCTAAATGTGAAAGTAATGGCAAACACAAGCAATGGCCTAGAACATCCTATAGAAAAGGTTAACCTGAAAATACCTTACAACAGTACTCAATGTTAAACTGAGATGAGAAGTTCACACAAACTGCCGCTAATGGACAGGAGCTTAAAACTCCCCTGCCTTGAGCAAAGACATCTTTCACTAGATCAGGTTGTTCAACCTGGCCTTTAACACTTTCTATGTGAGATGGGGTATCCAAAGCCAGCTATGAGTAGACTGAAACACAGTGCCTCAAAACTGACTAATGAAGGATCTTGCCCCTTCAAACAATACAAACACGCACAAAACAAACATCACACAATATGTTCTGGAAGTCAGAATAAAGAGAATCAGCATTTTAAGCTGAGAAAAGACTGTTGTGCTCTCCCTTCTTAAAAACAGCAGGCACTAGGAAGCAAAAGCACAACAGTATTTTATGTTGTTGCTGTTCATTTTTTGGTTTTTTTCTGTAATGAGGAAAATGAGGACAGAACATGGAGCAAACATGCTCCTCCAAAGCATGTAGTTCCTATGTCTAATTTTTATCTCATTCCTGAATTAGTATATATACCTCATTCTGGGACTTAAAATTATATGAAAGCTTTTGTATTTAAAAGAAAAAAAAAGGCACCTGATTAGACCTAAAAAATCCTTTGCTTGTAAGTATTTGCAGTTCAAAATAAAGATCTATTACTTCCCATCAAACACTGTATATTTTTGGTTTGGCTCATTAACCTGAGCTGGGCAAGCTGTAAATAGAAAGCTCTGTTCTCACTGATTAATTTTTTTAATTAAAACAATGGATTCAGCAAAAGAGGCAGAATGTTTACCTTTAGAAATTAATCACTCCAGCCAGTACCTAAAAGACACATGTTGCTGAAAAATAGTCTTATGATAATATCTTGTGAATGGTCTGAATTTTATTCACAGGCTTACATTTAATACTAAAGGCCAGATACTGCCTATTAGAAAAATGTACTTCAGCCAAAACTGTCATCATCTTGTATATGCTACAATGACAGCAGAATTTTTACCAGATTATGCCCTTTTATTTTCACATCTCCGTGTGTACAGATCTGGGCGTGGGAAGGACTTTCAGATTTGCAGTTTGGAATAACCAAACATGTTTAAAATCTACTGAACTTGAGATTTGATGAAGCTTCTTTTTTCCAAGACAAAAGCTACTGATTTCCAAGGCAAAACTGGTAACTCCAAGTGAAGTTGTTTCAGAGAAAAGAGAATAATCTAATATATTTATAATAAAATATATAATAATATTTGCATGTTATTGCTCATCAATTGTATCTCAAGCTAATCATGTTTGCCTTGGAAGCCAGAATCTGAAAGCTACCCTCAATATTGTTATATTATCAGGGCAGAACTCGCCCTTCCTGCTGAAGATGCCCAAGACGAATTTATTAAATGGGCGCAGAAGTGAGAGTTTTATGAATCCTGTAAAGATGTTTTATCCACAAGTGGGTTTCCTCTGCATCAGAAGATAAAGTTTGTCAACAAATTACATAAATGTAGCAAGTAAAAACTTTTATATATCACAAAGTAGTTGTACTACAATATAATGCAAACTTTTTATTGATAGAATGACACATCTACCACTGTGTTTATTTTTCAGTACTGTACTGCTCATTGCAGCTACAACTTTCTTGTGAAGGGAAGAGGAGGGGCAGACACTGATATCCTCTCTGTGGCGACCAGTGGCAATGGCCTGAAGTTGTTTCAGAGAAGTTTTAAGTTGGATATGAGGAGAAGATTCTTCACCCAAGGGTGGCTGAGCACTGCAACAGGCTCCTCAGGGAAGTGCTGGTTCACAGCATCAGCCTGACTGAGTTCAGTATGTGTTTGTGCTCTCAGGCACACGGTGTGACTCCTGGGGATGATCCTGTGCTGGGCCAGGAGCTGGACTCAGTGATCCTTGTGGGTCCCTTCCAACTCAGCATATTCTGTGATTCTGTGATCCTATGTGCAGCATTGCACTTAACCATGATATAAAGGTCAGAAAAAATATTATCACAGTCTTCTAATGCACATTTTCAGAACTGACTCAGTCATTGAAGACAACAAAGACTGAATCATGTTTACCATTTTTCGCTTAGAATATGAAGCCAAAGAGTCTGCAATTCAATATTAAATTTTTCCAGGTGGTTAATTCAATACAGGCAATGAATGGCAACTTTATTCAACACTTGAGAATCACAGAATCATTTAGGTTGGAAAAGACCTTTGAGATCATTGAGTCCAACTGTTAATCCAGTACTGTCAAGTCCACCACTAAACCTCAACCTGTGTACATCTATGTGACTTTTAAATACTTGTAAGGCTGGCTACTCAAAGCAATATCCTGGGCAGCCTGTTCCAAAGCTTGAACATTCTTTCCATGAAAAAAATTTTCCCAACATCCAATGAAAACCTCACCTGACGCAACTTGGAGCCAGTTCCTCTTGTCCTGTCACTTGGGAAAGGAGATCAACCCCTACCTAGCTACAGCCTCATTTCAGGCAGTTGTAGTGAGCGGTAAGGTCCTCCCAGAGCCTCCTTCTCCCCAGACTGAACACTCCCAGCTCCCTCAGCTGCTCCTCATCAGACTTGTGCACCAGAAACTTCCTCAGCTCCACTGCCCTTCTCTGGATTTGCTCCGACACCTCATGTAGGGAGGGGCCCAAAACTGGACACAGGATTCAAGGTGTGGCCTCACCAATGCCAAGTACAGGGGGGACAATCACTGCCCTGGTCCTGCTGGCCTCACTATTGCTGACACAGGCCAGGGTGCCATTCTTGGCCACCTGGGCACAGTCTGGATTATGTTCGGCCAGCTGTCAACCAGCACTTTTTCCACNAACCTCTAGAGACACCAATAGTGACCAGCCACCAGCTGGATGTAACTCCATTCTCCAGCACTCTCTAGGCTCTGTCATCCAGCCAGTTTTTTACCTAGTAAAGAATGCACTCGTCTAAGCTACCAGTTTCTATAGGAGAATGTTGTGGGAAAAGTGTTAAAGGCTTCACTAAAGTCTAGGTAGACAACACAGCACTAAGCAAGGTCATTTTGTTGTAGAAGATCATGGTGGTCAAGCAAGACCCTGCTCATTAGGCCTGATCCCCTGGTTGTAACACTCAAGCGTCTCAGTGTTCATGAGGCTGATGCTTAAACTGCAGGGCTCAGCAAGCAAACACTGAGAACATGAGACAGAAAAAAAAAATTGAAGTTATCACAACCAAGTCATGCAGAACAACTTCTCAGTAGCCAGAAAGTTTAGAATGCCAACACATATGGAAATGAGACAGAATGGGACTCCTTCTGTTCATGGTATTTAAGGGGAAAATTAGGAGGGTTTAATAAATGAACATCTTTTCTTTGAGAGGCACTGAGGAAGATGGATAGGATTTATAGACAATCAGACATGAAAACTCATTTCACCCCTGTGACAGTCTATTTTAAACTAAATGTTATGGCCAAAAGGCAGATGTGCAGACAAGCAGCTAAAATGCTTCAGCCTTGGCTCTGAAGTCAGGGCAGTCACTCAGCTCCAAAACATTCACTACAGAATGTTCACCATGTTAACATATCCTGAAGGCATCAAAAGCAAGACAAAAAATATCTATATAGTAAATGGTTTCATAGTTTCTTCCTTTGGTGTTACTTTGAAGAAGGCAATATCAATATACATCTCTTTCAATAATATTTGCAGCAAATTAGTATCTACAGCAGAGGAAATACAGTTTTCAAAATATCCTGATTCATGATGAGTACAATAGGATGTAGATCCTACATCCTTACTCTTTTGAAGGCTGGCTTTGGCCTTTGGACTGGACTCTTCACTTTTAATGACAGTATATTCTGGCAACTAGACCTGCCTAATAATACCTGAACTGACAGAACCAACATAACTGGAGGCACACATTAGTTTAATGTCAGAGTTGGCTGCAATAAGATAACTTCCACCAGAAATGTCTGTCTGCTACTGTATCACCCAATCACACTTGCTTTGCTTTCAAGCAGTTTTATTTCCTTATATCAGAAATATTAGAATAATTCTGCAAAACCACTAAAGCAAACATATTCAAAGCAATCAGGAAATCTGAATATGTAACACACTGCTCTAGAGAATCAAAGGCGCCCTGTCAACTCAGACTGTCCTGCAAATGAGTTCATTATCAGCTGTAGGAGTAAACACAAAGAACAAATACTCAGTGCAGTGTTACCTAATCAAAACAGAAAGCTCCCACCAACAGCTCAAAAACTCTAAGTGTGCTTTACTGGAGTTTAGATGATAAGCATAGAAAGCATGAATTACAGCAGAAGTCTTGCAGAGCAAATGAAGGGCTAGATTTTGTTTCTGTAAAGGCTGATGCAATCAAAGTAGATCTGTCTGCAAAAGGAAGAATAAACCATGAACAACTGCTGGGAGGATGTATCACCATGCCTGGTAAGAAAGCCTGACACTTGTATTCCTACCATTCAAACAGGAGTAAACCATGCAAAATGCCCTACTTTAGATATTTATTCAATCGGTCTGGCTCCTCCCAGAACCTCCCTTCAGCCTATTTTACAAGGGAACAAGGTGCTCTGGCAGAACTTTGGCCACAACTTAGCCTTGAAGAATTGTGAAACAAACAACATTAACAAGGTGAATTTGGTCTGAGATGCTTCACAGAGCAAGCACTTGCAAAACCTCAGAATGGTCAGAACAGTTGGAAGGTTCCCAAGAAAAACAGCATCTCTGCAGCACCAGGGGACAACCACCAGGGTTTTCTTCCACACAGATAAGGTGAACTTTCATAAACCCCTCCCCAAAAAACACCAATGCTCCCCAGCCTGCATGGATTCTTCTGAGAGAGAATCACATATCAAATCCTGAAAATTATTCTATCTTTCTCCTTAACTTTTTTACCTCCAGACCACAGAAATCTTGTTGCAGATGTCAGCCCTGATGTTTCCAAAGTAACACAGAGAACTTACTCTGCTGAGGTTCTTCATTCTCTTAAAACCATAAGTCATAGCATATGCTCAAAAATCAGGGACAAGAGGAGTAGTAATCACAGGCTGGATACACTGTACTCTCCTGAGCACAACTAGAAAGTCCATTTGAAAAATTTAACTGAAACACTTCAGTTGAAAGGAGGAGAAAGCACCGACCTACAGGCTGTTCCCAGGAGAAATGTATCCATGTTTGAGCTCCAACACAGAAATAAACTCAGTTTGTAAATGTTTTTATATCAGATTATTAACTCAGGGTGCCCACTAGGCTTGGACATGATGTATCTGTACCCCTGGGGTGAAGGGCTTCCTTGTTTACTGAACATGTTCCTTGAAAAGGCAAAGCATGTGGAGTTGGGATCTGAGCAATGGAGCAGGAGAGTTTCAACAGAGAAAACAGGTATTCTGTGGCAAGTCCAACAGTGAAGCAGCACAGCCATTACTGGCATCAGTCAGCCATGGCACAGACTTCACACAATATTTGCACCTCTCACAAATGTCTCAACCATTGCATTACTGGATTTTCCTCTCTCCAACTATAAAAGCATAGGCTTCATTCATTTGGCAAGCAGAGTATTTTCTGGGGTTTGGGGAGTAAATTTGTGAGAAAAGTTATTTCTTACATGCTTCCTCCTCACCTTCATTTCTGACACTGAGTTCAGCACTTGGAAAGTCCTCTAAATGGCATGGATAACTATGGAAAACATTTTCTTTGGAGAGGGAATCAAGTTTTTGAAGTACCTGATAAGAAACAGAGTTGCAATCAACATCAACTGCACTTTACAGACCTCACTCTTTAATACAAATAAGAACTTGCAATTATGCACACATTGAAGAAATAAAATTTTGTGTCCATTCAAACTACAGGATCACAAGAAGAAATACAGTCATAACATCTTGGTGCTAACACACGGAAGCACAGTACAAACTTCAGTACGAAGTGCAACACCCCACAGCAATACCAAAGCTGTTGCACAACAGGCTGAGGAGGAGCAGCTAACCCCATGCAAGCAAACCGTTCCTCTACACAAGTGCAATAAATACCCATGCCTCTCAAGACCTGTGAGCCCAAAGTCTCCAAAACTACAGCAGATATGCATCAGGTTTACCAAGTGGGAGGAATGTCACCCAGCTTTCAAACACTTGGAGGATTTTAACTACCAACCAAATATTTTCAGTGGTCATAATCAAAAGCTGGCTTGGAAAATGGCATTTTCTTTAGTTAAATCCTTTCACCTCTCACATTTGATATCTATTACCTTTGTCTGGAAAAGGTTGAGATTGTCCAGGAACTCATGAGACCAGACAATATTCATTCTAGAGTTTTGATCTGTGCAACTAAACTTCTTTTATGTTTCTCATGTCTAAGGTGTAAATAATGATGGATTCCACCTAAATATCTACTACATATAAGAAAAAGATAGAACACATAGTTTCAATAAATTTTTAGCTTGAAAAACAAAAAATAGTACGGAAGAAAAAAAAATCTGAAGCAAGTTCTAAACTGCAAATACTCCATATTTCACAAGTCTGTCTGCAAATTTTGCTGAGGCCAGAACTGGACTTTCTCATCATTTTCTTTATGAACACTGCAGGAAAGTCAAATATTGCAGCACACAGATTTGTGTTTAATATTGCAGTGACCATCACTAAGTTGCTCTACATTAATTGGTAAGGAGAGATTTGCTACTGCTTCAGATTGAAGCTACAGTAAATGCTAGGGTAACACATAAGACACCTTTTATTACCTCTTCATAAATGCCAGTCAATTGGAACAGTCAAATCTCACCTCCAGTACTCTAATCCCACAAAGCTGGTTTCATAAATTCCTCATTAAAGGATGCACTGTTCTGGTGCATGCTGTAATAAATACGCTGCCTTGTTTAATTCTAGTATCTTACAGGAAAAGCCAGATCATTGAATAATCAGATTTAGCTATCAGCACAGCAGGAGATCTATGTTTTAAACCCATTTAAGGGCTGCAGATACCATATGCCAGCTGACAAAATCAAGCAACATAATTGACTCGAACACTATCCTCTTCTGTTGGCCTGTTGCTTTTTGCAAGACAATCTATGAAGCTACCCTACAAGAACAGCCACAGCTCCTTTTGTCAGAGTCCACTCAGCTGACAGGCTCGTTAAAATGCCTTCATACATGATCTGTATGAGTAAGTGAAGCTTAGTATTTATGCATTAGACAGTTTAAATGTGTTTGGGGAGAGAGAAGTTATGGGAGAGGATGAATGAGAGGAAACTGTTTAATATACAACAATTTCTAGCTCTTTTTCCCAGCAGAGACCATGTGTGAATCTCTCCCTTGCACGCTCACTCCACTCCCATTGCTAAGACAGGGGTTCCAGTCTTCTGTTCACTGCCTCTTGTTCCCTGCACCAAAAGCAGTTTAATGGGAAGAAAGAAATGCAGAGTCTGCTGCCAGTTACAGCCAGAGAAAACAGCCTTAAGGCTAGCTCAGCATGCACAGGGAACTGCAGCCACACTCCTGACTGCACTGAAGACACGCCAGGAGCTTTCATTCATAGAACCCCCTGGAAGCTTATAGAGAAAGACTGCAGAGGACACATCCACGGCAGTGACCACCACCACTCCTGAGCTTTTCAGTCTGTGGATTTCAGTCTGACAATCAGAAATCTTCAAGTCACTCAAGAAAGGTTTCACAGGAAAGGTATTCCCTAAGCTCCTCCAACTCTCCTGACAAGCAATTACAGCTTCTCACTGAACAGCTCCTGTTTGAACTTGGATGGCATCAGAAGGGATAAAGAGGAAACAGATTTGTTTTTTGCAGTTTTGTTTTTGTTTTGGTATGTTTGGGGGGTTTTGTTTGCTTGGGTTTTTGTTTGCTTGGCTGTTTTTTGGTTTTTTTTTTTAATAAGGCAATCTAGCATTGCTGTGTACTATAGAGTGGCTGTTTTCAATTTTTGCACTAGTGTGCTTTCATGGTAATCTGCAAATCTAATGCTCTTTGCATTTCTATAGGTACTTCAAGATTTTGGGAGGGCTGAATGGTATAATGCAAGTACAAACCATTCACTTTTACAAGATAACAGAAAACTCTCTCCTCTGCAGCAAGTCAGACTAAAACAGAGAGCTCAGAACATGTAGTTCAAGAAAGCCACATTTCAAAAATACATGGCCCCTACCTTTCAGGACACACTGTAAGTGTCTCTCACTAATGTTATCCATTTCTATATAAAAATACAGACTAAGACTTCTTTCCAATTACATTGAAGGTATACCAGCTGAAGAGAGATCAGAATAACACCTTGCTCCCCTATGAGCTCATACACACCACTTTAATCATCTTTTTATTAGCACTGCATACAATTAAATTAATTTCCTTATACCATAGTAATGAAATATTATTTATAGCATGAATGGAAAGAAGAAAAAGCTACCATGCTAAATTCATCTTCTGCAAGTGGTGAACATGTTTTTAATATGGCTATTGAGATAGTTTAATCCATACATATCACCACCTATCTGGGGAAACTATGACAAGCAAGAAAGTACAAGTAATTCCATCTGCTTGACTGTACTAAGGCAACAGTTCTTAAAGTATTTTCTCACATAAAACCACACAAGGAGAATGTGAATAACTGACTATTAATTAAACCACTCAAACTCATTCTTCTGCCTTGCAGTAAGCTGACAGAAGTGATCCATAGTGTATCCTACAACCATGACTTTAAAAAAGCACCAAACCTTAAAAACAGTGGACTGCACTAAACCAAACACTGGCAACAGCAGATATGTTTAGGATGAACACACTCCTTTGCTGGGTGTTTGAGAGAAAAAGCCACTCAACTGCATAACTAAAAGGTCTGACTGTGCTCACACATGGAGGCTGACTACCCTTACAGCCTTTCTCAATTTTTAAGTACTGGATTTTGCAATCTCAGTAAGGTCATTTTCTGAATAAGGACTTCCCTCAGCCCCTTCTCCCCCACCTTTTTAATGCAGTTTTACAAATATTACAATAAAAGGACAAAACACCCCCATGATTGTAGTCAAGATTCACTAAAACGGACTGTAAACAGCAGCATAGGCAGTAGTGCCATGTGAACAAGACCTGCAGACAGACTGACACAGCTACAGGCCACATCATGGAAGTTTTCCAGAACTTTTTTCATTCTTGGTGCTCTTGCATATAGCTTATGTCCAACCCATCAAACATCTTTTCTGGAGCCTGAAGCCCCAAGCAGGGCACATTTCATTTCACTCCATACTTGGTGTTTTCTGAGACCAAGCAGTACTGCAAATAACCACGCTGCTTATAAAGCCAGTAGCAATGTTTTCCAACAAGATGCCATTCCCAGATAGTGCTCAGCTGGAATCAACTACAACTTCAAGTTATTTTATTCAAACCTGCTTATCCAGCAACCAATTCCCATGTGATATTTGGTTATTTTTCTCAACTTCACCCTTAGCTTTTAGAGTGTTAGAAGGAAAAAAACCCTCAATTTTTAATCTCTTCTCTAACATAGCTTTTCTATTTGATAAAATTTGCAGACAGATCTTAATTAAAAATTCTTCCTGTTCACGGCATTAATATGCATTTGTAGAAGTCTTTGGGCAGGTTACTGCAAAATCAGAAAATTCTCTGCAGCTACAAACAAACCAGTCTAACCATACACTAAATTTGATTCTGTATCTACTTGTACAAAACTTCAACTAGTTTGTATTTTTACACTCTGTTCATAGGAGTGCTAAAAACATGTCAAAACTTTCCTACAGTCAAGATAAATCACATCTATTTATCCCATATCCAGCAGACATGTTGCTCTGTCACAGAAGGAAGACAAACAGATTCAAAGTGACTTGTCTTCACTAAGTCTATATTGATTGTTGCTTACTCCACCTCATTTTCTTCCAAATGCTTGTCAATTGCTTTTTTCAGTGTTTTTCCAGGAACTATCTGCCTCGCCTGTAGTTCTGTACTTTCAAAGCCTGATCCCTTTAGAAACAGGCACTAAGTCAATCTTTCTTTGGTTTTTCAGGATTTCAGTTATCTTGTTCCTTCTCAAATAAGGTCCCTAATAGCATCAACCCTTTTTAGTCATTTGCCTAAACTTTCTATCCGCTGTAAGAGTATTTAGGAAAGGACTCCAAGCTTTAGCCTCCATGGATGTATGCTAGGCTTGTTCTGCATCTTAGCCCTTGTGCTTGCCTGTTCAACTAATCCTGCTCAGTAAAGTAAAAATGGTGCTTACAACCTCTTTAAAAACAACATCTGTTGTTAACTTTCTCGTCTTTCTGCCTAACAGACAAGGTCTTTCTTTAGTGATTTCCCTTGCCACAAATATATTTACAGAATGTTTTCCTGCTGCAGCTTGGCCAGCTCTTTCTTGTTTAGTACCAAGCCCTTCTGATAATGTGTCTACACACGAGTACTATTCTTTTTTAAAACATGTTCAAAAGCTGACCTAGTACCCCCTTTTTTGCCTGGCTCCTTCAGTTTCTGCCTAATGAATAGCTTGTAATTAGGCAGTAGCAATTATGGCTATCTATTCTTCCCAAAGAAACAGCTTGTACTTGTGCCTTTACAGCATGTCTTTAAGAAACCACTACATCTTCTGTCCTCAGACATTGACAAATTCTTTGATTTTGTTAAGTATGCTTTCCAGGCCATGGCTAAATAGCTACTTTCATCCAATTCACCACCCTTCTCCATCCCTTCCTTTCTTTTAGTCAGAAGCAAATACAGAAGACATTCAATATGAGCTGCTTTCAGTACTGCCCATCAAAAGAAGTGCTGTAATTCTGCTAGTCTTTGCATGTTAAAATACTATTTTCTGGAAGTTGCCAGAGCAGCTGAAGAACCCCTGAATACTTGGGAACACACATAAATAAGAAATGGCCTACTTGAGGAATCTAAAGAGAACTAGCATCATTTTTTTTCTTTCACTGTACTTTTAGAGGTTTTTCAACACTGCCCAGTGGATTTAGTAGAGGCATCTTCAATACACAAAGAATTAATCCACTTACCTGTCCTTATTTCTCCTTTAGTAAAGTATTTATTCAACACTTCCATCATAACAATTACTGCACTTCCTTGACTTGAGTGGCTGACCGGTGATTCTCCTCCTCTGCTCTCAGGAGAGCCCCCTGGAGTACTGCATCCAGGGCTCTCAGCACAGGAAAGACATGGACCTCTTAGAGCAGGTCCAGAGAAGGGCCACCAAGATTATCAGAGGGAAGGGACATCCCTCCTATGAAAAAGTACTGAGAGGGGTTTGGGTTTGTTCAGCCTGGAGAAGAGAAGGCTCTGGGGAGACCTCACTGTGGCTTTTCATTACTTAAAGGGGAGAAACAATAAAGAAGGAGAGAGAATTTTCATCAGGGACTGTAATGATCAGAAAAAAGCAAACAGCTTTAAAATGAAAGAGCGTAAAGTTTAGATTGGTCACAAGGAAGACATTTTCATACAATGTGGGTGGTGAGGCACTGGCACAGGTTGCCCAGAGAAGCTGAGGATGCCCCGTCCCTGGAAGTGTTCAAGGTCAGGATGGATGCAGCTCCGTGCAAACTGGTCTAGGTAAAAGATATCCCTGTCCATGGAAGGGGAGTTGGATTAGATGATCTTTAACAGTCTCTTTCAAACCAAAAAAATCTATGATTATGCTAAATAAAGTACATCTTTGATTTCCAAGTAGATTCATTTCCTCCTATTTCAAATATATCAACCTATCATTTTCACAATTAAAGCAGCATACTCACGTCCTTGATTCCAGGCTGAAACAGGAAGGTATTTGGTCCTTAATACCACCTAATAAGAATAGCAACACTTAATGTAATATGATGAAAGCCGAGCATTATAATGGGAGACTGCAACTCACTTCCTTTCAATATAGATCACAAACATGCTGCCATATCAGGATGTGACTTTTTTGCATTAAATCAGTGACTGTTTCATGGAGCAGCTGATTAGGAAGCCTACAAAAAAAATGCAGTCCTTGATTTAGTCCTAAATATAGAGTGGCTCTTCAGCTACAAGATTTTGAAAACTCTTCCATGCAATAGCTTCCCTGTTGGAACAATGGAGATGAAAAATAAACCTACAGTTGCATCCAGCTTCAGAGAGTGCAAACATGAGAAGTAAGGAAGCTTGTTAAGAGACTCTGAAAGGTCCAGATAGAGAATTTAAATCTTTGTAGGTATTGTAGAGATTATGAACAGAGACAACCAGAAAGACGAGGCAGGTACATATTTTCTATTAAGTAAAACCCGAGAAAGGAAGAAAGGAAACCAGACTGGTTAGAAGAGCAGTGTAGGAGTGAGGTTACCTTCAAACAAGCTGAAGTCAAATCCAAATAGAAAACACAGCTCGACAGACCATAAAACACGGCAAATTAAATGTAAAAGCACACCAAGGCAGGCAAAACAAACAAAAGATATGATGAACAACTGGCAGACACTAATGACAGATCTTTTTTCAAGCATATCAGGAACAGGAAACTTGCCAGAAACTCCAGGAGGCAACTCATCATCAGAGAAGTAAGGGAAGAATCAGAAAATAAAGGCGTTACAGAAAATAAATCAGGCAGATTCTCTAGAGATGGTGACAGTAGGAGACACTGGGGAGCCTCTGTAAAGAACCTTAATAGAAATATGAACATTGGTATGAATCAAGGACAAATGTTAATGTTTGAGCATGAAACAGCAGGAAAAAAAAAACAATTGAAGAGAGAATATAGTAATATGATAATGGAATTTGTGGATGGTACCTAGATTAGTAGGTCAACAAACTGCAGCACATTTACATGGAGTGTTTCAGGATACTCAAATCTGTAAAAGAAGTCTAAAACTAGAGAGGAAACTAATTTGAAATGATGCAGGGGTGAGAACTGATGAAGGGATTACCCATATGCTTGCCAAACTAAGGGTCCAGAAGTTGCAAAGAGAACTCAGCAGCTCAATTCCCTTGCCTTCCATTATCACTGCAAGGAATCCTGGGCCAATGACTTGGATACACACATCTTGGTGCCTGAATGCTAAACTATTCGGACAGAAGTATCTTGGTGAATGTATGTAAACAGGTGAGAGAGTGTGGAACAAAACCCGTTTTGTATTAGAACAAAATCACTTTTCCCTCTTATAAAATCATACTGAGTTTTGTCACACACTCTGATATTGCAACACTATTTCTCAGGATTCCCCTTCCAGGACCCCTCTTTGCAGGGGTCTCCATGGATGCGTTTGAAATTACAATGACTATGAGGAAAACCAGCAGGAACCAACAAAATAAACACTAACAGCTCACTAGGACCAGATGGCACTCAACTCAGGAATCCTAGAGAAACTCAAGCATGAAATCAGTGAATTACTAACACAACGGTGTGTCACCTCTCAATTAAAACTTGGTAGTAGAGAACTGCGTGGTAGAGAAGGTGACAGACTTTTAAGAGACTGTGGGCAAGACATTAAGCCTGAGATATGTGCTGTATCTGCTAATAAAAACTTCAGTGAAGAATAGAATTATGAGCTATCTGGATAAATATAATCTTGTTGGGAAGAATCAGCATGGCTTTTGTAATGGAACATCCTGACTTACATGGCTACTGGAATTCTAGCCACAAGCCAGTGCAGAAGCTTAATCCAGTCCCTCTACTTCAAGAGACTTTCAACAAAGACCTTCAAGGTCTCAAGTTAATAAATGAAAAAGGCAAACTATAGAAATTTGCTGGGTTTGGCTATGCTAAAATTAATTTTCTCCATAGTATCTAGTACGGGGCTATGTTTTGGATTTGAGCTGGGAACAGGGTTGATAATGCAGGAATATTTCAGCTATTGCTGAGTAGTGTTTACACAGAGACAAAGCCTTTATTGCCTCTCACCCCACCCGAGAGCAGCTGAGTGTGTACAGGAAGCTGGAAGGGGACAGGTGACCCCAAATGGCTAAATGGACATTCCCTACCATATGGTGTCATGCTCAGCATAGGAAGCTGGGGGAAGGCTGACAGCAGGCTGCTGCTCAGGGACTGGCTAGGTATCAGTCAGTTGGTGGTAATTTTATTTGCATCACTTGCCTTTCTTGGGGTTTATTTTCCTTTTCATTGAAATTTATTGCCATTACTGTATTTTAATTATTAAACTGTTCTTATCTCAACCCACAAGACTTTTACCCTTCCTATTCTCTTCCCCTACCCTACTGGAAGCCAAGAGGAGAGTGAGTGAACTGTGGTGCTTAATTGCCAGCTGGGCTTAAACCAGGACAAGGAAACAAAGATTCTATGAAAAATGATGAATAGACTATAAAATGGCAAGTAACATTCAGTGTAGTTAAATCAGGCATACAGGAAAAACAATACTAACTTCATAAAGACAACTGTGAGCTTGAGTAAACAATTACCTGTTAGGAGCAAGATCCTGATAGTTATGATAGACAGATGCATAAAAATATTAGTCCCCTGCTCAGCAGGCAGTTAAAATGGGAAATAAAGTGTCAGGAGTCATTAGCAAAGAAATTTCAACAAACACCTAATAGGGTTCCAGAAGGACAAAGAAGGACAATTTACTCTTCAGGATAAATGAGGCCTGGTGGATGCTCAAAATTGCTTTAAGGAAAGCTTTCAGAAACTTCCTCCAGAAAGGATGGGTTACCAGAGTACCTTCTCTTATACTCACCACGCAAAAATGGAGCATAATCTTGCTTCTACCAGATTTCCCCTCCCTACCTTTCTCTCTTTCACTACAACCATTGAAACTTCTGAAACTATCAGCAAGACATTCTCAGAGAAGCCTCTGCATTAGCATCATTCCCCAAGTATTCCCCAGAACAGACACATTTCATAAAGAATATTATACTGATCTGTCTGTATGCATTTTCCTATTATAAGATAAACTGTGAAAATAATTACATCAATATGTCCTGTGCTCTGACAATTATTTTTTACTGCAGGTTAACAAATGTAATTAGATGTTCATAGGCCAAAAAACTACCAGAAAATCTAATTCTTTTGTTGTCAATTACTCTTTTGAGACACACAGTCAGAACGAATAAAAACTGAACCATCTTGCTAGCTGTGAATTTTCCACTGAAAAATAAAACTTTTCCACCTTTTTCTATCTTAAAAAAAGTGCACAAGATACAGCTCTCTGCTATTCTCCTTGTTATGCTCAGTTTTCAGTGGTCTACTCAAAAATGTCTGAAAAGGTTTCCTACACATAAGAAAAAAAAGAAATACATTACTTCTGATTAAGTTACCCAAATCAAGAAGGTCTCACAAACTTCTTACTTGACTGTCAAATCAGTGTGCCCAAAATTCAGACAGACACAATAGCCAACAAAATGGCCCCAAACTTCCTAAGGTTAAAAACAAAACAAAATGCATGATCTTTAACAGCTAATTAAAAAGAGTATATGGAAAAAATGCTGTGAACCAGATTTCCCAATATTTTTTTTTTTCTAAAGCATAATGTCAAGCAGCTTAGAAGAAAAAAGAAGCAATACAAATTCTCACATAAAGCGGCAAGAGTTCTGGAGCCACATTTTCAAGACATACAATGACTACCACAAAATTAAGGAAATAAAAATGAGAGCTGCCATCACTGCAACTGAACACCTCCAAACAGCCTATTTTTTTTTTTTTAAATTCCTGGGCAAGCAGCATCCTTGGTTTGCTCTTCTTACCCTGTAACTGTGTCACCTCTGCTGGTGTGGGTGTGCTGACATGGTTGTTATATAACTCCCTCACTCCAAAGTGGGATTAAAAAAAAAAAAAAATCAGAAAACAAAAACCACAAAACAGGAAACCAGAGTTCTCAGATAGGCTGTGCTCCTCTTAAGAGCTCTATTACAACATTGTTCCTGGCATGGACTCTCAAGTAGCAGATTCCCAGCCCCTTTCTCTTCCTCTTGCTTCTAGCAGTGTCCAGTGCCAGGCATGTCCCCCAGCACTGTGGTGATGTTCTGCCCTAGCTGTGGCCCTCTGTGATGCAAACATTTGCATGGACTCTGGTAACCTCAAGCTCCCCTTCACAAAGGAACAATCCTCTCTTGCAGGTCCAGTTTATCTCATCTTATAAAAGATCACAAGTCATGCCTAAGAAATGCCTGTGTTTTTTCACTATTACAGCAGTCTAGACACTCACAAATAGAGGAGGATACAAACATCTCAAGCAAGGCAAATGCATCTCACCTGAAGACACAAGCTCATGGCCATGCAAGGCTCCTTCCCTTCCTATTCAGGGCCAGGCTGCCTTAGCTCCTGATTGCATTCTCCTTAGGTCTCCAACAGTCTACATATCCTGAAAGCTGAATTTAAATTTTTAAGGATCTCCTTGATAAATACATACATACATAACTTCATAAAAATTCCAGGTCATTAACCATCACAAAGAATCAGTCTCAAAGAGAAGCAAAATGCAGAACCTTACCTGGGGTTTTGCTGCTTTTGAGCCAACAGTATCTAGCCACCATACTATGCTTTGGAGTACTTTAAAAATTACCAAATCAAAGTAAAAATTTCACACTACACAGAACTTTGTCAGGGAGTTAAGAAAGTAGGGGAATTCAAACAGAATGTGACTTTTCTTTTTTGCAATAGAAAAGGATAAGTCCAGTAACAAGAGGCAAAAATTACCTCCAAACAAAACAGGAATACTCTTTTCCTGGGTGAATGTGGGTGCTTCCAGCCAGCTGGATCCTTTCAAGCACCAGCAAGAAAGTAATCGTATTCTAAACAAAGGGACAGAGTTGTATTGTCTCCTCCTTATGAAGGCTCAGTAATCCAACAGATACTGAGGTTTATGTAGCTCTGTACTCATAATCTAGTAAAATCCAGAACTATCCAGTTCCCACCTTCTGCTCCTTTTCACTTGTCTCAGTAAAGCATCATACAGAGCTGTAACTTCTCAACTCCCTCTCATTTACTAGTATTAGTCTTGAGAAAGCAAAACAACAGAGTTGAGAGAAACTATTGCTGAGCTTCACTGTTTCAGCATTAACTGATCCTTTCCTCTCATTTGTCAAACCCAGAAACACAGTCTTCCTCCACTGCAGCACTTGCTTTGTAAATAAGCATTTTCTGCTACCTCTAATTCAGAGGACCCTTTTTCTTTACCCTCTGATACAGTAAACGTTACCATCCATTGCCACTTTAGTTTTCCCCTTTCTGATCTAAAAAACCATCAATATTCAAAACAGAATTGTGTATTCTATTCCAAAGGTCAGAAAGAGTAGCAGCACTTCTGTTAATTCCTGGTCTAAAGAGTCCTTTTGCTCCTGCCCAGGACTGTAACAGCTAGCTGTGAGGTTGTACCAAAAGCACATCAATTAACTGCCAGAGTTAGTCAGTATCACATTCTCAATGTCTTTGCTTTTACAGCTGTAAAAAGAACTCTTCTTTCAACTTCAACATAGATACATTTCCTACATTTTTGCAGATACCACAGGTACTGGTGAGGTTTCAGAGTACAAACTGGTGATATTACAGAACAGACACAATATTACATCCTGAACAATTTGCTAAAGGCTATGCCTCAGTGCTACAGAAACACAGTAAGTGGAAACAGCAAAATCACTCTGCATTAGTAGGAATGGCTTGTCTTATTTAAGAATTAGATCAGCATGGGATCTAGCTTCAACATTTTCCCCCTCTTTATGTTTCATTATCACATATACAGACAGCAAGGAGGAGTAATCCCTATGGTTTGCTAGCTCAGGTAACACTCCACAAAAGCAGCAGTCTGTGGAGCTCTGTATTAAAACACTCCTGACCCAGAAGGCCAGCTGCTAATGGGATGAGCAGATGCACCAGCCTTTTGCCAGCTGGTATAGAGGGAGCGCAGAAACCCTGAGAGCTGGCCTGCCACAGCTGTGACAATGCCCTTTACTCCATGAGTTTCTGCTCTAAAAGAAAAGTGGGTTTTCCAAGACAGCAGAACAACACACAGCACTCACAAAGTAGCAGCTCATAAAGACTGCCTGAAAATTTACTCTACTATGATAGATGTCTAAGTAACTGAGTCTCATTAATTCACTTCCCTACCTAAACAATATCATTACCTGAAATCAAACGGTAATCCTTTTTGTCTAGGAAAGATTATAGCCTAGCACCACTTTTTGGGCCCTAACACAATACTTTTTCTGACTTCCTTAAAAAGATTGTGTTGAAAAAGGAGTTTACTGGAAAATGGAAGGAAGAGCTTCTATCTTGTAAAAACTTTTACTGACCAACATATATGGCACCTGCAGACCTATGTAGTCATCTGTATTGCAACTTACCCTTGGCTGATGAGACTCCTAGATGTGCTCCAGCCATTTCATCCTCTGGTTCTGTGTTTACTGGTCCAGCTAACTTGAATTTCAATTACACCAACATACACACAATGCATTTTTCAATCTTATATGTTAACAACAGAGAGATGATTTTTATCTGGCCTTAAAATCCCAATGTGTTGCAGTAACAGTCAAAGGTGATCGAGTAGGCTAAAAGTAAATAATGAAAGCAAACGTTCACGTGCAGCCCTGATAGTGCAAGCCTTTAGTTACTTGTGACTTGAAGCACACCACACTGATCCTCCCATTAGCCAGCTCTGCCACACAAGGCAGGCACTTGCTCTCCTGTCTAAGCAGAAAGAACTATTCCAGTGAGCTGCAAACTCCCCAAACTTTAAGAAGCATTAAATGCACTCAAGTTAAGGACTTCATCGAGGCATTGCTGCCAAGTCATAGAAGGCATATCCTCCTTGTTTAAACACTTAAACACAGCTTTTTCTAGAGACAAGGTCACAACTATGCCCATCTTCATATAACTTTCCTGCCACCAAAACACCATCTTCTTAGAATAATGTTATTTGCCACTCCAGTACAATGTTTCACCTAGCACATCATCTTCATTTCAGAAGCTGAAAAGGTCACTCAGCAAAGAGAGGTTACTGAATAGCCTTTATTTGGTTTGGTCATATAAGCAATATCTCTAAATTTAAGTCCTCTCCCCTGAGGCACACAGTGGCAAATAGATAAATAAGCTGAGAATTTTTGAAGGCTGATTAAAGGAAACCAAGAAGCTTTTACACAGAAGGCAAACTCCACATGACTTCACCGAACACTGAGCATTACCAGTCACATGGGAACTCCCTCCTCAGAAGCTGAAGTTGAAGGGAATGGAGCTGGAGGCATGTCTCCTTCCCAGCAGCTTACCCCCCATACACAGAGGTGAGTTGCTACATACCACTGTGATTACTGTTAATGCAACATCAAGACTAAGAGATCAATTAACATCCTGTTCTGACCAGAACCCTGTCCTTCACCCTACCTTTTTGCCCTTTGTTTCCCCTTTCATACAGAACAACAGTATTAACTTACTTCTATAAATGGAAATATTCTGCTCCAAAACTTAGCCAAGAATCATACATCTGGAGTAAAATTCCCCAGGCTATGTAGCAGTCTCACATCACCTTGATGTGGGAAGCCTCATTAACTGCAGCTCTAACATGAAGAGATTTCTTCATAGGAAGAAACTTCAGTGCTCGTTTCCATAAGAACTTCTTAAAATTCCACAATCTGGAGCACAGACTCACCATTTGGTTAGGAATCTACAGCCAAGTTCATGACTTTAGAAATCCTTGTGAAAAGCCTCTTAAATCTGAGCAAACAAACACAACTCAGATATTTCTAGCAGATTATATGCTAGGATGTGGTTCCACAAACTGCAGTCACCCCACATTAGTGCTGCTCTCATGTGACTAGTCACATACCAGCCTTCCACCTCTGGCCAGCTGGAGCACTTTCCCCCCATCCCCCATTCTGTCCTGGGATTACTGGTGTTGGGATCCCAGTCAGCTATCTCTGAGTCCTGGTGCTGGCACAGAAGGGGCAAAGGCAAACACAACCACATCTTTTGGCAGCACTGCTAAGAGAACCCCAGCCAAACAGGAAACTGCTTTCTAGGATGCTGCTCTGTGTTGACAGCAAAGCTCTGGAGATTTGATCTGGATGAAACATGTTAATTATACCACATGAACTTGAACTGGTATTAAAAAAATCCTATCTCTCTATGACACTAAACATTACCATTTTAAAAATTATTCTGAGTTCAGAGCCAGGCAAAATGTATACTATACTTGTAATGACCACCACACCAGCTCAGAGAACAAGAAAAATAGGAAAATACCTAATTAAGGATAAGCACAGAAATAAGAATATACTGAAGGGCCATAAGAACAGCATGGAGAGATGCAATAATCATTTTATGCTCCAGATTTAAAAATCCAACCAACAAACAGCTAGTCCAAGAGACTTCTTTGAAACAGGTTGGCCAGGACTATGCCAGAAGGTAATATTAAAATTAAAAGGTCTATTTTACACATATTTGACTTTAATAACAAATACGAGAAACTCATTTATCTACAAGTCAAATTGGCATTGAATATGAGCCTTGTAGGCTCATCAATTTTGGTATGTCCAACTATTTAGAGAAATAATCCTTACGCTCTTGCTCCCCAACTGCTAGATTCTCCTCTCTCTCCTAAACCACTTTGCCAAGAAAGAAGCTGTGTCTACAAAGACTAATGGAAGAGTAGAAGAGGACTTCAACCTTTAATGTCTTCCTGTTACTGGGCTGCCTTCCTCCCTCGGTGAACAACACCCCATTTTCTGTGAACTTTCTTTTGCAACCACCATACCTGTAGGATCCCTTCCTATTATCCATTTCCTATATTAAAAAAAAGTTTCTCCAGCAAACCTCTCTGAAATAATCCAGTGATGTGCTGATTTGTTAAATGATCATGGTTTGGGGCGAATTATGAATCTTAATGTACAGTGAAAAAGTTACAAAGTGATTCATTGCCTAAGACAACATATAACTTCTAAATTGTATGCTTGTGTAGTAGAGAGTATGTACTGCCCACTCATGCTTGACTTGAGGCTCTGGAGAAAGGCTGGGAAGGTGCACAGCAGAGCAGAGAAGCTGAACTGTAGGATAGAAGATTTCAGATTATTCCAGGAATTGCTTGGTAGAAACCAATGGAGGCCACCATGAAGTCAAAAATCTGCCCTAGGTCCTTTAGTACTAATCAGCTTCTCCTGCTCAGCCATATGGTTTTTTCTAAAATCTCTTATTTCTATTTTATTATATTGCTGATAAGATCAGGAATAATTTGTTATGGTGACAATGTGAAGCAGGAGGTTATAGAGTCCCCGGCCCTATTACAAAAACAAAGTGCAATGCGCATACATTCAGAACGTTTGAAGCAGAGGTAGGAACTGAACTGAAGCTCCAAGGCCAGTCCACTTTCCTACTGGTTTTCCTTACTTCCTTCTCTGAAGGGAAGTCTTTATATGGCTCACTGAAACAATTATTTGACAATCACTTTTGAGACTTGCAGATCCCGTACCTTCCCCAGTTTCTCTGTGAAATGCAGCCTGAAAAAAAAACCATCACATAGTTCTCAAACTGTGTCTGGTTTTACTTGTATAGACTTTCTACCTGACATTATCTGTCTTAGGTTGAGAAACCTGAGCATTAGAACCAAGTTTAAAAGACCTATCCAGCAAAGTTTGTGATCCTTTTGGCAAAGACAAACAGTTTAAAAGGTATTTAGGCACCTAATGATGCTGTTAAGCACCTAATTAAGGCTTTCCGATTAATACTAGCTGCAGGCAGCTAAGTACACATTAACATCTTTTAAAATCTTGCCAAGAGTGTAGAGGTGTTTCTGAAAAGTAGCTACAGGAGTCTCACAGATTCCACACTGCCTCACAGTAGAGAAGCCTAGCCATTAGTTTATAGGCCACTGACTAGAAGATTTGATGTCTCCTGCATTTGCCAACAAATCTGTTTGCAGACACTCTGTTGCCTGATAAGCATTTCCTTCTGGTGCATCCTAAAAGTTATTTAAATGACCTCCGTAATCTCCAGTATTTTTTTTCTGACTGCACACTAACCTTCTTGTTCCAGAGAATTTTAGAGAAGCCCCAGGAACAGGGGATAAACCTTGAAATAAAGTCAAAACCTAATAATATTTGGAGATGACAGACAAAGAAGCCTCATAAAACTGCAAACTGCTGCATGAAGTGAAATTGCATCAAGGGGTAATGTACCAGCAGGAGAGAAGAAAACACACTGCGCTTATTACACACATTTTAAACTCTACTGCAAGCTCACATGTTCTCACTTACAATTGTTTCAAGGCACTGTACTATTACATATGGTTTTCATTTTTACACTGCACATGCAAGATGCTTTGTTTTACATACCATAATCCTAGCTTGCACTTGGGAGAATGTAACTCCTTCCAAATGCAAAATTTTAATCAGAAATCATGCAATATTCGGTAACCTCCCCAAAGCACCTGCTTCTGGTCTCAGGCAATTATGCAATACTTGTTCAATTTAGATTTCAGCATACAGGGTACAGTACCAGGGAACTATCAGCTATTCCCAGCTGAAAGTCTGGAAGAGCATCTGGTGGGGTAAAAAAAGCAGGGGGTGAAGGGGATGACAGGGAAAGGAAGTGAAAGTTTCATATATTTTTTATTTTTAATATAAGTATACCACTCTGTAAGTTGATCTTGATCATTTGGTCTTTCATTTTGAAGTGTCTGAGATACAAGAGATTGATGTCATTACTAGTTTGGATGATGAAAAAGTAGCCACGTTAAAATAAACAGCTTCTTGTCCTGGAGTTGTACATGAGGACCAATACAACAAAACACATTATACATTAATATATTGCACAGACACTTTATTCAATACAAACATTTTTTTCTGACAATAAGCCCAAAAGCAAGATTAAAAGCTTGTCTAAAATATGACACAAGACTCAGAAGTCTTAAGTACAAGAGACCACCACTGTTCTGCAATATGGCCAAGATCAGCAGGATGTGGAAAGTCATCAGTTTTCAGATAGATCCTGTAGTTCTCCATGTATCTGCCAAACAATGATTCACAGCAGAAGAATTCTCAAAATGTTGTACAGCAATCACGAGAAAGCAACCAAGAGAAGCGTTATGGTTTGATGCACAGATCAAAGGCAAATCAAGGCTGAGCTATTGTAAAGAGCTCTTCCCTAGGTAAAAAAACTGATTGATTTAATGTAGAACCTTGATGACCAACATTCAGTACACAAAGTAACAGATTAAAACATTTCCACCTTTCTAGTATCAACAACCAAGAAACTGTAAACCAACTAATTAGGAGAAATCCAACTCAAACTCTAAAGACATACACTAACCCACGTAATTCAACTCACAAAATACCCCCTAAGGATGACTGTCCCAAACACCAGAAGGCAGCGGCAAACACCCTGTCGAGGGACATCCAGCTGGTGAAAAACATCCTGCCATTCACAGCCCTTCAACACCAGGCTTCTTTGGCCTGAGCCAACACTTGCCTTCCAAAGCTGTCATTTGCTGATGGTGAACAGAATCTGAAACTCGTCCCTCCCAAGAACTGCCTGCAGCTGGCTTCAGCTCTTTCCACTGTGCAGAAGCAGACACATCTAAGATGGCTGCCCAGCACAGCCCTCAGGACTATCCTGTTGCTTTATAAACTTCTGCAAACTGAGCCAGTGTACCAGTCTAGCTTCCTCTTCAAATTTAAAAGCATGCTTTAAAAAATCCATCAACTTCAGAAACAACGAACAATGAGAAAAGGGAGCATTTTGTTGGAAAAACTCATTCCTTGTAAGACTCCCCTTGAAAACAACTGTGAATAATAAATACAACTTCACTTTCAAATCACAGGATGGGATCTTGCCACTGCTGTGAAAATATAGCCAAGCCTGGGCATGCTCAAAAGAAAACAAGAATCTCTGAAGTCTGGTGATTAATGCAACCCTTCTCTGCTCCCTTTAAAAGAGGGAACAAAAACTATCAATGTCATCTGCTGATCCCTCAACCAAAGCAGCAGGTTTGTGGGGCAATCTAGAAGTTCCACATGGAGCGATTAAACACAGTGGTATAATACCCTGACCTGGAGCTTTCTCCCATATGTACACTTTAATAAACCCTGGAAGTTGAACCAAACTAGACTTCATACCTCTAAGCCAGCTTTGATCCCTAGGAAGCACATTCTCCTTGTGTGCATTTTAGTTGTCACTACTATTAGATGTAGCTTTTGTGATTAATGAGCCAAAGCCATTAAGGTCTCACAATGTATATTAAAAAAAGGCAGTCCCAAAGGCAAAAATTGTACAAGTTTATATTACACAAATTTATGTCTTCATGCTGTTCCTTATCTAGCTGAGAGCATCCCAATTTACTACTAATTGTCTCTGTTAATCAGAATAAGAGGTCTAGCTTAATGCAACGAAATATTAGGTACTGTTAAAAATGGTAGGAAAATGAGTGGTAGGTAAAAAGGTAGATCAAGATCACTACATGGTAGTTAAAGACAGCAAGACCAGCACTTACATATATGCATTCATTGAAAAGGCTTGGTCTAAGGAGCTAATAAAAGGTCCTATTATATAGAATACTAAAGAAGTTCACAACACCTTTGCAGAGCCTTAAACAACAAGGTAACACAGAGAACAAAACAGACAAAGAAAAAATATACTAAAATATAGGTCTATGGATGGCTCATGAGATTTTCATCAACTCATACAGAAATGTGGGCAAAACAGTTTCCCAAACATCTGAGGAGCCAGGCAATGACTAAAAGAAGAATGAGTACATTTTCAGGAGCTGAGCTAAACAGGTAGTTTTTGGTGCCATTTCTTTGTATTATATTGTAAACACAGTATCATATCCCTAATTTCTCCTAACACAAGGCTTGATTGAACTAATCATTCAAGGCTAAAAAGGGTCAACAACCTGTTAAGTGTACAGACTCTCCCATATGGCATAGCTGATGTCAATGTCTATTAAATCAACAGCAATACTGTATGAGAGTAACTTCTTTTAATGGCACATTATTTAGATCTCTAGACAGCAAGTACTGACAACTTACTAAATGAAATTCCAGTCACCTGCTGAATTTTATTAGTATTTCATAAGAGTCTCCATTCTGCAATAACATTCTTCTGAATTACCCTTACAGGGACATCTACCCAAAGAGATGCCTAAGAAGTTATTTATTTGGTCAGATGAATGCCTTTCTTAAGGCAATATTAGTATGCTTACAGAATTTTCTCTCAGCGCCAACACATGGCACACACTGCAGCTAAGCTTCATTTTTTTGAATTTTAAAATGTACTGTGAAAATAGTCATGGTTAAATTCAGTGTGTCTTTTTCTCTCCAGATACTTTGGAGGCAGTGTAAAAAGGGACTGATTCTTACCTCAGACTGGAATGACTGTAAGCTTCATTAGGTAGCACAAACACCTTAAAACCATCATTCAGCTCCTTCCTATGAGACTGAATTATTAGAAAACTAGACCATTGAACAGAGATCCTCTCCAACTCTAGATAAAACAAGAACACTTTGATGGCACCAAAAGCTGGAAGGAGCAGTCAGAATCAGGCTGGCTGATGCACCTTTTGTGCCGAGAGCTGCAGAGCCACAGCCAGGCTGGAAGGCACATCCTGCCAATGTGAGCATACCAGACGACATCAGGAAGGCACAGAGCAACCCCATCTCACCTAAGTGACACCAACCTGGGCATTTTTTTCCCCATTCAAGCCCTTTTCTGGAATAAATTCATTTGGGCCATTATAGAGCTAGTAAAAAGAAGGACTTCTTTAGAAATTGATACTCACGTGTCTATTCAGTAGTCGGTTTGGTTTCAGCAGGGGAGGCAATAAAGAGAGATGGAATATAGGACATGCATTTTACATAAAGCATTCATGTGGATTTGTTGTATCAAATCAGGATTTTACAGATTGTTATGTAAGAGGAGGAAGGAAAAAAATCTACAGTTCAGCCAGGTTCAATCTGCATGACTGATCTCGTTTACATAAAGATCTAATATTAATTCAGAAAGTAGAACTGAACTGCATTGCAATGTCATTTGCTCTCTTGTAAATCGTATTTATAACAAACATCTTTATTTAATAAATATTTAAACAGTGACTCTTCAATCAACCTGTCTGGCTGGAGATTACAACATCAGAGCATCTTAAGTCTTCAGCTCGAGTGATGCCCTGCAGCTGGTTCAAAAGGACAAGTTCAGGTCAAATACTTAATCCTGTTGCCTGGATTTCATCAGTCCATGCTATAACTCTTACATTAAGTATGTTTTAGTATCTAACTGATTTATATAAATTTTAGGTATATCATGCCTCAAGTGATTTGTAAAGCTATTTGGGCAACTGCAAATTATTGTAAGTACATTATGCAGAAAGAGAATTTAACGTTCCCCACTTAATAATACCCAAATGATTTTTAAAGAATATTGTAGGGCTTGTATCATGAAATTAAGTATCTGAAAGAGAGAGCAAGTACAAAGAACAGCCTGCTATTTATGGCATTCATTAAAAGACAGGCAACTTCCTCCTTTATTTTTCAGTGTATTCTTCTTCAAACTCAAAGCTTTCAGATTACAGCAAACTAGGAGGAAAAGGTTGCTGAGGGCTCTGTTTTGCCTTATGAAATACCACCAACACATTCATTGCTTTATTCCTAACTTGCAAAATATAGCTGGCATGCTTAAGGTGCAATGCCAAATCTGGTATCTAGCTTTTCAAACAGATTATTAATTTAATTCAAGTTATTGCTCACTCTGATTTCCAGCAGTTTTATCTCACTGCTCTATAATTTACCTGACAAACATCCTCATTATGAAACAACAGATTATTATTATTACAACAACACAGGAAAGGTTTGAGCACTTCTGCACTTATACTAGAAAAAAAAAAAAAAAAAATTAAAAATCAGTAATAATGGTGATAACAGAAGTCAGAGATAAAACTGCACTTCACTTAGTAATCCATCAAGCTGAGAGGACCACAAAGAGGCACCAACTTGGCTTGAGAGACTTAAATCCAGTTTTTCAAAGCCAAGGCATTTCTAAACTAAGCTATATCAAGTCCAGAGGAACCCCTGAGAGTTAGCCTGCAAGCATGCCAGTTCACATAAAGAGGGCTAGTATTGTGTGGCAAAGGACTTTTTAAAGTGTTCAAAAACTAGAAAGTAATCATGGTGCTTTTTGTTAACATTTACCTTAAGAGGCTGTACTTTGCTCAGTATTCAGGAAAGCAACAGCTATTGTTGCCTTTAGCCTAAGCCACAGAACCAGAGATGCTATCAAATTTCTAACTGCTCAGCTTTTCCTTGTACTTGGTAAGCTGCCTTGAAATTCCAGATTCCTCTTGGCATTTTAGCTAAAAAGGAAAACAACTGTTCTTGGCCTCCTTTCCTAAACACCTGTGGACAGACAATGCTATGCAACAGCTTCTCTCCTCCACAAGAGTATCTACATTTCTGCATATAACAAACTACATTGTATTATACTACTCAGCCCCATCTCCTTGCAGCTATTCCAAATAGAGATTGACTCAAACCCCAGAGAAGAGTAGCACTCATGTAACACTGTACAGTTCATTAGAGAATCAGTGAGAGGAGGCAGACTAGATCTGAGCTGTAGATTCTACACCAAGATCAAAACACCCTATTTCTGTATCTGCACCAGTCTCTAAGGAAGTGTCCAATCCTCTCACTCTTCCACAGAACAAGACTTATGAGTATGTAAATGCAGGATGTACAATATTTTATCCGGACTACCACTTGCAAAACTAAAAGGCAAATTAATATTCTCATTTGCAAATATTTGTATTATTTTTTAACAAATTCTAAATTAATTTTATAGTTACTTTGAGACCATGTACTCAGAAAGTATAGCCATAAAACTGATGGCTGGAAGGCAGCCTCAAAAATAAAATTTTACACTAATGCAGAATCATGACTCACAATATGATCCCTCTGTCTATATTCATTTTAGAGAACCGATGACAGGTGTCAGTTTGTTTTTCTTAAAAGAAAGATCAGATGGGAATGCAGATTGTAGTTCTACCAGAGGTCAAATAAGGAAAAAGCCCTTAGAGCTCCAGAGAACCCAGGGAGCCATGTGTCCAACAGTTATTCTAATAGTGCTCATTTTTAATCCTGTCTTTGCTGGGATACGTAGAAGGAGAATATTTAGTTGTTGACTACAAGCCACAGAACTGGTATTTATTGTAAAAACAATTAATTTTTTAACCAGAGAATCACATGATTTACCGTATGGCTGGTTAAACTGTTCTCAAAACATGCATTTTCCAGTGCTTTAAGTCTGTGAAATGATTAGATCTTTCCACAAGATCTCTGTAGCTCTGTATAACAGGAGGTTTGTGATGGCTTAATTACAATTAAGAAACAAACACCTCAATTACACTTCTAAAAAAATAAAGTTCTAACAGTCAATATGGAGGTCATACTCCATGGAATATCAAGCTTTCGCTTCCACTGCGTATTAGTGCCAAGAATGAAATCACTCCATAGCAGTGTCCCTGCCCTTTGTGCAGCAGAAGCTGTTTCTTGGCAACCAATGCAGACAACTGAGTTGCCACGGAAACTGGAGAGACTAATTTATAAAAACTCTGAAAAAAAGCAACTATAAAGGCAATCCTAACTAGGGTGGGCATATTCCATATTACTTCCTACAATATTCCCACAATTACAAGAACTAGAAATTGAAATACTAAATTACTGGTTGCAATTTTCATTATTTCTGTAAAATTATGCTGACAAATAACTAATGTTTCACTGCATCAGAAGCCAGTAGCCCCTTTCTCCCTTCAGTTCAAAAGCTGGCAAACACACCTGAAGATTTACACTGCAGTTGAAGAGGAATGCTTTCCATTTCAGCCACTGTTTTCTCTTTCAGGGAAGAGGGAGGCTGAGGGAAAATGGCACAGAACAACTGTTGAGGAGTGTGCCAAGGATATCTGCAAGCTGGATAAAAGAAGTATTAACACAGTGAAAAGGCAGGACAATGGTATACATCATAGCTCACCTCAGCTAAGAAATACACGTTCGAGTTTCTTATTCATTTGCAAATATTTATTAGTAGAGAATACTTTCTCTTCTTTAGTAACTAGATGCCAAAGATAGCCTTCTCCTGAAAGCATTCTAACTACAGTTCCATTTTGTGTATGTGCACATGGGGAGAGCATGCTCAAGGCATACATTTTTAGTAGTGAACATGGTGGGGAAAACCCAACCACATGCTGCATTTCCCAGGAAAGGAAACCAAAATGACAACAAACTCTCTTCAAAGAGAAAACTAGTTCACTCAGCTGCCTAGCCAGGCCACTTAACTCCCCAGAATGATATATTCCAGAGAAAGAGATAAGGAGAGCCTGCATACATTTGCTCAGAGACAGCAACTCACTGATGGCAGGTTCTCACCAAGAGGCACAGGATGGATCCTCCTCCTGCCATGTTAACTGCAGCCCTCTCCAACTCATGGTGACATCTCCACAGAGTTCAGGTGAGGTAGCAACTGTTTGTTTACTGACCATCTGACTACTGCCAAACTACTGACTATAGCACCAGTGACAGGAGTCTTGGCTGCCTTGCCTCCTCAAGGGGAAAAGTCCACTTGCAGAACTGAGGGCATCAACCCAAGTCTATTTTACTCAGCCATAAAATTCCTCAAAGTGATTGGAACTGCTTGAAAATCTCTATTGCTCTTTCAAGTCTGACTTAAGCAGACCCACAGGTATAATAGGAGGGGACTAAAATAAGTAGTCCATGGCCTGTTTCCACGGGAAACTAGACCAGAACATCATAAGTTCAAAAGAAAATGCATCCTCTTAATACTTTCTACAAATCAAAAGTCAGTCACACAACTGCACTCATGCTCAGATATTCAATGAACTGTGAAAGCCAGTGTTATCAGTGGTGATTATCAACAAGACTGCCAGGTGTGTAAAACCCAGTGTAGCTAAAAGAAAGCAGCTGCTTTGGAGAAATGCTGCACATCAATCAGTTATTGCAAATTACAAACAGAAAAAAACCCCACCACCCCAACTACACAAGTCTCTGAGCTCCCTTAGTTTAATATCTTAACTATTATGTAAACAAAGAAATTCTGTTCAAATGCCATTAATTTTCATGGAATAGTGAAATAATTTTTGAGCTATGAGGTCTTGGAAGATGTTTCTCTAGCATGTGATATTACACACCAACAGCCATTTCCCAACATAGACAGGCACACCCTAAGAACTTGAAAACACTACTACCTACAGCTTCTCCAGGCGTCTAGAAGTAAGTAGAGGATAAAATTTAATTTTTATAGCTTCAAGAGTTGCTGTACCAAATATTGCCTGTGAAGTTCTCTCTGCTACAGTGCTCTAACAGAGCTACCATAACTTTTGAGCTATCCTTAGAGAAACCCAGAAATATCAAACAAGACATAAAGAATTTGAGTTCTTCTAACTGGACACTGAACAGACCAAATTGTCTTGACAGAAGTGTAAAACAGCTGGATGAGTTTCTCACACATCCCAGGAGTGGCTTTATACTTCAACTGCTTGTCTACTCTGATGTCTTAGAACAGCCAGAGGCGCTGCCACCTTAGCAAAGGACCAAAGAAGGTGGGTAGCATACATTCTTTGCTTTTCACAGTCTGTGTCCTAAAGTGTAAGAAATTTCTATTAGCCTGAGGGCTGTTAACTTTTTTCACTGAAATATATGCACATTCTCTGCTCTTTGAAGAGGTAGGTAAAGATATACTCTCTATTACGCAGTCCTAATTTTGTTCTACTGAAGCCATAGCCTGGTAGTAAGTCATCTTGAACCTCCCACCATCTCAAGAAGCCAGTCAACAAAATTGCACCTAAATATCTGACAGCATAATACTTTGAAGACATTTTCCATACAGTGAGTGAAAAATCCATTCTTTACCACCTACATGAATTCAGTTTACGCACAGAAAAGGTTGCTTCTCCAATTTTTCATCAAATTATTGACTTATTGGAAGAAGGCAGCTGTTGTGATAAATGCAGTTTACTGGTTATTTTGACAACTTCTTCATTCCCCATTCTAAGACATCCAATGGATCAAGGAGCCTTTCTAATTCTAAAACATTTTGGCCAACATCCAGGTGAACATGATGTTGCAAGTGTGCCCAGGTGGCCAAGAAGGCCAATGGCACCCTGGCCTGTACCAGCAGTAGTGTGGCCAGCAGGACCAAGGCAGTGACTGTCCCCCTGTACTCAGCACAGGTAAAGCCACACCTTGAATCCTGTGCTCAGTTCTGGGCCCCTCAGTACAAGAAGGGCATTGAGGCACTGGAGCAGGTCAGCGGAGCTGGTGAAGGGTCTGGAGCACAAGCCTTACGAGGAGCAGCTGAGGGAGCTGGGAGTGTTTAGCCTGGAAAAAAATGAGGTTCAGGGGAGACCTCACTGCTCTCTACAACTACCTGAAGAAAGGTTGTAGCCACATGGTGGTCTTTCTCCCAGGTAACAAGTCTCTCCCAGTCTCTTTTCCCAGGTAAAATGTGACAGGATTAGAGGAAATGGCTTCAAGGTGCATCAGGGAAGGTTTCAATTTGATATTAGGAAAAATTTCTTCATTGAATGGGTTTTCAAGCACTGGAATAGGCTGACCAAAAGAATTGGTAGAATCACCATCCCTGGAGGTGTTTAAAAGACAGTCAGGGACACTGGTTAAGTGGTAGACCTAGCAGTGTTGGGTTAATTGTTGCACTCAGTGATCTTAAAAGGCTTTTCCAACCTAAATGATTCTGTGATTCTACAAGTAGTTACAAACACTAGCCCAGTCTCTCTGAAAAGGAGGACTTTCAGATTTTCATATGAGAGCAACACACTTCTATATCTCTAGAGACCAGCAGCAATGGTAAAATAGTGTGTGTTGTTGACAATTTTTTCCACAGCCTAAAAAGATTTTAACAAATATTTTAAGCAAGTGGCAGATTGTTTACTTTTATAAGTGACAGAGCAAGATCAGGGAAGAAACAACCCAAACTTTCCAATAACCTTCTTTTCTCCAAAGACAGCTGTACATGTGATGCCATATATGAAACAATTTCCTTATAAAGCCATCTGGCACAGTGAAAGGACCAGTCTAGATGGGCTTTGCCCAGTACTAGTTCCCAACTGAATCAAACTTCACAAATCTGAGGGAAATCTGAGCCATAATAAGGCATAGGGAAAAGATGGTGGATGAAAATTCACATGAAACAAGTAACTGGGTTGCAGGGGGTTTTTTTTTCACTGACAACAACATCTGGAAGAAACAAACAAACCAAAAAAAATCAGAGAAAACTCTACCTCCCTATTTGCTCTTGAGAGAACCAATGTGCATGTTGGATTGTGGGTGTATGTGTACATAAGCACACAAAAGAGCTCCAACCGGCCCTTCCCACATGGGCAAATTACTGAGTAGCAGAGATTGATGCAGGCATCTCAAAAAAATGAAACCTGAACTACACAAGACCTGTAAAAAAATTTTAAAAATCTCTTTTTGGTGTAGAACAATTGTATCCTTGTTCAGGAAATAACTTTACATTTATTGGGGGAAAGAAAGAAAATCCCCAAGCCAACCTTATCGTTGCTTCCCTGCCACTTCCCTACAGGATAACATCTTCCCTATAGGAAGGGAGAAAACTAGTTAGAGTACAGCTTGCTCAACAGTTTTGCAGCGTTGCTAACTAGCTGAAGGTCTTGCTTCTCTATATGACAATTTAGAAGAGTGGATGATGTCTGAAGAAAGTTTTCACAAAAATTTTATGAATGAGAGTAATACCAAAAAAAAAACTGGTTAATTTAGTCGACTATTCTGTTGCAGGATGTGTCACAATACCTGACACTCATTAGCATTAGCCAGTTGACTCAGAATGGAATTATTCACAGCACTTATGTCTTTTCTGAGAAAAGAAGGCTGAGAACATGAAGCCTACAGAATATTTTAAAGTAATGAAGAACATAGCTTCCCTTCTAAAGGGAAGAAGAACTCAAATTATGGCTCCACTAACAAGACAAAACAAAGTTGGGTTACTAAGCCTTTTGTCTGCTAAATTTTTTATTTGAAAAGCCCTTAGCTTCAACAACAGCTTTGCCAAAGTCACTTGTGATATGTCATAAATACTGGGATATATCACAGCTCCTGCTGATAGCAGATGACTCTCTGAATTACTTGTTACGTTTTTGGAAATGAAGAAGCATCTACCCTTCTAGGGTCTAGGGTCCTTCCTCTCTTCCTTCCATGGGATACATTACCTGGGATTTGCCAGCTGCTTCTCCCCCTGCAAGGACTACCAATAACTCTTCTATTCCCAGGGCTCCTGTGAGTTTCACAGAATTGTAAATTGGTTTCTTTTCCCAACCTAGATTTAACAGAAATTCCTGTGTAAAAGGTGAATCATCTTTTCTTGTCTCTTCAGTAGCCCTGTGCTGCTTTCTACAATCTTTTCTCTCATTACTGTTCCTCTGTGCTGTATTTAGCTTCAATGTTGCAGTCTCCTAGTATCATCCACAACAACTTTATATTGTCTTCTCAATTTCTATTATCTACCCTCACAGAGGGCAATTATCTAGTCTCACGCTCAACTTCATGTCCAGTATTTAGTGATCAGCATACCTTTCTCTACATCCCTATTTCTAAGTGACTGAGATTAAATACTAATTTAGAAAGGAATTATTTACACCTTGCTGAAGGTAAAATATCTTGGTCTTATTTTGCATAAGCATCCCATTTATCTGTTATCCATCATTTTCTGCCTAACATTGATTAGGACTGCAAAGGTGGAGAAGTGGAATCTTTGTTCTTTCTAATCCAGCACACGCCCACTGTACCTTGAAAAACTGTTCCAGCTCAATTTGACAAGCTGAAAATTACTTGATACCTTTCCTTGTCTTGGAGGTTTTTTTGGTACTAAGTTTAAAGGCTTATTTCCAGGGAGTAAACTAAAATAATACAGAATAAAGCTTAGGAAAGCTGGTACACATTTTAAGCGAGGCTTTGTTCCCAAAGAACAGAAACACTTACTGCACAGACAGATTACCATTGATTTGGGATATAAAACCTTCCCACATACTCCACCTAGGTTATCCTAGGGGAGAAAATTTGGAGCTGTAAAGCTGCCTGTCACTTCAGGATTTCAGAAGTCATGACAGACTGCTTTAAAAACAAACAAACAAAAAAAGATTTTTAAAAAAAGGTAAGCTTGAGGAGTACATAATAATAATAGAAGAAGATGCTGCAGCTTGAAACTGAAGCCAAGGGAGAGCCTCTCCTGACCAGGGGAGGAACCGGGAGCAGTGGTAAGGACCCTCAAATATCAGTCATTTTTTTAGAGCACATGCCCCTAATTTCAGTGATCCTTCTGATAACTTGCTTGTAAGTGAAGCAGCACTGTTAAAGCTTTCCTCTTCCTACAGAGGTACAAAGTGTCATTCAGTAGCTCCTTTCCTCCTCCTCCTCCTGCAACATTAAAGAGAACAGTTCCTACTGAATGCTGTGAAAAATGACTGGCATTCAGTTGGACTCAGCACAAGAGAAACTACAGCTTGATTTTCTTTTCTAGGACAGCCCTCCTCCATCTGCAGATGGAAAGGTTAGTTTTTTACAGGGATGCCACATTTAAAAGCCACTCCTCCTACAGTGTCATTGAAGACTTGCCAGAGAAAGGAAAGTCTCATCCTTTCATTCTCATCACCTCCCTCCCCCCACAAACAACCAAAGGATGAAGCACAGCAGGCTCTATACCAGGCCACCTCATTTAAATACTGCTGCTTAAATGAGATTTAAAGCAAGCTGCAATATAATTTTGTTTGAGAGCATTTTTTAGCAAGGTAACACTCCTACAAATGTGTTAATCTATAACAACTCATATAACTCTTGACCAATTTACTCTTTTGGTTCCACATTTAAAATTCAGTAAATGTTTTAAAACTGATTTTAGCTTTCATAGTATTATTTCTTGCTCATGTCTTCATTAAATTGTCTAATTAAAAAAGAAATTCAACTGAATCACTATTTATCAAGAAAAAAATTCCTGAGTAAAGGCATTCATTCTGACAAATATTTTAACTCAAAATATCATGCACTGACTACTGGAATACCTACACATGATTATAAAAGGTTTTATTTCATTTCAGTCTTCTGTTATAGAAACAGAGCCCCAGAGAAACTTTACCTAGTTGTTGGGCATGTCCAGACTACAGATACTGAATGTTCATCTCAAGTTTATTTGCTGCTAAGTTCAACCAAAACCAAAGTTCAAGTATTAACACTCCTGGTCCTTAGCCAGTTAGAATAGCCCTGCCCTTCCTATTCCATCCCTTAAGATACTATGTCTCTCTCAACCTTTGCTCACAGTACTGATGGCCAATCAACGCTAATATTAGTCCAATTATCTTTACATGAGGTACAGAAACTTTTTTCCTTGATGGAAAAAAGCAGATGTGAACAACTGCATTCACAAAGATGCTAATCAACTGCATGACCACTAAACACTGCTACATGCATGTTCTCCCACCATCTCACAGCAATGTAATGCTCAACAGTTCTTTCATTAAAAATCTTCACGTCATGCTTACTGCTGTCTCACCTGGCTTCTGTTCCTCTCGTTCTGACAGGCCACTTGATTATTCTTTCCTACATTAACTGCTTCATATTTGCTTTATTAAATTTTACACTGATTGCAGTTCATGTTTCTAATTCATCAAGATCACACTCCATTTAAACAGATTACCCCAGAGTATTCACAACGCTCCTCAACCTGCCCCAGAACAGATGTGTTCTGGTTTAGAAACTGAAACATCCACACATCTTTTTTTTTTTTTTTTTTTTTTTTCTCTAAGACCTATAGCAGCCTTTTTCACAAATGTACCAAACAGCAAAGATGCTGGGGCTCAGGAGGTATTTTTACACAGCAAGAAAAAGGGAGGTACAAAAGCATTTCAGACAACAATATGAGCTATTCAGATGACAGGAGATAATAGAAATGTCCTTCTGTATTCCAGGTGCTCTCCCCTAAACCCAGTTGCATAGGTGTAAACAACTAGTACCATCATACCCACACAGGGGCATTGACCCTATACATGCCATAGTGTATATATGGACCCTTATGTAGCTATAGTGAAGACTGGATGGAAAAAAAAGCCCTGCTCTGTGTCAGAATCAACAAGGCCATATACGGACTTTTTCCATGATCATGAATTTTTAGATTTTTAAGCTTTTTATTCTTTATCAGCAAGAAAGAATTGTAACATGCACAAGTTAATTCTCGTGTGAACACAGTTTCTCATTATCACTGCTCAGTGTGCCAGGACCATTCCCACAACACACGCACCTCCCTCTCAAAGTTATTTCCTCACCAAGGAGCACACAAGTATGCCACTTAAACACTCCACAAACTGCATTAGCTTTAACTCAGATTTTGTGTGGGTGTAAATTCAAACACAGATTTCATACTTGGGAAACAGCAGAAGATTAAAGAAATCTTGATTATAAGCATACAAGATATCCTAATAGAACAAAAGAGCTGGATTATAGAACTGAGATGTGCTCAGGAAACCATTTCACACAGAACAAACTCCACAGAAAGCACCATTTTTAAAAATTTGCTAGATTTTAAAGAAACGGGAGTTGTGACTAGAAATCAAAAAGGGAGACAGTACTGAAAGACACAAGAAAAAAGTTTTAAAAAAATCAAAGAAAACTAAGTAGACTCTTAGAAAACCTTCAGACACAGACAAATGATTCAGAGGCGTGTAAGAAATCAAGAAAGGGAACATGAGATAGCAGGCTATTTCAAGGACAACTAGAATAAACGAAGAGCTAAGGTTTAGCTTCTGGATGCATGGTATATAGCAGCAGCTTCAGTTTGCAATTCAAATTAATTCAAAACAGACATATAACCTCTCTGCAAGGACAGGCAGGTGAAGGTATTTTAAACAGCAAATACTCTTCTACTTAAAAAGTCAGCATATCCATTTTAGGTAAAGTCTGTCTTGCCTCCCTTTCAATCAAAGACATTCTACCCTGGCTATTCCACAAGATGCCCCCAGTTGTCCCCTATTGCCTGGCAGCCTTGAAAACATCATTGTTTATACCAAACCAAAAAGATAATTCAAAGCAGCTCAAACTGTAATTTCACTCTATTCACTTGATGAGTAAATGTCTCTTACAACTTTAAGCTATTAAAGCTCAGAAGAGTTTTATTTAAAAGAAGTTTCTGAGATTCAACATTTAATGGAAAAGCAAATCCACTAGAACAACTGATTTGGGAGAGGCAACCAGCCTTAACTACTTAACATGAGTTTTATTTTCAGTATCATCGAGCTGAATTCAAAACCCTATGTAAAGCTTTGCTCCTTCCAGTGGGAGTGTACTACAGTCTTCTGCCTTGCTTTATGAAATTACTTATCTCTGATAATTCCACACACATTTGTGCTCATTTTTATGTATGTGTAAAGTACTATGTCCTGTCCTCAAGTCCTCAAAGACTTCAGTCTATGACTTCAAGGATTCAGTCCTATGGAAGAAGCTTGATTCCCTCCCCAGCAGCTTTTTCAAGAAAAAGCACCTGTTTGTGACCTACTTCAGAAGTTTTTTGGGTAAAACATAAGAGAAGCTACTTATTAAAATTTAAGAACAAGCTATATGACATACACTTGGTATACCATTAACCAGTAACATCAGGAAAACATCAGGAAAAAGAGTTTGATTTTTTTCTAAAATTCTATGTAATTTTCAGAGCAACGCTGCCTTCATTCAACTGAATGGAAATATTTTCCCCTACTGGTAATTGTATTAGCTTTTAAATCTGATTGAGTCTGGACAGTCTGACCCCATGAACTGGGACACAGTACTGGGCACATAGATTTAGAGGAGATCAAATCAATACTTCCTCTAGGATTGAACAAATTAATTGCAATCTCAAAGAGAAATGGAGGGGGAAAGAGGCAGAATATATGGTACATCACTAATTCAATATTACATAATACTGTTGTCCCTGAAGATCTTCCCAGTCTCACTTCCATAAGTCACAGCTAAGAAACTGAACTGCACNGAACAGAAACAACCCAGCAATCCAACAATCCATTATGCTTTTTTACACCACTATTACATCATACTGCTTAAGAGAAAGGAAATACACACTTCACCAATGAGAAAAAAGCATTACTAACAGTAACAGCTCCAGAGAGTACAAATAAAATCATCCCAGTGAACACAACAGTTTGACAACACACTGTAAAAGTCTTCAAACCATCGAACACATTTGGTTCAGACAAAGTCATAAGGCAAGGGAGCAGAATAGAGAAAGTTTAGGATGGCTACTGTTTGAAAGCATCACAAAAAGGTTAAAGGTTTCAGCTGTTCATAAAGAACTTATTTTGTCCTGAGGACTGTGTTTTACTGAGCACTGGAAATTCTTCTCCATGACCACCAGTAATCTCAAGCCTGTCTCCACAACGCAGTTGTACAGCATCACCAGTGAAATCTGCAAGTACTTTACCAAACTCTCCTCCATGAAACAATTAAGGAAAAAAAAAAAAAAAAAACAACCACAAACTCTCCCCAACAAGATCATCCTAACAGCTAGTAAAACACAATTCAGAACTTAACTGGCTAATAAGCTATTCTTGGTTACATTGCACATTTAAACAACAAAGCAAAGATGAGATGCAGAGAAAAGGATGCTCATTCTAGGAATAGATAGTGCTGAATGACCACACCATCTCCTTTCCACTAGGAAACACTGCCTTCCACTTACACAGTACAAAACTCCACCTTGAAGAGTTAGAAATTACTCATCCTTAAGAAGGGCTTCTGACAGTACATAAACTCTCTAAAGAGTATCTGAATATCTTTAAAGACACCAAGATCAACTTATGTAATATTTAACACATTCTGAAGCAGGCATGCAAGATTTCAGTCTCATTCAACTAATAACAGCTCTTGTTTTGCACAGCACACAAGCCACCCCAAAGGATGCAGAAGATGGCGTCTTCTCTTCTTAATTTTCAAAGTCAGTCTACAGTTCCTGTGGGATGCCAGTTGGCAACCATGGAAACTCCTATTGTGAGAAGCTTTTGGAGACAGAGCAACACAATTGTCAGTCTCAGCTTAATGAGAACCGACCCCAGGCAAATGAAGGGACACTCTGCTTTCAGCCTGGAATGGGCTTCTGTTCACTCCTTCACAGAGAACTTCATTCAAGTAACAATTAAAATTGTTAGTCAATGTCATAACATGACAATGAAACAGCCTATCCAGAAGCACAAGAGTTCAAGGACCTCACCTCTAACACCAGGATAATACCAATTGCCAGCAAATTTTCTACCCTAGCAGAAATGATTTTAAACCGGTTTTTTATGCTTTTCTCAAAGTACAGCCTAATTTGTAGTGGAAGTCCACTTTTCTCAACAGTAATTGTAAGAATCTGCAAAGATACCCAGATCCCATCACAACTTGCAGAGACAGGCAATTTTCACTGATTTTTTGTCCATTTTTCACACTATTATCTCTTCAAGAAGGGGCCTTTCCCTCAGTATTGAGACAAAAAAACCCTCATCTTTTTAATCCTTTCCCCAAAATCAGTTTCAAAACACCAGAGCCAGATAAGATACATCTCCCAGAAGAAATAAAAGATTTTGATTAAATATACTGCAAGCAAGAAGCAAGGAAAGTGAGGCACATTACAAGCTGGAAAGGTGCTTTTTGGGGTTTTTTTAATATCTCTCCCCACTACATAACATGGTGGTCTGTCAGCATTGTGCAGACAAGGCCTAAAATTCATGTCTAATATAAGGAGCACACGTATTTTCTGGTGGTTATGGCCTTCCAGTATTCACATTAGAAGCTCTTTAGGAAATAACAGCTCTTACAGTGTAAGCACAATGTGTTTCAGGACCCCAGATGTCAGTCCAGTATTAAGGTATCACCTCAAGAGATGTTGCTTCCCTGTTAAAATGCTTATGTGAGTAGCAGAAGTCATTTTACTTAATGTTTTCTCTCAATTAGTCAGGATCTGCACAGCTACACCTCACAGAAAATTCACCATGGTGCTCTGCTCAATCAACACCACTCATCTGCCTGTGGCTGGCAGGGAGCTCCAAAGCCTTCAACAAAAGAGAAAAGATGAAGTTGCTCTGCTGAGATACAGAATATGAGATGCACTTAAATTTTTTCCTGTTTTTGAAAAATGTGGACAATAAGTGCTATTTTGAGTGGATTGTAGCTACAACTTCACAAATAATGCATGCACAACCAGTCACCCTTAAAATTAAATGCACCTTCTATATTAAGAGTGGAATTGATTACAAATGCTGATGCGAATCAAAACTACAGGCACACACAAAACGAGTCGCTGCACATAAATTTTATTTTGATTAACATTCCTTTTTCTAGATAGCTGTACAATATACACTACCCAAACTCTGAGATGAGAACATCATCCTGTGAATGATACCTACCTTCATTTATGTAGGTGTTTCTGCACCAAGGACAATCCAGGTCTAGAGAAAGACATTTGAGATGTTTAAATAGAGCCTACAAAACACTACCTTTGGCCAGGAATTTACTGCACAATACAGATGTTATTATCTAATGTTTTTCGCTTGTTAAGAACAGAACCATAAAAAAATACATGGTCATTTTAGGTGTAGGTGCAAACAGTTGCTTTTCTTCCTTAAGAGTATTTTCTTAGAACAGTACTATTCCTTTTTGGAAACTAACACATCATGTGTCTTCAAAAAGAGAAGTCCACAGGAGAGGGAGTTTGTTTGCATCATAACATAGACAGTTTATAGCGGATTTCCACTAAGAGAAAAAGCATATTACACTAAATGAAGAAGCTTTAAGCTTTCCAGCACTGTGATGTTCCCTTTCTTTGCAGCCACAATTCTTTAATAGCTATTTTAAGGGCTTAAAGCAAGGTAATTGAGGGACATCCTATGCCTACACATATTTCTGTAAGGTATATGCCTTTAAGTAACTGTGGCTGTATTTCATACCTGTAAAGGCAATTTGATTTGTGATAAAATATCTATTAGGAAAAAAACCCCAAACAGACAGTGACTTTTAGTCTAGTATCTCTAGCACTGACCATTTATCTGTCTGGAGTCAAAACAACAGCATAATCCATAAACTGAAAAATAATTTGCATGATTGCATCTTGTTATGCTAAGCAAACAACCTGTTTAAATAAGTAGGTCCTATTATAAACCAGATGTTTGTTCTGCCAAAAGCAAATGGAGGATGTACATGGTAATAATGCACTGTTTTCCAACCTTTAGTCTTTGTCAAAACATGCAAACTGTAAATACGCTGCACAAATATACACATCATAACACTTCTAAAAATAGCACTGTTTCACAATATTGCTATTAAATGTGACCTTGATTAGTTTTCTCCCATTTTAGTCACAGGTGTTATTCTAGAAGTGCACCAAGCAAACAGAAACCAGCAAATAGCTTGGAACAAAGCAACTGGGCTCTATCTCCACACACAGCTTGTATCCTCAATGTCCACATACTGCCTTTTAAAAGGCCATTTTTTAAAGCACATCAAACTGAAAATGCCACTTTCTGTTAAGGAAAGGTTAGGCATCAAATTGGAACAGTGCAGCTACAGTAAAGCAAGACACATTTCAGTCATGAGAAAGTGTTTCCTCGCTGCACAAGTATGTGATAATATTAAGGGTCAATGCTCACAATATCTTTTCATGAACTTAAAACACCAGGTTAATCTAAAAATTTGAGTCGTGCTCATAGTAAGAGAATGCCCTCATGGGCAGCCATTACACCTACTCATTCTATTTTTATTTTCCTTACATAGCAAAGTTGGCAAGGAAAATGCCTCAAGATCTCCCCCTGGACAGCTTTTGATTTTGGCCTGTGCTCATAAGACTGTTAAACACTTCTGAGAGTCCCACCATCTTCAAATGCATCAGTGTGGTACAGGGAAATCACTCTTTCTCTAGAGTACAAAGGCCCTTGTAGCAGTAGAAATTAAGTATCTATAAAAATATACATAAACTATTCCAGGCACAGTGTGAAACCTATCCAGCTCTGAGGAGTCATTAATAATTTAACTGCAGAAGTATGCTAAATGCAGGCCACTGATGTGCTCTACAATCAGATTGAAGTTGATTATTGAGCCCTTTTTAGAACAAATGAAATTACATTCTAAAGCTTCCAAGACCTTGAAGTCAAAATACAGATTCTGTGTACGTGCTATAAGGAAATACAAATAAGCCACTATTCATCCTGTTTGTAGTAAGGAGAAACACTTTTTCTTTTTTAACAAAACTAAAGTAATGCATGAAATCCAAAGTCAATACCCACCCAACACTGGAAAACATCAAGTTTTAGTCCCTGAACGGCCACTAACCCAATGAGACAAGATTGGTTAAATTTTCTGGGGTTTGATTTTTTTGAGGATTGCTTTCTTGTGGCTTTTTGTGAGTTTAGTTTGCTTTTCTCTTTCTTTTTGTTTGGTTTTCTTTCACACCCCTTTCTTCTAGTATTCCAGCATTAAAAAGTTGAAATTATTTCTACAACACACCTACTTAATCAAGTCCTGGAGTTCTAAGAAACACTCACAAAGCATCATGTGCACCAAAAATTACTACATTTTCCCAAACCAAGAAGGAATTTTTGGGATGGAGAATCAACTGGATGTCAAAGGAGAGATTTCTTCCCAGCAATTACAACTTGCCTCAGATTCTGATTGTCTAAGTACTACCTCTCTCATGAAGACAAGCTCTTTACATTGTCATCAAATTTTATAGGTCATCATTTAAATTCCTCTTAACTGAACAAAATATTTATTGACATCTTTTAGAGATACAAATCAAAACATCACAACTAACAAGGCTGTTGGAGGAAGAGCATTTAAGCTCAGTTTTTCCATGTGTAGTGTCAGTATGGGACAACTACCTTATTTGGACACCCAGTTAAGACTCTGACTCCTGCTACTTTATTTTTATTAGCCTTAGGCATCTAATTTAATATCAACAACAACATATGTACTGTCCAACTGCACTAACAACACAGGGGACTCATGTCAATTTTTGCTATGGAAGGTCAATTCCAGTGTTGACCTCATAAATAACTTAGAAGAGATGACAGTACAGAATAGCCTTTCTCCAAGTTATATTCCCTAAGAATGATCCCAAGAGAGCTTTATTCTCTTATCTTTACAGTAAATTACTTTTCTTGACTCAGAACTTTAAAATTTTATTGTTTTTTAAGTTAGCGATGAAAGATTTAATCACAGATTTGTTACACTTAGCCCCTGAACACAGGCTTTTTGAAAACCTTCAGAGTTCCAGCAGGAGTCACAGTAGCAGTTCCCAGCTACAAACAGTACTGGAAAAAATTTGGATTTACCATGGATTTCCTCCCAGTAATAATTCACAGCTTGAATTTAGCAATAAAGAAATCTATCGTTGCGTCCCCAACGCCATCTGGGAGATTAGACTTTTGGCAGGGAAAAATGGAGCAGCAATTGCCTAGCAGCACAGGAAATCAATGACTTCCCCACTCAGGGCTGAGCAACAGGCTGCTCCTGCTGAGCATGGAGTCATTCATTTCCCTTCCTGCCAGCAAAGCTGCTCTGTGCATGCAGACAGCAAAGTCTCCATTACACCTGCAGGACACACACACCCCTTCCCCTAAACCCTGACCTTACCAGGAGGGTTAAATAGTGAGCTACACAATTTTATGCCTATATCAGAAAGGGGAAGGAGTGTGGAGATGGCAGTCTCTTGGGAGAGCTTCTGGACACGAGGGTTTCAGGCTACAAGTTAGGTAACAAATGTCCCTGGTACACCACTGATTTACACTCAAGTCAAAGCCCATGAGTTAACAAAGGATTCAACTGAACTATGCCAAAGTAAAGGCCGAGAAAATCTGGTCTTCCCTTTCATCCCAGCAGTAGGATAACACTAGATAGTATTGGGAATTAAAGTTCAAAAACAGGTGTAAAGGGGTTTTTTTTTGGTTTGTTCTAAGCACAATCATTAAAGGGGAGTTTCAAATACAAAAAGATAAAAGTGAGCACATTATCCAGGAGACAACACTGGCATCCTTCCAGGCTGCACTTCTTCAGAGCTAAACCAGCAGTTTATTTACATATACAATACAAAGCATATGCAGCCCTTCTTTACTGAGAGGGTTTGCAGGAACCAGAATAATCATTCAAGATCTTCTGTCAGTGTCATAGCAGAGACCACCACTGACCTCTGCAGCTTTAAAATCTCAACACCTTCCTCAAATTTACTAGCCTTAGTAGCCTTACTTTTTCACTAGCCTTCCTCAAATTTACTAGCCTTCCCTCCCTAGAGCATGAGGCAAGGTAAGGAAGGACAGGAGTTGAAAGTTTCCCCTGACACACGCTTCCCCTTTGTTGAGGGCGCAAAGAATTTTACATCCACATTTTGCTCCAGGTTAAAGTTCCCAACAAAGTCACAGTAAGGAGATCATTACAGGCATGTACACAGTCACCAAGAACTGTACTGCTGTGTGTAACTGGTGTCAGAGGTTACTGATAGAGAAGAGTACGTGGAAAGAACTTCTGGTCAAGACAGACTTGGCTCTGTGCTCTGAATAAGCAGCTTGCCCTTTAAACAGCCCCCTCTGAGATCAGAGGGTACTGCTGTAGTTGTGTCCAGAACTATGCTTGCACACCAGCCCCAGGTATCCCACCAGCAGGTATGTTAGGACATCACCAGATCTTGCTGAGCATTTATTTACCTGTATCAGGCATATTTGGCAGCATGTCCCAAAAGCAACACTGCTACATATCTGTGAATCATTGAATCTAGAATCTGTAAAACACAGCTATATTACAGTAGAAATATCATGGTCTCTAGTACCTTCTAGCCTCTCAGGGAGACTTCTTCAATTTAATAAGTTACATCTGTAAATGCAAATATCTGCCTTATTTCTCAAGAGTCACCATTGCTCTAAATCAATTCAGGTCATGCTGAAATTAGCCTTGCCCTTCACCAGGTTAAGAGCTTCTCCAGTTTTGCTATAATTAATACATGTCCATAGACAAATTACAAATAAAGTGAAAGACCAAGAAGAAGTAGGATTATTCTGTAATATTTTTTTCGTGTCCCTCTAGCCCCAAGTTCAATAAGAAGCCTCTCAAAAATCTCACTCTGCTGAAATTTAGTAAGTCAGCAAAAAAGAACACTACTTGAAGGTATTTCACGGAAGTAGTAACATGTAACCTACAAGAGGTTCCTCAATAAATGTGAGCACCACACATAATCCTACCTGTTTTCCTGCAAAAGGGAAAAAAGCTCATTCATTTTCTAAGCTTGCACCTTCTTCATTGTCCACTTTAGGTGCAATAAGATTCATCATTTAGTCACTCTGGACAGCAGCAGCTCTGCATTTATCACAGTGAAACGCGTCCTCACTGTTTGTTCTTGCAGTTTACGGAAAGTCAAGTACAATGACTCATAAAACTGCTGCAAGAAAAAGCTGAAACAAGTTAACAGAATGAGCTTCTCTTAAGTGGCATCCTTCATCCTACATTTCCGGCGTGCAGAGCCAAAACCAAATCACACTTTAAACTGAACAGATTTCGAGCTATTATTTATCATAAATGGCAAGACCATCACCAAGGCCAAGCAATGCTTCATGGTGTTCCTGAGCTGTTAACAGATCCTAAGTACACTATAAGCAGCAGAAGGCCTGGCTGTACATTCTACAGCAAACGGGATTTTTTTTTTTTCTACTAATGTACTATTCTTTTCCTTTTGGAAAATTGTATTTTCTTCATGCTGAGAACGTCATCATGAAAATTCTTACCTGTTTTCCATCTAGTGTGTACAAGCGTTTAACCACCCCTGAATCCAGCTTGATGGCATCAGTTATATCAGTAAGAACCTGTTCAAACGAATGTGCTGTCTTCTTGTTGAGCAGAATCCGGACGGCCTTCCGTGGCTTCACTCCGCTCCTGATGATAGTGACCAGTTTAGGCCTAATGAAATCCTTATTCTCTTTTGCATCTGGAGTACCTCCTTTAGCAGTGGCAAGAGATGGCACTGAACGAGAAGTAGAAGTTGTCTTAACATTCACTGACCAGTTTGGGTTTACATTCTTTGTGTACTCCAGTTTCTTGAAGGGTTCTATGGAACCACATACGTAACTTTCCCCTGTGGAAACAAAAGCAAAAGTCCAGCAAGTCAGATTGGAGAGGGAAAAAAAGAAAAACTGAGGAAAATACAAAATCAAATCCTTCTCCAATTACTAAACATTATTCTTATCATTCTTGATCTATGGTGCACAAAGTATTGATCTCTTCCCTTCTCAGATGCTACTGACTGACTATAAAACGAGTGATCTTTTAAAGATCACTCTTCAGCTAACCCTTCAAGGAATGCTGCTACAAAAGTCCTTGAAAGCAGCAGTCTCTTATCAGAAAACACTATTTGCAGTGGTGATCACTGCTGTCAGTAAACACAGTAAAGTGTTCATATTTCACCAGCTGCCTAGCCCCAGCACTCTATCACTGTACACCCCCAGCCTTCATGCTTAAATGGCCTTCTCCTAACAAAGCAGCAGGCCCCACACTTCAGAGGAAGTGATAGGACACATTACCAAAAAATATAGGCCACAAATAACTTTTTATACAAAAGGTAGATGAATGTGTCATAGGAGATTCATTAACATTTTATTTTTTAAAGCTTCTGGCATCATAAACCCAGGATATGTATAGGCAAGAAACCTCCCTGTATTATTTACTGACTCAATATATAATATGTGGGGAAAGAAAGACAAAGAATAGCAATTACAGACTCTTCATCACAACAAATTTACCATTACTTAAAAGAAAAATAATGGCTATTAGTTCCTCTTGGAACATTATCTACAGTAAAATATTTTTGCAAATACCACACCCACACAATTTCTGGGGAACTAGAAATCAGCCAGAAAGCCCAGCACCCTGTAGATTAGCACCTGAATCCAGTCCAGCTGAAGGCTGCTGTGTAAGGGGCACCTGCCTGGGTGCTCCCAAACTCTCCCTTGAGCTTGATTGTGTGGCTGTGCTGGTAGCAACACTGGATGAATTGGATCAGCTCAGTGATCTGACTGACCATACCAAAAACACTACTGATTTTGCAACATCAAGCTGATCCATTCATCCTCTGTCTGGGGAAAAACAAACAAACCAAGCAAAAAAAGGTCAAAGAAACCAATACTAGATCCAGCAAGACCACGCCTTCTGGCAGCCTGCAGGCACATCACAAATAATGCAAAATCCTATCCTGAAAAACACTACAGAGATATCTGAGATTTTTTAGTTCTTCTGGGTTCAAGAGTTCAGTGTATGCTAACAGCACAGAGGTCTTCAGATCAGTAGTTTAGCCTGGAGTAATAAAACAGAACCAGAAAAAACTCAGCGAGGCACCTCCTATGGCAAAAAGCATGTAGGAACCAAAGATATTCTTAATGATCCCTAACCCTAAATAAAGGGGATTCACAGTTCAATCATTAAAAGAAAAGTAAGTATTTAAAATTTACTTCTAAAGCAGAATTTTAAGGTTTCAAGACATCCAAGCCAGTTCCACAGATACTAGAGCACACAAGGAATGCAGGCAGATATACAGAGTCAGCACGTTTAGAAATGGAGGCAAGGAATACCAGGACTTGAGGCTTGGTAGGCTTTTCCTTTTAACCACTGTATACATATATATGCAAGATACATAGATAGATATGTATACGGAAACACCAGTACAGAAAGGCTCAGCTGCAGTAATGAGTGGTCAAACAGTGCACATTCCTTTCTATCCATGTCCCTGTCCAATAGTTCTAGTATTAGTTATTCAATTAAGGCCAGGTCAGAATGCACCCACAGAACCACATCCACAAAATTAGCAAGTTTTAAGGAGGAAAAAAAAAAAAATCCTACTATGAGTAAGATTACTGTCAATACAATAAATATCTGCCCTATAAAATAACTTGCAGAAGTCTGTTCTATAAATTTTTAAACAAAATTTATTCTTGTCTTCATTTGTGTTTGCTTTAAGATGTAAAATCCACCAGCAAACTTTTATTTTATTTTTTGAGGAGGAATATAAAATCTGGATTTTCAGGCTCAGTCCTACTAGGGAAATTGTTCACTTCAGTTGCAAAAGTAACATTTATTTAAAATCAAGCATTCAAATTAAAACTCACTTCTCAAAGGGTAAGCTCATAAATAAATGGTGATACACAGTGTACTCAGAAGATTTACATTTAGTTTATGAAGAACTCCTTTGGTTTCCCTTCTTGAAAGGACAGCATTCCACATGATTTTTAATATTAGCTATATTTAAAGGTCAGTGAATTCCTTGCAGCATTTAACCGTACATCAGCTCTTCACTGAAAAACTAAATTTGTATGAATGATCATACAAAAAACGACCAATAGAACCACTGAAGGTTTGGGATTGTTTGGACATCAGCATTTTTACCATCTCCTCATTTCCAACGGTACTATATTACATCAATAAAATATTTACACCAAGATAACTTCTTCCCTTTAAGAGGCTCACACTTTGCTACAGAAAATCTTTAAGGCAGAGCATCCAAGGCCTTCTAAGATGAAATATCTTTAGTAAGAACTATTTTATATAGGTCAACAGAAATACAGACACTTCTCCCATAATGTTGTTATTTAAAACTATTTTACATGTTAGACAGGGACTGTAATTCTCATACATGCTGGTCCTATGGGTCAGGCCTGTAAGAATAAAAATCTTTAGCACCTCTGGTGTTTGTATGCAGAGGAAATCTCAAAGAAAAGGACAAAAGGTCTTCACCAGTACCTTCAGGAGAGAAGTCTGAAAAGAAGTTTCACAAGGGGCATGACATACAAGCCAAATAAATCCATCTCCTGCTTTAGCTTCCTCATCATCAGCTTTGACTAACTGGCAGCTGGAAGAAGAAAGTAACAATCTCCAGACACTAAATTCATAACAGAGCAAGTGTTGAGAAGGACTCTTTGCAGAAACTGGATATAGCAAAAGGCACAGACAAAACATCCCATTTAAAAGTGTCAATTTGATTGCAGCTCCCCAGGAGAGGGGAGCAAGTGTTTCACAGTGCAGTCAGCTGTCACTAATGGAATTTTGACTCTTGATTACAGAATCAATAGCCATTAGGAAAAGAAAAGGGGAACACCCAGCTGTTTTGGCAGATCTGGTATCTAGGGAAAAAAAAAGTGATTACTACACCTTAGAAAGTGTCCCTTTCCTGATAGCTTCTTCACAACAACAGTGCAAATGAAACACACATCACTTGAACCCTTCAAAAAAGATGCACTGCACTTGTTGGTCAGTTTCTAACCAGTAACTCTACAATTTAAGTTGTATAAATGCCCAATACTTCGGGAAATACCATGTAGAACAACTAAAACAAATCTTAGCATTAAGGAATTATTCAGAAAGCTAATAACGTCGAAGGGTAGATCCCAAAACATTGTTTATGCTTAAAAGAACTCCAAAACCTACTACCCGCAGTTATGCATCTGTCAAAACTCAATGCAGCTGAACCACCAGAGACATGCAATACTGAAGGATAGTTCATATAGGTCATGACAGAATTTCAAGACACTTCATTTATTAAATATTTAATTTTTAAAGATAATATCTGTGTACAAAGTGGTTGCTACGCAGACACTGAATCACTGCACATAAGTACTGGAGTTCTCCTGATGCAAGTCTCTCCCTTTTTGGCGCACTGGTACTAGCAGTTAGTTTGTTTTCCTCAGCTTGCTGATATTCTCCCTACAAGAACAACACAGGCATCATCTCTCAAAAAGATTTTTTGTGCTGCTTTTCTGTGCTTAAGGTGACATGGCCTAAAATGGCTTCATGTGGAAGCCAGTTGATCTTAAGTGGAAATCCTGGAGAAGGAAGAGAGAACCTGTTTGAACCACACAAGCAAGGAGGAAACACAAATCCCTCTTTGTGGACTTGCCAATATATGAAAAATAGGTTTGATTCCTTGGAGTAGAGTATATAGTAGGAATGGAAAGTTAATTTATTTATTAGTAGTGATTTACTGGGGTCCACTTCCTCAACAGATGGGGCAAGAAATAACTTAAGAGAACGGGGAAGGGACAAGCACCCCCAGTACTCTATGTCCAGGCACACCTGCCTTCCTTCCCTTCTACCCCTTGGTTATTCATACAAAAGGCAGAATCTCAATCTCTCAGGAAAAAGGACAAAGAATTCTGACTGTGCCTCATCACAGAGAGCAGACTGCAAAAGGAAGATGACCTGAATCAAATAAATTACTAATACTTGATAGCTCCCAAATGTCTTAGTTAATAGAACAATAACCTACTTTAACTACATTGCTGCTGCCTTGCCTTTCTGCAGGGTTGGAAAAAATGCAACAGCGCAAAAGAGACAGAGCACCTACAGGAAATAAATCTGACCTACACATGTTCACCTAGCAATCAGATGCACCAGAAACTTTAAATCAGATCTCCTCTGACCTTTGAAAGCACTTCTTTCCCAAACTTACTTTCTTCTCAGTTCAGAATGAAAAGTTCTTTTTTTTCCTCATCAAAAGCCAAATAAAAATACTTCCTCTCCCTCTGCCCCCTCAAGTTTCTGCAATCTTGTTACAAGTAAGATAGGCACTGTACACACTTTAAAAAAAACCCACCAAAAATAATGTAAAGCACCTAGAATAAGAAACAACATGGACTTCCAAGAAGCTGTTAAGCAAGACACAAAGATAATCAACTGGCTAATGGATGAACAAAATAATCAAATAAACAGTGCCAGAACAACCCTCTACTATTTTATGCAACAGGATCATTCAGCTGTTTGTTTATTAAACAATATAAGGATTGCAGCCATTTCTGCCACAGGATTCAGTCCAAGTCCCTAAATTTGATAGCCCTGGATCAAGTCCATGGTAAATACCCAGTGTAAATTTAATCCTACAAACAAATGTCCACATAGATTCAGCTCTACAAACATTTAAACAGATACTTTACTATTATTATTTTGATAGCACATTACACATGCATATGAATCTTTCCAGCCCATCAATTCCCAGCTGCTGAGGTAGGCACGACATAGAAGAAAGAAGTCATTAGCTCCAGAGAGCATCAGAGACCACGTCAATCAACTCCTACAGTCTGGTCTGGCAGGGCTTCTCACCAACACCAGAGTGTTGGCAGAGTCAGGAAGGAAGCAAGAATACTGGGAAGGAGACGGAGAAACTGAGCTATGAGAAATGAGGTGGCAGTGGGAGCATCAAGACCCATACACAAACAAGTCAGGAACACTTGCAGCCCATCACTCCAGCAAGGAGATGCTGCCTTTTGAACCCTCTGTTGGCAGGCAGCTTCTCTGAACACAAACTGCCTGCCTCCATCACGAGAGCCTTCCTGCAGTCCTCATGTGACCCATCATCTCCTCTGCCCTGCAGCAAGGTTCACATCTCCCAAGAGTTATTAGCTGGTTACAACTATCACTGGATTTTAAAGCTGGTGTATCTGCATCCTTTCAAACTGCTCCTTCAACAATGTTTGCAGCTCTGAGGTAATTCCTGAGAGACGTTCATGTTTCTTTTCCAGATTATTCCTTAAAACTATTTTTGCCATTATGTCTACACAAAATGTGCATGCACAGATAGAAGTCTTTAGAATCGTTTGGCAGTGCACCCAATATTGACATGTGACAATATTGTTTCCCAGGATGCTCTCAGCCTTGTGGTCTGAGGTTTTCGGTTTGTCTTTGCCTGCCAGTTCTCAGCTGCAGGGTTCAACTTTGTGGTAGGTATTGTGGAAACTTAAAACAATCAATTCTGATTCATACCCAAGACTCTGAGGTAATATTATAACAAAAATTAATGAGAAAGGGATGCAGTTCTGGCTATGGATTGATTCTGTGGTCTCTATTCCACATAGCAGGACCTTATGAGTAAAAACTGTAAATATCCTTTGCTTCAGAGTTATCCCACAATGTTCATTAGTAATTCTGGGCATAAGACCCATGACTCCACCTCTGCCTTCAGCTTTAAGGATGATACACTTTTGGAGAAACAAAGTCCTTTCCTGATACTTCCTCTACAGCTAAAAAATTTAGCCTTTAAGAGCAACTTCATCTTTATTGTTTCTAAATGCTTTGATTGCATGTCATGCCTAGGGAGTAAAGTCATGTCACATTCTATTCTTTAAAGGTAAGAGGATCCTAACATCAGGGCTGACAAAAAGAACCTAAATCCATTGCATTATCTCCTTCCTGTAGGGTGACAGAAGTTACTGACTGAATGAAACTTTTTACAACAGTACATACCCTTTGTTATCAAATTCCAACAAATCTCATATACCCTAAGTCTTAAGAAAAACAAAAACAGTCAAATAAAAAGATGAAAAACAACAAAAAAAAAGGCCCCAACCAAAAAACAAAATCAATTAAACCACAAAACCCCCACACCCAGGGAAGACGTTACTTTCAAATAAAGAGAAAATGTGTCCATGCACCTCAAAATAATCTACACCACCAGCACACAGCCATGCCAGCTCTGAATTGTATGCAGAATGAAACTAGATGTAACTGAAGCAAAACAGCTCTCTTACAATCTTTTTCCTTTGGGACTATCTATCAGTTCTGTGTATTTAGCTCTGGGATGAAAGACGGTGGCTGCTGCCTCATTTCCCCCAAGAGCCTCTCTGCCTTTATGTATCACATGAGAAGGTAAGAGTACAGGAACTTCCCCACAGGCATAAAGAAAAAAAACAACTCTAAAAATCAAGGCTCTATACATTTGCCTTACAATGCAATCACCAAATCAATATTGCCACCAATCACATAAATTCATAACAGTCTCAATAAATTAACTGGTGAATTCACACAGGAAGGGAATAGTCCTACCATGAAGAAAGCAGCGCTTCATATTTCAGTAGTTGGAACACAAATGTAATTTGGCAAGAGGCAAAAAGCAAGTCATTTTCCAGCTATTTAAACACAAAGCACAGCTTCAAGCTAATTAATGCTGTACCAGACTAGCCAAACTCCAATAAATTTGTATAGTTAAGAGGGAAAGGGGCTTATGCAAAAACCATCATTGAGCTAATATTATACAAACTCATGCTCCACTGTGAAGTTCTACAAGTGAAACAACCCACCCTGCAGTTTTATACAAATAAACAGAAGCCCCTTTTCAGATAGAATGAGGATGTAGCTCTCTTCTTCCACACAAAGACTGGCTTCTGTAAATCCAACAGTCTTAATGGCACAGGAAAACAAGATTGTCCTCCTTGAACTATACCAGGAAGGGAAGATGGATTCATTGAAAGGGTAAGGAATAAAGTCCCACAGGAAGAAAAGGAATCCCAAATGCCTTCTTTAAAATAAACCTAGGCACTGTCATTCATTTTGACTGACTGATTAATAAATGGCATTATTCTTCTCTAGGATGCCAAAATAAACTGATCTTGCAGGTTGCTGAATTTATTTCTGAATTCAGTTCTTTCTTTTCAAAACTGGTTCTGACAGGCTGCAAAAGGACTGTGTAAATCAACATTAACATCAATGAAACTTGCTTCTAGTTGAGCATACCAATCAAATAAGCAAATGCACAAAGATTGCTTTTAAACAGATGTTGATTAATATTGGTCTTTCCTCTCACAAATTGATTTTCTCTACCAATTAAATCCTGTCCTGACAAATATAGTTTTCACTCTGCCCTGAAATTGATAACATTGCTCCTAAGACCTGTTTCCTGTCCATTTCACTACACCTCTGGTCCTAACCCCCAAACCTGTTACTCAGACAGACAATCCCACCCCTTCAATTTTCTTTCTGGAGCATCTTCATGTTGTCCCCTACTTTCATTTTTACACAAGGAAGATTATCAAGAATATCAGGTTCCCAAAACTTAAAAAGCTTTCCTCTGTCATGATATGAAAAGGAGACAACCCAGTGGTGGCCGAACACCTGCTATGCAAAGCTGTGCTCCTCCTTCCGGAGCCACATTTGGCATGACCCTTTTATTCTTCTCTCTCCATATTGGCCTTCTTCTGATCCTCTCATTACATCCTGATACTGCAGGTTCTCTCACCTGGTGCTAAAAATGAAAATCACATAGAAATTACAATTTCTGTTACAACTCTCAGCTGGCTGTCCAGTGGCTGTGTATCCATCCTTTTTTTGGTTTGCCCATGGCACACTGAGGCCAGGGGATGGAAGCAAAAATGAAAGAATTGTTCCACCTTTATTTTCTTGGAACACAGTTAAGCACCTGCATTTAAACATCACAGGTAAGAAACACTCTCATTTATGGCCATGTGATGGTCAGGACATTCATACCTTGTACATTCTTACGTTTTACACCAGAAACCCACTGCAGTCCAGAAGCACTTCATGCTGGAAAAGCTACTTTAACTATTCGTAAAACTTGTGAAAAGTACTATTAATTTTTAAAGCTTGATATTCAAACTGATTAATGCTGACAGCTTCTTTTGCCAATAGAGCTATCCCTGAAGGAGTGATACAATCATTGCCAATGGGAAAATTAATGACTGGCAGGTCTGACATTTGACAGTGACCAAGAACTGTCAGTTCTGACCAAATCACTGGTGACAGTTTATACTGTGGGTACGTGAGCCTTATTTACAAACAACATAAGATTTCTACAACTACCTGAAAGGAGGTTGTAGCAAGGTGGGTGTTGGTCCTCTCTTTACAAGTAATAAGCGATAAGACAAGAGGAAATGGCCCCAGGCAGTGCCAGGGAAGGATTAAATTGGATATTAGGAAAGATTTCTTCACAGAAAGGGATGTCAAGCATTGGAACAGGCTGCCCAGAAAAGTGGTTGAGCCACCAGCCCCGTAGGTTTTTAAAAGATGTGCAGACACTTAAGGACATGATTTACTGATGAGTTAAGATTGGCAGTGCTGGGTTAATGGCAGGACTCGCTGATCTTACAGGTCTTTTTCAACCTTTTCTATTCTATGACTGGGCAAAAGGAAAATACTACAGGAGGAAAAAAGTTCAGAATATACCCCAGTTGAATCATGGCTACAATTATTATTCTTTTAACAGGTTGCCAACATTTATGCCACTCAATGAGAAGCTAGTATTTCAATTAAGGCATGTTTATCTGTAGAGAAGAGATAGACCTCTTCACTAGCTAGAGACAGACTTAAAACAAAACCAGAAACATCTGAACTGAATTTCACATAGGTTTCATTAGCACCACCGACCTTTTGAAGTTTAACAGACTAAACTCTCATTGGCACTTGACCTTGCATCTTTATGAAAAGAAGGATTAGATGTAATCTTCAGGATCTAGGACTATCAACACTATGTTGAAAGGAAAAGGTCAGACATGTTCAACAAGAAGGAAATAAGTAGCAAGGCAACAGTATTTCAAGGCATCATTTAAGATATTCAAAATTCTATTCAGACCATTAAAAAAAATCCTTTCTTTATCAATAAGAACAATACCATTACCTATTTTTGAAAGACTTCACAGATTAGACAAAGGCTGACTCAAACTTAACTTTACACCTCCAGATCTTACTGCTCACCTTCTACTAGCTGGTCCAAGGAGGAAACCTTCTTGGAGCCATCAATTGTGTAGATTGTTCTCACTCCCTGGGGCAGGTTCACGTTGTCAGACAGAGTTCGGGTGAGATCAGCCAGCAGAGCTTCAAAGGACCTAAACCGGTCAGGGGAGATGGCATAAACAATCCCTTTGAAATACCGGTCTCCATTACGATAGAAACGAACTTTCTTGGCTTTTTTCTCAGAACTCAGGGTCTGTAGAGTACGGGTTCGGTAAAAGCTGCAGTGGGCACTGTGAGTAGGGCTGGGTAAACCATTCACCCGGGACCCTCTACCATATCGCTGCGCTTTATCACGCTCATCAAAATGCTCCAGCTCCATATCTCTCCCAAGGGACATCTTGAAGTTCAACCTAAGGAATGCACAACAGGAGAGAAAAAGCTTAAGAAACTTAGAAGTTTTAAGGGAGCTCAGTTTAAGACTTCCTGTTCTATACAAGGCCCATACAGAGGACAACATTCTAGGTTGAGAAAAAAGTTTGAATAAAACTGTTACATGCTACATTCACATGGTCATTGTTTATACATAAGCCTCTAGCCATGCCTTAAGAACTACATTTAAGTTAGACATCACAACAACGTCACTCATTAACCCAAATGCTAACGATTTGCAAGCACAAGTATTTGTTCAAATTCAGTAACTTGGAAACTGAGGTGACGAAGATGACCTACTGGAAAAAGAGAACAAATGCAGCAGCTTTCTACTTTTTCTCATGTTATATTCAGGTGCTATTTGAGTCTCATCTATCTTCTAGACTGTTTGCCCCCACCAAGCTCTTGGTTCCAACTGTGATCTCAAGATGTGTTGTTTCGGAAGGTCAATCAGTCGCCAACAACCAAGCCATTAAGAGATTTTCAGAGGAATAGATCTGGCAGGCTGGCAATGAGAATCAGGACTATCACACCTAGTGGGTCAATTCCAATGAGAAAACTACCTGCATGTTACAATTACTGGTTTCCTCATGCCCTAAGCTTTGTAATAAATTACTCCAGCTGTCCTTGGGCAAATGCCTTACATACTCTCAACCAACAAAAGGGTTTAAATGGCATGAAATTAAATAAAAAATATATTAGAGGGAGACAGTGTTTTTCAATGAGCAAGTTACTTCAGTGCTCTGTAAGACTTGTAAGATACATTATTGATATCCTAATCTAATATTCAAATTGATTAAGGCAAACAGCTTTTTTTGCCATCACCAAAGGAGCGATAAAATCAGTGTCATTGAGCAAATTAGCAATTGGTGTCTCCCATGCTTGACAGTGAGAAAAACCCATCAGCCCTGACCAAAACAATCCAGGTTGTTCAACACAGTTACATAAACAGAAGTTCACATGTTCTGAAATAAAATCAAGGAGGCAGATATTTCTGTTCCTTTTTACAACCAACACAAGACTAAATACTATGAAGTGCACATTAATCTTCACAAACAGAAGACACAAAAATGCAAAAACAAGTAGAATGATCAAAAGATCATTAGGTTCAAAACATATTCATTTTAATTTAGGAGCCACCTAGATTTGCAGTTGTCTGCAGAATAGTAAAGCACAGTAAGTTTATTTATAGCATAGATACACAGACCTAATTTAGAAGTGGCCTCTCTCATTGATTTCCAATAAAAAGACAAAAACCAGCAAGCACTAGCTTTGTTTCAACCACTCATAATGATGTGACTATTAAGAAAAAAAATTTATTCAGACCACCTGAAGAACAGTGGGACGACATAAGAGAAAAACTTACAGATGCTCTTTGGCTTGCAGAATGATTATACAGCTGGACCCTGAGGCTGCAAAGCTGTAGGTGATGCACTCAGCAACTTCTCAGAGCAGTTCATGTGCTGGGCTAGCACAAGCACCTAAGGCAAATGTGGGGCCCTAGTGGAAATTATTTACTCTACTCTGGTTACAGCTCACAAGTGACTTTGTTACACCGACACAGGATCATATGCTTACGTATTAATGCAGGATTTATACTTGTAAATCCCGTAAAGGTACCTACACATAGAGCAATATATGTGTGTGTGTGTGTTTTCTTATATATATATAAGAAAAAGTATAATCTCTGCTTTTCCCATGCACACTACATCCCACTTCAGTGAAATGAACAAGAACACTTGCTGTGGCATTTCTCTGATGCTTCTCTATAGGTTAAATGCAAATTATAGCTTAGTGGCCACATTTTAGGATTGAGAACATACCACCACTGCTTCCATGTTAAAAAAATTATGTCAGTTATTTTAATTCACATCCAATTCCAATGAGAACCTGTTATTCAGATTTAAACAATCCCAGAATGCACAATTCAGGAACGGTATTTCTGAAGCAATTCCTGTGCCAAGAAAAATGTATTTTTCTTAGGTCTGCTGTTTTCTTTGCTGAAACCACCTCAAATACAAACACACACACAAAAAAAAAAAAGTTGAAACTAAGATATACTTTTTTAAGAGTCTTTCAGCTTTATTAATTTTGGATGAGAGGAGGAAGAAGTGCGAGTCACTATCCTTTCTTCCACACGTTTATGCTTTTATCAATAATGTCTGTAATTCCCAATTACGTCCTTAAAACCGAAATAGAGCTCCCCTTTAGCTCCACAGTCCTGGCATGTATAGAAAATCGTGTTTAAACTACAAGGTCAGAGCAGACAAAGAAATCCTAAACAATTTGATCTGACGTTTTCATTTGTGTGTATAAATACATAGTCTTATACAGGCAATTACGGAAAAACGAACGGACACGCCCCTGAAAAACCACCGTGCCAACACTTCACACCCTAACATCTGTTAAAGAATAATTTATAATACAGGTGTGGGTGATCATTTCCATGAAAAAAACCACACATGCTGATAAAAAAAAAAATAAACTACACCATGCCGCGATGTGACTGGGACCCAGCGCAGATCATGCGGCGGCTAAGCAGCAGGATGACCACTAGTCACCGGGTAGGGCGGGGGGTTTGGCGGGGGAACACGGATACATGCGGCAGCGTGCTCACGAAAAGATGGGGTTTATTCTGCTGGGGCGGGGGAAGCGCGTGTGAAACAGCCCCGTTCCGCTGGAGGTGGCCCCGGGCGCCTCAAGCCCTCCGCGGGCTGGGGGCGCGACCCGCGGGGTGCCCGACCCGCGGGGTGCCCGGGGCAGCGCCGCGCCCGCCCCGGACGGCGCTCCCTCCCGCAGCCCGGCACTGGCTCCGCACCCGCGGAGGCCGCCGCCCCGCACAATGGGCACAGGTGCATCGCTCCGCGCAGCGCCCGCGACCGCGCCCCGGCGGCCCCGCACGCTGCAGCCCCTGGGCAGGACGGGCCAGGACAGAGCTGGCCCCGGCGCTTACCTGCTCTCCGCAGCCTGGCGGGCACCTCCTCACTCAGACCTGCCGGCCGGGCGCGGAGGGAAGGCGGCGGCTCGGAATGGGAAGCGGCCAAAGAGCGGCGGCTCCCGCCCTCCCCCCCCGCGACCACCCGGCTGTAGGCGCAGTAGTTGCCGCAGAAAGCGGCTCTGCTGCCTTTGTTACGCCTCCCCTGGCTGTAGCGCGCTGCTGGGGAGCCCAGGCTGCAGCTGCTTCGCCTTTCTTCTGCTGCTGCCGGTTGCAGTGATTTGCATTAGCCCGGCCCTCATTGAAATGCGGCTCTTCACACCAGCCTCTCCCAGGCGCTCTCCAGAGGGCGGCGCCGCCGCCGCTGTCTCCCCCTCTCTCCCTCCCGCTGCGGGCCCGCTCTTCTATCGGCGCTGCGGGAATGCCGCTGCCGGAGCCGCTCTGGGCTCGGCGCCCTGCCCGCGCAGTGCCGGGTGCCAGCCGAGCCCTGCCGGGACCATGGGTCACCATCCCAGCGGGCTCTCCCTGGACTACATCCCGGCCGCACCGCGGGTCGCTGCCCGCCCGGCGCCTCCCTCCGCCCCGGCCGCTGAGACGTGCCCGGTCGGGGGCTGCCTGTGCCCGGGGCAGGGCCGTGCCTGGCGAGGGGTGCAGCTGGCCCGAGTCTGAAAAAAGGCCGTGAGAAGTAATTTTAGCAAACGTGTATGTTGGCATTTCCAGGAGGTTCGCCTGGTCGCGAAGTACTGAAATCCCACCGAGTCTCCAAAGCCCCATGACAGGCTTTGTGTGCTGAAGGTGGGATTGATGTGGAATTTAGGTATTAAAGGCAGTAGAGCCATGCTTATTCACACTACTCGCTTAGTTACCGCTAATTTTGGAGGTGACTAACTACCACAGGTGCTACAGTTTTAGGCTGAAATTTCTCAGAACATATATTTGACCAAAGGCATCTCGGACTTCATCTGGCTGAGTCACTCAACGCCTGAGCCCGTAAGGTCTTGGACCGCATTTGCTAAGTGAACCTCCACACAAAAATTCAGCCATACTTGGTGCTTTCTCCTCATAGATTTAGTTATTCTTCACTTCAATGTAAAAATTTCAGTGGTGAGATCCTTCTCCAGGTGAAGGATCTGGTTTACTCTCTTTGTGCAACAAAGACTTCAACTCTCTTTTGCTTGTCAGGTAAACAGCCTATGGTCCAGGGGGACATGGAAAGGAAGAAAACACAGTCTGCCCCTTCTGTTGGAGCTGCTCCACTTTGAAAGAATTAAAAATGCATTAGATCAGAGAGAGGGAATTAGTCTGTAACCTTGTGGTTATGGCACTCATTTGGGAAGGACAAAAGATGGCTTTGTGTGTCTGTATTACGGACAATTTATGTGTTTTATATCCATAAATCCAGAGACAATCAGTGGAGCAGGGACTTATGCCCAGGGTGCCCTGCTCCCATTGATAGACCTTTAATCACAATAGAGGCTCCTGCTTAATCTGTTTGATGGCAAACCAAGCCTTCAGTCTACAAAAAATATAAGAGGCTCAAAAGAAGAAGGGGATGGAGCACTCCCTTTCTTTCCTTTTCCCCTAGAGAAGTCCACGTGTAGGTTCTTAGGAGACAGGAGATTCCCTAAAGGACAAAAATGAATTGTTGCCCCGCCTTCATCATCCTGGAGGAGTTTCTTAATCACTACAGTATAGAGCAGACAGGAGTCTTCTGGTTACACTTTTTTCCTTAGTTTTTGAAAGAGAAATGAGCACCTAAAACCTTCAGAAAAATTTCTGATCAAAGGAGTCATAGTATTAAAATACCTGAACATCAGAGAGTCAGAATTCAATATATAGTTGTGTCCACAGCACATTCAGACCACCTAGCTTAGCTTTTGTGGATCTTGCTCTAATGCCCTTAATTCTTCTCCTATGGACAATGAGTCACTTTACTATAAAAACTTGTTTTTCAGGTGCAAGTTCCTAAAAAATGAGCACGTCCACATTGAGTATTTCACCAGCTTTTTAGTCTGTTGGGTTTGAAAATGCCTTGGTCTGTGCTTAGAGAAAAGAGGTACCAGTGATATTGGTAATTTTGGTATACTCAGAAGGAGAATTGAAACTAATATTAATAAAGAATTCTGGTTGTCTTGCAACTTTATTCTGTAAACCACTTCTTTTGTAGGTCAAAAATCAAATAAAATATTCGTGAGAGTCTTAAATGATAAGGAAAAACAGGAGATCACAAAGATTAGGGATGGGAAATACCATAATGGTCTTGACAAAGGAGTGTTCTTTAACACTCTTCAGTGCTATTTTGTCCAGTTCCTTTTAAATGTGTCATTTAAATGTCTTGGGAATTCTACTCCCCAAAGGAAACAGCTCTTCAAAGTTCCTCCACTTATAAGGTTTGGGTTTTGTTTTTTTCTGATGATCAGGTTAATGGAAGTTTCTTACATTTCAACTCATTACTTTAGCTATAGTGCCCTGTGTTCACGTGCATAATTTATTTCTCCCATTGGTGTTTACATCTCTCTGACATGTATTATTTACATCTAGCCTAAGTGTGCAAAATATTCCACAGATGTTCAAAAAAGACCTTCACTCTGACTATATTTAAAAAAAAAAAAGGTCAAAAGAATAGAATACAATATAAATGAAAGCAAAACTATAAACCCAATAGGAAAGTATATTTTTAATAAGTTTTTTGTTCATTTGAAGTTTTGTGTCTAGCATGAAGACACAACACGATAGTGTAGTCTGTTTTCCTTTGTCAAGCATGCTTACCATGCTTTTATTTGAAAAGTCTTTATAATACTCTTTTTCTTTACCTTTGTTTTCTTGTTTGTTTTCCATTTGAATTAAAACAATGCAATTCCAAATAGAAACAAAGCCTGAATGAGATGTTGCAACAGTTATAGAATCATCCTGTTAACACATCATACTGTTTTCTTAATAAAAAATTCTCTTTCCTTCTTGGACAGACTTTTAAGTGTTGTCTATTTCTAAGACCCCTGTGAATTCATCTTTATAAACCACAATACAGTCATTTCTTAATCCCTCTTTGGATAAAATAAGTAACTTTGACTTCTCATCTCTGTTAACGTTGATCAAGATTTTCAGATTTAAGAGTCTTCCAACAGTTTCAGCTTTTCTGAACATTTGTAATTTTGAAGCACCTTTGTCAAAGTAGAATTGTATACAGCTATGTCACCACCCAACAGTCCTGTATCTGAAGGCTGTACCAAATGCCTTGGAACATTGTTCTGGGAGCTCCTCTTTAGTTGGCTAACCACTGTGACCCCTAAATCCTTTTCAGAGTCACTGCTTTCCAGGACACAGTCTCCAGTCTTCCAAACGTGACCTACATTCTTTGTTCCTGCTGAATGACCTTGCATTCAGCTGTCTCAAAAAGCATGTTCAAATGATCCTGGCTTACTAAAGGATGTCAATTTCCCTACAGAAAAACTGTTTTTTCTTTGCATTATTTAGTGCTTTATGCATTTTATGTCATCTGAAAATTTTCCCTTTAATGTTGTTAAACATTTCTTCAGATCACTCATAAATTTATGTAGGAGGGGAGGACAGCACTTTCTGACATGCGGGGCTCAATCCCCCAAGGCAGCGGTGTCAAGGGTGTGTTCACAGCTCATTCCACTTGTCAGAGAGGCGCTCAGCTCTCGGGATGCCACTCCAGGCCAAGGGAGCTGGTGCTGATGCTGCCGCGTATGCCCAGTGCATCGAACAGCCTGTGCCAGCTCCCAGCTGGGATCTGAGCAGCTGGAGCGGCCCCAGGCAGCTGGGCACTGCGGAGCCACGGGCCGCGCTGCGCTGGGTTGGGAGTGCCGGCACCAGCCACACGTCGGGAAAAACCCACTTAGGAAAAAGAGCAGAACTCTACCAGTTCCTCAGGAATTACCCCAGGGATGATGATTAGCTGTTTGTACTTACTTTTGTAGATCTGCCATTTAGCCATTTCACAATTAATTATTACGTGTTACACTGATTTTGTACAATGCTAATCACTTAATTAGGTTGATATACTGCTGTATGTCTGTTGCTTTACAGTAGGGTATGTCAATGCAGTCATCTTTATCAATCATATCTGACAATGTCACCCAGAAAACTACCCAATTTGATATGCTCATTGTCACTAATTACACAAGCATTTTCTGTATTGATCATGTCATGTATCAGGACTTCATTTGTTTCACCTTTGAGTGATTCCAGCATAGATACAATTATATAATCAAGTTTGTATTTTTTTATGTTGTGGCCCTGTAACCATGGCTTTATCCATGTCTTTATTACATCCTAGAATTTCTTGTATAGCAACATTGATTGTTCAAGGAAGGCCAGTAATAATTTCTTTTTAAACTACTCGTGTATTAAAAATTATTTCCGTATTATTTTAGGCAAAAACATATAGCATTCATGATTCATATTATGAAGGAATATTAGCTGAATATTCCTGTCTAGTCTGCATTGCTATTGAAAATTTCACCTGTTTCCTTTTAATAACAGTCCTATGAATTTGCTAGGATTGATTTTTTCAAAGTATTTTGTTTTTTTAATTCCTCCTTCCCCTTAGTATTTCTGGTTGTAAAATTTCTCACTGATAATTTCTCACGGTTTTTTTTGCTGCTTCACTTTTCCAGATTTAAAACAATGGGCAAAAGAAAAGTTTTTGCTTTATTATCTGTCCTTCTGTATTTCTCTTCATTGAAGCTGACAAAAAGACAATATTGTCTCTAACTGCACAACTGGATTTTTGAATCTGGTAAAATCATTCACTGTTACTGACTTTTTTTCTCATTTATTTGCTAATAACTGACTTCTTCAAGAAATTCATCTTTTTAAACTGCAGACCAGTAGTTAATTCTTTTTACATAGAGCAGATGTAATTACCTGCTGGTCATTGGATAAAATATTCTTAAAATTATTTCTACATCTTTGTCCAATGAGAAGAGGTCCCATACTAAAGCACACATATTCAGTATTGGAAAGTCATCTAATTTCACTTTCTGATACTCCATCAATGCTTTAACTATGTGAAAAAAAAAAAAAACCAAACCCTGCAGCATGGCTTGTCAGACTTCTGTCTCTTGTTTTCATTTCAAATATTATTATTTCAGGTAGGATCAAGGACATGTTTAAAGAGCTGTTTTGCTGATTTTATTTGCTGGTCTTTGGTTTAAACTAGTTAAAGGGAACTGATATTCTTTTCTGACTGGTAACCTTTAGCAGAAACATTTTAAATAATTTAGAATATGTATGTTAACAATAACCTCAACTCAATCTCAGTGGTATTCATATGCTCTAGCCTGAAGATTTTGGGACTGTCTTTTTCATTTGGAGAGACAGCTGGAATGTTTTATGAATATAAATCCACAAACTGGGGTTTTTTTGAATGACCTAAGAACAGCATATGTGGTAGTCTTTTTTACCAGTATTTTAAAAATAAGTATGAGGGTCTAGAGTTGGGATACAATTTTGCAAACATTACTTTTAAGAAGGAGCTGCTTCCCAAAAGAATTTAGAGTGTGAAATTCTTCACCAGCTATCGGCACTTTTGAAGTAAATCCCCAGATAATATATTTTTGCCGAGTGGGTCTTGTCAATCGGAAGAGGGCTGGAACATCACAGTAGCTGAGGTGGGATGATAGGAGAATAGGAAAGGGTAGGCATAAGCTCATCCTCAGGTAGGTAATCAGCCAGTGTGTGTCCCAAGTCACTAAGGGATGTCTGAGGGCAAAAAACAGGAAACACCAGGAAAGATCTCAGGTCATTCAAAGAGGAGAAATGAAGTGAGAAGACTTTAGTGACCTAGGAAGTGTCTCAGACTTTCACTGCATAGGAATAGTTTCTTCACCTTCTATTGTTTATTGTGACTCACAGGCCATATGAGATTGTCGAGCAGTGTCTCCTGGGCTCCATATCTCCTGTTAATAACCTGAATCAGATCCTCTGGGCTTTTTTCTGAGTGAGGATTTGGATACCATCCTCTTACACAGTCCATTCCCAGGTTAGAGGTGTAAGACAAAGCTGTTGCTGTAACTAGGCTACCACTGCTCTTCTCAAGCAGGTTGTGTGCTGTGGAGGGATGCTGGTCTGCTGCTTACATGGTCTGCACTGATGGGCCTTCCACTCAACCACCCCAGGAAAAAGAGCAGCAGCAGGTAGAATTAATTCCATTGCATTTGATTAAAGATTTATCTACATTATTGCTGAAAGTAAAATTCTGATTAATTTAGACTAAATTCAACCCTCAAACTATCATGGTAATCTTAGAGATTTCAGCCTGTCTAATACCATCATTTAATGACTAAATATTATTTAAGATGCTGAGCAGGAAACAATTTTATCTCCAAATTATCCAGAATATAAAGTCTAGAGAAATGCTCTTTAATAATATCTCTAGTGATGCTAATTTAGCCATTCTTAGCTACCATAAGGGTTGAGGTTCATCAGGTAAAAGACAAACAAAATGACCACAGTTACCAATCCTAAATATTGCTAAAAAATCCTAAGGTAATATGCAGGCAGTAAAAGTTTTATGTCTGACAGAGTGGACTAGTTTAATTAGCAGTGTTTTAATGAAGGAGTAATTGTGACTCTTGTGGTAACATGGCTCAAGGTAAAATTAGATCAAAGTATAATATTCCACAGTCATCATAGATTGTGTCAGGGATGCACAGACAACCAAATCAGCATACACAGAGGGAAAAGAATGAAAGTTAGAGACTCCCTGAGAGAAACTAAACAGCCAGTAAATGGAGAAGGCAACAAAATGTAGCTGACAGTCTTCCCATCTTACCCCAGAGAAAGAATTTAAATGCCTAAAACTGGACTCAGACTTTAGAAACCTAAATAAAAAAACTGAAATCAGCCCAACACACTACCCTTCTGGACAGTTCCAGGCACCTCCAGTTCTACTGCACCAAACCAGAATTAGCCCAAAAGTCATCAAAAACTTGACCTTGGAAAGTCTTCAGCCAGTGAATGACAATGATCTGGGATGATTCAAAATTAAATATCTTTAAGAGTTGCTATTTTAGAATTACTTGTTAAAAAATGTAAGGCAGAAGCTCTGTGCTGGCATCGATTGATGTTTTCTGTAATTTTAACACTCTCTGGATTGTCAGCTCAGTCCTATGGCAATAAATAGGGCCATTGTAATCTATAGGGTAACCATGTTTGGGGGGAGGGAATTGATAAGGTCTAGAAGAGAATAGGGTAGCTGGCCAATAACTCTTTTTCTGCTAGTACCATACATGGGTATGTGGTTACATTTTGAAAGTTTAGGTGTAGTCAATGTGAAATAAATTCACATATAGTTGTACACATGAATTTTGACAAAGAGATGCTTTTACCATTAATAGCCATAAAGAAGTCAAAGACAAATCTTAAGATTACATTCAAACCATTGTGGATAGAAAGGAAAGTGGTATTAAGAAAGTTAATCCACATGGTCTTAGATAATAACAAAGCAAAATCTCATTTGCCATGAAAGTGAAAATCAGAGTCCTCTGTTTTGAAGAGCTAATTAATTTTGCTTTAGTATACAGAAGTTTAGTGTAAAATACTCCTTGAAAATTTATGAAAAAGGCTGTTTTACATAAACAGAATTATACATCATTAAAGCTTTAAAGAACCTTAAATTGTGCATAGTTTAAGTTTGTGAAGCCTCAATAAAGGATTTTTTTTGTGGAAAATAGCATTTCTTTAGGATTGGCAATTAATTGATGATATTGCAGTAGATAGTGACACTGAAACTTGTCTCTTCTTTCTTCCTTTTTGGGTGGTGTCAGCCTAGGGGAAACTGCCTCCACACAATTATTATTGTTTTCTTACCTCGGTTTAATTTACCATAGTTATTACAGTAAGAATTATCTGAACAACAAAAAACATACTTTTAAGTTAAAAAAAAAAAAAAGACTGGATTTTTTTATGCTTTGGAGTATCATTGTGGAAGGAATCAGACATTATGTAGGTATGTGGACCTACCATGGACCCAGAAGCTGTCATAGAAGCTACTTTCAACCATTTTTCAATCTTGTCAATTTCACAATTTTCAGAGAAGGGGAAGATCTTTCATTTATCAGATTCCTTTTCAATTATTCCTAATTCATGAATTAAATTTCCTTTATAAGAGATCTCTCACAGTTATGTCAAAATTTTCATGATAAATTAAGTTTTCCCTGTAAAACCAGGAGACAAACTTAAACACTCACTTCTCACTTCATAACACCGCTGCCTGCTGTGATGGGAACATCTCACTTTTCTATGTGGCAAGTTATTTTGGGAATTAAAGAGTAACCAATGTCAAGGTTGCAGAGAAAGATCTAGCTAAGCTTTTTTTTTTTTTGGTCACTCTGAGCCTGCCTTTATTTGTCCTCTGTGGAATCTCACACTTCTCCAATCTCTCAAGCAGTCTTGGAGCTGAAGCACTCTATGATCCACGACTTTAGCAAAAGGGTTGGGTGAATTTGAGTCAGCAACTTGTGAAGTGTCAAGCAGTAAAACAGGTCCTGCCTCTCTTCCTTATCTGTCTGTGCCTCATGCATCCATGCAGTGTAGCACTTGGCTTTCCTAGTCTGACTGTTGTGTTCCTCAGAGGATATCTTAGCTCTGCAGTTCCTTTCTTCCCTCCCTTCCTCCCTCTGCTCAATCACATGTTATAAGGTGCCAGACACATCCCACACCATACCCCCATCTGTAATGCTCTCTCATGCACAGAAGAAAATACTTAAGGAATGTACAAAGATGTGAATCTTTGTCAAAAACAAAATGTGATTTATTTTTCAGAAGAAATAAATGTCTTAGAAAGTTTTCTTTTTTTTAACAATCTAAAGATATGTTTACATTAAGACATCTATTTTTGTGATAGTCAGCTATGAAGCCTCAGTTTTATCCAATATATCAAAAAATGTTGACTATGTCTCAGTTTTGTCCTTGCAAACTTGTTTTTGCCTCTGGTTTACAGGGTTCTTTTTTGCCCTTCTATCATTCTTTCAGCCTGTGTTCTCAAGCTATGACTCTTCTGGCCTTGTCTTCTCAGTAAGAGTCTCCAGGACCCATGGCTGTTGTCACTGACCCTTAATAGCTTCTATGTCTGTAAGAGTGGCTACACTGAGAGAATTTCTTCTCTGACTGTTTCCTCAGGCACAGTGCTGCCAGATCAGTCTGAATATAGCAAACATCCCATTAACCAAGCAACACACACAATCTCTCTCAGAACAGCACTAAATTTAACATGGTCATTAAAAAAAATGCTGCTAGGGATTCATCTCATAGACCTGCTACTATTCTGCAGCCTACAAAATAAAAGACTAGCACGCCATCTTAATTACACCAAATAATTATGAGTTGCAATCAGAGACTCCTAAGATACATTTACTCCAGAAACTGAGGGGAGCATATGAAAAGGGGAGGGAATTAAAATGAAGTTGATAATAAAGCTAAGATTTTCCTTACTATGCATGTTACCATGTCAACCTGAGTTATGCAGCATCACATTTGAGATCTATTCAAGACCCCTTCAAAAGCTTAGCAACTAACCAGGATATTATAGAGGGATTTTCAGCTGATTTTGACATCTTTTGCATGATAAATGCTACTTAACCACATTCTTTTTCTGGTTTAATATCAAATACAACTGAGCAAATGTTTAATTATATCCATGCAGATGGTTTATTATGTAAGAGATAATTACTTGTCCCACTTTTAAAGCACTAAACCATGCAGAAAACATGAAGCTCAATCATTTTAAGATGGTAAGTAATTTAATGTAAAGCATTATTTTTTGCATATTGCAGAGAAAATCATTAAATATTTCCCATGTTCTAGCTGCCTTCTTAATGTCAGCAGGGCTTTCCCCTGATGTCTGATAGTGGCCTAAAGCCTTTTATTGAAAATTGAAGCAATGTAAAGTTTGACAGCTAATCTTTCAGAAAATGCACCTTTCTTTATCCTTAAGTACTTAAATATATATAATGGTCTTTATAATTTAAAATACCTTACATATGTTAAGAGATTAGTTACAGTTTCAGCATAGATTTGAGCATTATATAAACTGGTACACAGCAGAAGTTGGTAGATAGATGTTAATAAAGAATTAAACATTTTCACCTGTTTCCCATGTTAGTTGAGCTATTTAAATGTTTTGAGAAATGAAAGATGCCAAAAAAAAAAAAAATCAAACTTAAAAGCAAAATAATTAAAAGCATAATAAGCCTGAATTTGTTCAACTTTGCACTCTCGGTAAAGAACCTGGACTTCTTTTTTTAGTAAAACATTATATTAAACCTGCAAAAGGGTATAACTCCATAAGTGATAAATCCATTGCACAATGTTATGAAAATCACTTAGCTAGATGAAAGTCACCAATAATGTAAAAGTGATTAAACACAATCTACCATCAGATGCAGCAAGTTCCCTCACTGTTAAGGCAGATGATGAAATAATTGTTCTCAGAACAGTAAAGCAAATGGAGTTTAGTCAGTTGCACATTTTGCCTATATTGCATCTTGGATGTCTAATGGTGAGAGAGCTTCTTAATCTTTTCTTAATCTTTTCCTTAGCACAGACACAAATACCCTTTCTCTCTGGCCAGGTGTCTTATTTCTTAATATTTTCAGGAATTCCAAATAGTTGAGCTCTCTTCTCCAATTTGATTTCAGTTTCCAGTGGCTGCAGATGCCTGGGAGGCAGTTGATGGATATGACTTGCTCGCCAAGGGCAGCAGGCTGGCAGTGATCCTCCAGAGAGTGTGAAGAGTCTCTGTGGGAGAATGGACACCTCAGCACTGACAAAGACATGCTGAAAGCTCAGATATGTACTCAGTTTGACTGTATTTGCTCCTTACTTTAGAGGAACTAATTTTTAATTGAGCATCACTGAATTTTATGAGTTTCGTGTCTTTAGCTAAACCAGTACAGAAAACCTCTACCTCAGCAAATGTCTGCCAGACAGATGAATTTATGCAATCCCTGCATGTTCCTTGGGCAGCTCATCATATTCCCCAAACACCCATAATCTCAGTACGAAAATTGTCTTCCTGTGCTACTTCATATTCCAGAATGAAAGTAAAACTACAGAATAATCAACACTCCCCTCTGGCTCACTTATGTTACATTTGCCCACAGATAGCATTCAGGAGCATAACCATACTGCCTACTTACTCGTGACTCAAACATGTAATTCCTGGGCTGTGGTTTCCAGGGATCCCGTATTTTATCTAATCCCTGATGATGCTAGATACAGAAATATACCAGCAGATCGTGGGTATCTGAACCCAGGATTACTTATGTTACTTGCTGTTTTCTCCTTTTCCATTGGCAAACAAAAGTAGGGAGCAAGAGGGAGAAAGAAGCAAAGGGCAAAGGTGGATTAGCAAGAAAGAAAAAATCAGAATACTGATGACTTTTCAGTTGTATGAATAGTTTAGAAAAATGTACCTATAGCAAAAGTTGTGCTTTTGTCAGGCTTATGAGATAAAAATAATATTGTTAGAAGTTGATAGCTTTATTTTGCAAGGGAGCTGAAGTGACCCTATACAGACTAAGGCTGAACTTCATATTAAGATGAATCCTTGAATATCTGGTTTGAAAAATGCTTTTTCCTCCTTTCTCATTTAACAGGGATTGCTTTATTGTTACTGGGCATACACAGTGAGTCCTTCAGTTTCCCCACGGCCACATACTGTATAGTGCAAAGCTGGAAGAATTGCCCTAGATTCTGCACCTTTTTTGCCATTCTGTCTGCATAAGAAGCCATGAAAACTGCAGAAAGAAATGTTGTAATAGCGATTTTCCTGAACTCCCTGCAGAGTTTTTGGTGTTCATACTTTTTCATTCTCGAGCTAGGGATGAGACACAAAGCTTCTGGGTGAGAAAGGATAAAACAAGCACAAAGCTGGGTGAAGAAAAAAGAGGAAACAAAGTAAAGATAGCTCTTTAAAATGTATGCTGCTTGTTATAGTATTATAACTGTGCTTTATAATAATAAGCATGTAAAATGTCACTGGTCTAATCAGTAGGAATGTGTGGTCCTATATGTATCCACTATCATATGCTCTCAGAGATGCAAGTTAAAAAGAAAATTATGAGTATAGGTTTCGAAGAGCACTAATTCCCACCTATATTGTATCAGCCCCATCTACATTTCATGGTGTGTCAACGTTAAACAAAGAGGTGCAGTGTGTCTACCAAACTTAAGAAAAGTAAGTTCATTAGATGATAGTCCAAATAAATCATGTATATGATTGGTTTTGTTACAAGATACGATAGATTAAAATACTCTCCCTTAGGTACATAAGGAGTCCTGGCATGTCTTCCCACAAGTAGAATCCAGGAGAACAAAAGCAGAACAGGTATATTCCTGAATTTGTGAAAATGTACATGTGTATGTGTGCTGAGAACTGAGGGAGTGCATAGCTATATGGCAAAGAGGGGGTGATTGCCCTGTGGGGGCTGAGAGGAAGAAACAGGCTGCTGTGTTGAAATCTGAGGGGGAGAGTCGTTATATAAAGTTGAAAGACAAGGTACTGCCTACAAGCCTGATATGAGAACATATACCTTGGGCAGAATCATTGACACTGAGAGAAAAGCAGGAAAAGGAAAGCATATATATGGATGCCCAGGTACACACATCAGACACAATGCAAAATAGGACAAGGAAGGTTAGCTGTTTAGTATTTGTACACATCCTCTTATGTTGTACCTCTTAGCCTCTCCATCCTTTTCTCGTCAGTTTCTTAGGCATTTTTTTTCCCCCTTGTATACAGGAATGAGCTAAAATTCAAAGGAAAGCAAATTGCCTTGTTTAGGTTTTTTGGTTTGGTTTTGTTTTTAAAATGAAATACAATACAGCAGCCTTAAAAGAAATTTAGTCTATGCCAAGCCACCATAAATCTACCCCTCAGAGAGCCAGGGTCAAACCTATAACACATATAATATATATAAAACACCTGCTATTTGAGAGGTACAGACCATTGGTTTCTCAGGCTTTCATTTGAAAGCGTTTGCCATGGTGTGATTTGTGCAGCACTCGCAAGCATATGCTTCCTATCTTAACAGTGCTAAAGAAAATACTGCCATTTATTTTATGATTCAGTATATTGCAGTGGGGGCCCTTTGCATGTGACTGCAATACAAATGGCATATAAACAACCCCTAAAATCAGGGGAGGGGGAGAGGGGTGTTCTAATGGGCCACTGGTATGAGGTATTCTTTTATCTTCTTAGTCCCAGTTTATGTTGTATTCAGGGAGTTCTTTTTCTTGCAAGTATTAGGCTATGTGTCAAGTATTAAGGCATTTATAAAATTAACAGTTCTATTACACCAGCAATTGGAAACTGGCATCAGTTGTTAATCAGACCAGTAGCCTGTGGAAATGAGTACTGTGTGATAATGGGAGAAGGGGGCTATGTGTGTGCCCATTCATCTCTGCCTCTCCCTGCTGAGCACTCTGGAAAGCCTATTGTGACATTATGCCCGGGGTTTAGCAGAGGGAACATGGTTGTGTCTTGCCATGCCCAGCAGAAGACAAACTGTTGAGGTGCCTCTCCCCAGAGGTCCCGGGGAGAGGGACCCTGCAGTGTATGGGTCTCTCCCTGTCCCCATGTCATGTGTGGCCTGTGCCTGTCTTCTCATTGGTTGTTGGGGGTTCCCCGGGCTTGGGAAGAAGGGGGGGGTCTCGTGATTGTGTGGTCAGTGAGCCATGGGACCTCAGCCTGATGAGGCTGGAGGGAAATAAACATCCATCAACATCTACAGAAATATCGCTTCATCTTTCCTTCCAAGTTCATCGCTGTCTTACACTTGTTGTAAGGATTCCCCATTACAACAACAAACCCTTTACCCTTCTGGCCACACAGTTCTGAGTTAAAGGACTCAACACAGAATGATGATACCAGGTCTGCCTCAAGTAATGACAGACAGCATCTTCTCAGCTTAGTTTCTACCCTGGATCTTCCTAAAGCTTTAATCCTACAGCTTGTCCTTCACCCTGGTGTGCTTCTGGGGTCATCAGATACTGTCTAATTGTCTTTTTGCTCCTATTATCCTGGTAGAATATATTTGTGAAGTATTCCCATGTATCCTTGATGGCAAGCTCAGTCTCTCTACTGCCTTCTTTGCAGACACAGATTTGCAATAAAACACAATAAAATGAAGAGCAGTGATGATCTCTGAATATTGTCTTACTTTCCCCAAAAGGGACAAATGAAAACTAAATAGGAAATGAAAGTTTCCACTCCTCTCCTAAACGTTGCTATTACAGCACTTGGTTATGAAATTTCAAGGGCTGGAGGTGTGTGTCTGCAATTGCATTACAGATTTCTATGAAGTATCTTTGGAAGATCTTTACTGAAAATGTTCTTTCTAAGATTGGTTTTGAAAAAGAGGTGAGGAGATACATGTTATGTTTATGTTTCATGTTTTATCTTGACTTCAGCAGCAAAAACTCATCATCAGACTGAAGATGTTTGGAAAGTAATATTTCTCCTGATTACATTAATTGCAAAATAGAACCAAGTCTATTCTCCTTTGATTTGAAGTATCTTCCTCAGTAATTACAGATATTAAAGTTTGACCTTTGGCAAGTGATAGAACGACAGCTTAGGTGGGAAATCTGTAAAACAAAAGGTTTGTTTTCTAAAGGTAAACAAAGAAGCAGTTTCTAAATAACTAAAAAGACAAATAGAGAACAAATATTAGAGGGATAAGATGAAGAAGATATCCAAAAATAGACCTGAGCATGAATGAGATTGTGTCCTGACTAATACAAGACAGATAATGCAATTATTAAAAAAAAAATCAGAATTATGACATAGAAGAACATTTACCTATGTGCTTATTGAAGTATGCACTTATGCCCCCTAGAAATCAGTGGACCTTAATTACTTACTTAAATCTTCGCCTTTCGTTAAACTGTAAGAATCCCAGAATTTTACTTTGTTTAGAAATAACATAAAATAGTGTGTGTATGCCTAGTAGCTTTAAGAAAATGCTAGGGATTGAAGAAAAAGGGTAATTATATAAGGAAAGATTATATATGCTGTTCAAAACTGTGAAAACAGCTCTGATGAATGAACTCAGCTCCTCTAAAGCATAGCCAAGTTTGCCGAGCTGAGAAGCTGTGTAGAGCTGTTCATCTCAGGTTTGCTCATTTATATTTAAGAAAATTCCACCCTGATTCAGCACATTGCTAACAGTAGCAAAATTCTTAATAAAATTTCAAGGGTTGCAGGAGCAGTAGACCTTTGGCATAGGAATAAGAGCTGGGGATGGCTATAACAAAGTCTAGTTTAACTGGACAGTTTCTCCAGATCAAAAAAGCATCCATTTTCCTACAGGTTAGTATTCCCTGGACTGCAGATGTTTTTATTTAGAGGTCATGGTGGAACAAAGTTATACCAGTTTTACTCTGAACACGGCTTGGGACCAAGTGCAAAAAATACCTAAGTACACAACTAATCACCAAGACCCAATGGAGCCAGTTGCATTAGTAAAGTAATATTACTGCAGAAGCGTATGTCAAAGACAAATACATTTTGTGGAATGATGCACATTAAAGTGTGTGGATACCTCAGCAAGGTGCAAAACCTATGAAACAGACTCTATGGCACCAAAGTACACGTATTTTCTGCAGTAGGGTGGAGCAGTGGAGGGCAAGTTTTCTGTTGGTAGTTTGTTGCCAGTAACACAATTGTTTGCCATCAGTTGCCTGAATAACTGGTAAAGCTTAGTTTCTTTGGCTGTACCTACATTGCTACAGGCATTTCCTACATGGAGAACCCTGCACTACGAGGTGCAGGAGGGCTCCTGTCTACACAGGGACTTCCCCTGCCTGAACAAGCTGGCTGCATCCAAACCAGCCCGGAGCTTCCTCCTCAAGGACCTACATGGTGTCCTGGTTGCTGATAAACATAATTGCTTTTTAATAGCTTGTATACTCTAGTAGAATTTGAAAAAAATGTTTCAGCCTGTCAAGGTCTGTATTTTTACAGCATGAAACAGAAAAAATGTATTACCTGTTTTGGGGAGACATGTAGGGCTTCTTGAGGATGTAAAGCCCACTGAGAGTGGGTTGCAAGAATGTAACGCAGGACTTAATAGCTTGTGTAGGGTCATACCATCTTTGGTGAACACTTTTTGGACTGAATTATCCCCAGAACTGCACCTACACTTTATTTTGTGGGGAAATAAATGTTTCTGTCCAAAAGAGTGCTTACCCTGATGCAGTGTATATGGTATTGATGATCAGGGAACCAAGACCCAGAAGACCACTGGAAGAGTAAGATATTTGGTAGTTCTGAACTACCCCTTGAGAAAAGGTTATGAATACGCAATTCCCCATTAACCATTCAGAAAGCCCAAGAGTGCTCTGAAAAAATCTAAATAAGTCACCTGTGAAAAATGCCAATATGAATCTTATTGCTCTTCCTCATTCAACTGCTGCAATATAAAATGCTTTTTGTTTGACAATCTCTCTCTTATGGTCTCCCTCTAGGATTGAAAATAAATGCATTTAAAAGTTATTTTACCATCTCCTCCTATTATGGGCTCAGGCTGACTTTTAACAAGAAATACAATTTCAAAGAAATCTAACTCAGTGCCTTGCTCTAAATTAATTACATTTGTTTGCATCTTTCCTTTAGCACTGCTCATGTTAACCACTTAAATGGCACGTGGGTCCCCGGTTTCAGCTTCACCAATCCTGTAGTTATGAAAGGCAGTGTTTTATCTCCCGTTTCAAGAAGTAAAAAAAATTAATTAATCATACAGTTAATTATGAGGAGCATAGAAAGGTGTGAGCTGGGTTCTAGGAGATCCACCATTGACTTAATTCAAAGCTATAGGATACCCAAGAAGAGCAGTCATAAGAAGGTGAAGCTTAAAAAAGTTGTTTGTGCTCTTAGGCATCTGAACCCTTTCACAGGTGACTGTGCTTCCTATAAAGTACACAGGAGGAACAAGGAATATCAAAACAGGCTGCAAAGCCGAGTGAAATGAATGTTGTAGAGCTCAGAAGGTTTTAGGTGTGAGCCATGCTGAGTAGCTCACCCATGAAGACTGATGGTCCTGGACATGCAATGCCCCAGGGTGCGAGACACACACAGCAAGCATTGCATTCCAAAAAGAAAGGATATTAGTCAACTTCAGGTGCCTCAGTCCTTAGTTGGCAGCTGTATGGGGAGTTGCTGGCGTAAGACTTTCTTGCTGTTCTCCATATATTCAATGAGAGGAGAACATTGACTTAAAGAAACATTGTGATCTGTGAGAAAATGAGCAGCCAATTGCAGCAGACTACAGCAGATTTCAATCTACCAGGCACACTACAAAATAAAATGTATTAAGATGACTTTAACTGCATAACAGTGCAGAAACACTGTATTCTTTGGTACTCTATTTCACCATTATGTAAAAAAAAATGAAAATTAAAAAAAAATCTTCAGGCTCAGGAGCATTTAAATATTAATATTTCCTATAGATCTGTGATCTTGTTAAAAGTACATGTTTTACAAATGAGGTTTTTTGAATGAATAGCAAATGTAATTCACATATTTAAAATTTATTTCCTAATGGATGATCTTATTATCAAATTTACTTTTTTAGCAGAACAAGGCCTCATCAGAGAGTAAAAATCAATTGTTTTATAAAGGGAAGTTCTACCATAGTTATGCCAGAAATCTTCAAAAACTAGTAGAGCTCTATATAAAATTAACTATTTTAGGAACTAAAATGTATGGGGTTAGAATGCTAGATGATACTGGGAAAAATTTCAAGAGGTAATTGATTTGTTTCAGTAGAGATCTAAAATAAGCTCCATTAGATCAAGTAATATTTATAGAAAACAACTTCAAGAGAAATCAGCTTCATGGCAAAAATCACTACATATTACACAGCCCCTTGGGAACCTCCATGCTGTTAAGCACTGTTTGAAAATTGTGCTTTCCTTCAATTAAATCTCAGATAAGTGAAGCTCTTCTTGAATTACTTAGAAAATAATTTTAAAAGTTGGTTGTTCATGTCAGCTCACCATATGAAAAAAAAATATACAAACGTTTGTTTACTGGGTTATGCAACATATTCAGGGGCTATTGCAGTCCCAAAACCAAGAATGGGTCAGGAACAAAATAGGGTAATAAGGAGTTACATGGTATATGATAGTGCTCAACCTCCAGCCTTCTGACCAGCAAAATACCTGTGTTCCAGATTAATGCAGAACTGCAAAAAGTAGAGTAAATCAGAAGGCTCAAAATACTGCTTCTCAGGTGACTTGGATAACAGGTAAGACACCAGGCTTGGGTAACAGATAAGACTACTTTAGATTAGCAGAACTCCTTCATTTCTTGCACTCCTCCACTGCAGTGTTCCTTAGCAAGACAGCAGCTTTGTTCTCAGTAACTCCAAACTGTTAAGGTAGCCCTCAGAGAGAAAAGACCAATTTCAACTTTGTAAAGGAAGATCTGTAAATAATGAGGAGCATAGCACTGTTACATGATTTATGTTAGGTATTAGACAGTAAAAGTTTACTGAATCATACACAACAATCTGGCTGAGCTTCACTGGTCTGAATTCGGTCCATTGCTTTTGTCTAATACCCTATGCATGTTGGGCCCTGCACATACAAGTTCTCAGTGTAACAGGCATTTGTGCATTCCAAATTCTTTGGTCGTGTAAAACAATTTAAATTTCAAGTATAGTGTAACAGGTTAATTGTCTGAGTTGACCATAAATCACAAAAATCTTAACATTTTAAGAATTACTTCAGCACAATAGTGATTTTACGTCTCATTTTCTTCACACAAAACTTTAAAAAAGTATGATAATTGCCTTATTTATATGCTAAAAAAAAAAGGAAAAATTCAACCAGGTTAATGGATTTAATTAAACTAATTTTAAAACATAGCTAATGTCCAGATTAGCCTTCCATCCTGCATTCTAGCCAGAATCTAGATTGTCTTCTGTGCTCTTCTGATGTACATGATGATTCCCACAGGATTCCATAGTGACAACACTGTGTGTATTTGTAGACTATCTTCAGATCCCATTTTGGTGGCTTCTAGAAGAATCTGTCTCTAACTGTGCATGAATCTGCCAATTCTTCACATCAGCACTGACAGTCCACAGGCAATCTAGTGAGTTGAATTAATTAGGAAATGTTTTGGGTTTTTTTAAAATTCTTTATTTGGATACTAAGTCATTTTAGCTGCTCTTAGTCATCATGCCTGATTGCTCTTAGGCATGTCACAATATTCTCAGGCAAAACAGACAAGGCTTTCCACACTGTAAGGTGAAATCTGACCACATATTTATCAATAAGTCAAAATTTCTATGTGATTATTTACTTCATTCAATACACTTTTAAAAGTTAATTGTTTTAATGTCTTTATTACATCCCCTTCCCATTTTGACAATGCTCAAGAACTACATGAAATTTCAAATTAATATTGGCCTTGGTGTGTCAAACTGATTAGTGCTTGTTACTAGGATTTTATATTCCAGCACTGTGAGCTCAATTGTTTTCCAGTACATTGCATGTATTATTTTACAGCAAAGCTTCAGAGACTTTTTTGCTGCTGAAAGCCTCTTGCAAATTCATTCTGTTTTGACTGGACGACAGGATATCAGCAGGGGATGACTAAAAACCAGCAATAAGAAAAAAAACTTTTCCCTCTAGGAGACTCACACTCAGCTGGAATGCAGACTTCCCTTTGGCTAGGAAAGAATTTTTAATTATGTAGAAAGACTAACTGAATAAAAGGGAAAATGTAGATAATTCATGACTGGCTTCACCCAACAACAGCAAGAATTCATCTGATTATTTTCAAACAGAAAGTAATTATTACAATATTCAGAGTATGAGCAATAAACTACTTCTTCAGGTACTCTTTTCTGTTCCCTAGAATAAAACACCCCAATGTGACTGTGTCATTTAAACTTTTGTAAAGGGAAGAAAATCCTCTGATTCTTCTTATGCATATTCTGATCAGCTCATGGAAATGTCAGTCTTCACACAAGTAACTGGTGTGTGAAAGTCTTCAGCATTCAAAGGAAAAGGGAAGAAAAAAGCCTGGATAGTCTGCCTTCACTGTAATCACTCAGGTTTTTAATCAAATGGTACTATCCCAATTTAAAGAATTTGAAGAGTAAAGTCCAGAACAGAAGTTAATCAAATAAATGTGAGAGCAGCTGTAAGAACTGCCCTTCTTTGACACAGGGGTGTACTGTTGGCTTTTGGTTATCTTGTCCGCTAAAGCCACCACGTCCTTCTCTGGAAAGCTGTTTTTCAGCTATTGGTCCCCAGCCAGTGTTGGTGTCTGGAAGTTTTCTGTTCCAGAGGTTCAAGTTTGAATTTCGTGCAGTTTTTGGGGTGGCTTTTTTGTTTGATTGTTTTGTTTTTGGTAGTTTTGGGGTTTTTTTCAGGTTTTTGAGGTTTCTGAGGCTCTTATATTCAACCCTAAATTAAGTGAATTTTTTATAGATTTGAAAAATCAGCTAAAAATAAAAGTAATTAAAATATATTATCCTTCAGATGGAAAAATTTCTCTGCTGAAAGGCTTGTCAAGTATCATGACAGGCTGCCCTTGGAAGTGATTGAGCCACCATCCCTGCAGGTATTTAAAAGACTTGTAGATGTGGCACTGAGGGACATAGTTTAGTAGTGGACTTGGCAGCGTTGTGTTAACAAAGATCTTATCTGGCCTAGAAACTTGCATCATTCTATGATTCTACAGTTCTTGGAAGCACTGCAAGCCTGCAAGGCTGCATTCTGCTTACCACTGAGTAATGTCTGAATGCAACTGGTGATCCTAACAAATAACCCTTGGTTAGAGAATTATTTTCCAGAAACAGAAGGTCAGTAACTCAGACCCAATTCTTTAGTTCATCTTCGGACCCACCATTTTGCTTTGACAAAGCAGCAGTGTAAAGATTTCATTTTTGGAGGCACTGTAGGGCTGAAGGAATCTTCTCAGTTATTTTTTCAAGCTTCAAGCTTCTTAGATAAGACATTTTCATACTGAAAGCAGACATTCTTACTTATGAGTCTGATATCTGTTCTCCTTTGAGGGACTTAGGTTCATTTATGTCCAGTAGGTATGGGTACAACCATTTCAGGAAAACAAGATACTGGTATCTTTATAATGATTATGCAGGTATTACAGGTAAAATATTTTGCTTTCAAGTTCTCCATGGACCCCAAATGATGGTGGTCTAAACAGCCTTTAATCTTCTTATTGGCAAACTGACAGTGTTCTGCCTGGAATAAAAAAAAAAAAAAAGGACATGATCTTATTATTGCTATTATTACTTGCAGCACAGTTTCTCCTGCTGCTGGCAAGGGTAATCAAGGTGATGGAAACCCACACACTTGATTCTCACTCAGTATATTAAAAGATGTGAAGAGGCAAGTCCTGAGCTCCTTAAATTATATAAACTTCAACTGAAAAAATGGATACCTGAATAGTAATTTACATTTAGGATTAAGTTAGGCACATAGTAGCCATTGCTTTAATAAAAATGCAATAATTTTTTTTAATCTGGCTCTCATCTCATATTTGTGTTGGTAATGCCATATATTAAAAAAAAAAAAAAAAAAAAAAAAAAAAAAAAAAAAAATCATGTTTTACCCTGCCCAGATAACCAGACATTTAACATAACACATTTATATGATGTGTTAGGAATTTAATGTCACAAATCGCAAAATTTGCTTTCCCCAAATAAACTCTCTCTACCTACAGATGCATATTTCAAACTGTTCTGCAGTGCTTCCAAACACCAATCAGGAAAATATAAGACTCTTTAAAGGCTAGTGATAGATAAATTCCCTGAGGAGAACAAAGGGATAAGGAAGGTTCTTGAAAGACACTGCTGAGGCATTTTCAAATGACAAGAACTGTTGGCAGCACCAGAATAAGCAGAAATAAGTGATCTTGTAACCTTTTGCTAGTGCTTAAATTTCTGTGCCTAGATCAAGCCTCAGGACAGAGATGGCATGCTTTTGTTAAGTTCTGTTTGTTATTTCACTTTTACTGATTTCCTGTCTTTAAATAATCCAGAACAAACAATACACACTGTGCTAGAAATTATAGCTGTGGTCCATCCTGTGCTCACCACAGCAAGGAAGGAACTCTGGTGGAGATGGTCTAACCTATCCAGAACATCATCCCACCTTCCCATAAGAACCCTTGAGTTGTGTGAGTCCATTCCTGTGGCTGTCCTGCCTGTAGACATCTGTGATTGTTAGATGGAAGCTGAATAGAACAGACAATTGCCTCTCCATTCCAGATAGCTACATGGCCTTTACTTTCCCTGCATCATTTACCTTCCACATAATTTTTCATTCCACACATCCTAACACACATTGATGACTTATTTTAGGCACTCAGCTGAGTTTTCTCAAAGGTGAGAGGGAAATGTCAGTGAAAATGCACTTGCCTCAAGAATTGAATCATATTCTAGGTGCAACTCCCTTGCTTTCTTGGTCTTGAGAGGGGATCTTAAGACTATTTCCCAACTTAAGGAGGGCTCATAACTCCCATAGGCTGATAAACGGATAATTTCCTGAACAAGAGGAAAAAAAAAAAAAAACAACAAACCCCTCCCCCCACAGATTGCCTAAATCTTTCTAAGATTTCTGGAGTTCATTGAAATAATACTTGAAACATGATTTCATGTAAGAGAATTAAAAAATTAAAAGAAAAAGAGTCTTGACCAATCAGATTTTGTCATATCCCTGACTACTGTATCCTCCTGCATGCACAAAGTGTTTTCACTCATGGAAACCTGTCTTAGCAAGGTTCAACTAGCAAATATGGAGAAATGAGAAGGTACTTGCTTGGTACTTCAGAGCTGAGGGCTGAAGTTAAGGAAAGTGGGATTCTGGCATGAAAAACTGGATTAATGCAACCTGCACTTACCCACCATCAGAGAAAGAAATAACTTATGGTCTTTTTAACCACAACTGCTTTACTCCTTTTTCTGTATTTCCATGGAGCTCAGCTGCAGACTGGCTGGCTGACCTGATGGGAATGAGGAGATGGGCACATATGTCAAAAAAAAAAAAAAAAATTACAGTTGCACACTGCCTGTAAACCAGCCCAGCCAAGGCCTCCAGCAAGATCCTCAGGACAACTGAAAGCCACACCCATGCTCAAAGCATCTTTAAATTTGATTATTCCTTTTTGTTTGTGAATGGAAACCTGAAGGTCACTTAAATCAAATCTGGTTTAAGACTCGTGAAGTAGCAGTGCAAACTATCAACATTTCTTTGACAAGAGTATTGCAAGTGGTTTGCTGCAGTCTTGCATTGCCTCTCCTGTTGGCACATAGCTCCTTTGGCAGCTGTGATGAGTCAAAATTCTCCCTCAGTGGCTGTTGTATGGTTGTTTCTACTGAGTTTCTGAGTGCCGTATTCTGGTGTGTTTTCCAGCTCATTAGCGAAGGTGATACATAATCCTGAGACAGAAGTCTGGCCCTGGTTTCTGGAGACCAAAGCACTGCACAACATAAATATTAAACTGTCAGAGCTGCTTGTGGGAATGCTTCCAGGTAACTCGCAGCAGGGTGCAAAGGGACTTGGTCTCAGGCAATATCCATGACAGATCTTCATATACTTGGTGCCATTCTGATGACATGTACAGCCACACAAACAGCACTCAGAACAATGGCCTAGGCTATTATAAGATTAAGAGAAACTGCTCCTGACAAGGAAGAGGTTATAAACTTGCCAAGATCATAGAATCATAGAATCCTAAAATGGCTTGGGTTGGAAGCAACCTTAAAGATCATCTCATTCCAAAGCCCCTGCCATGGGCAGGGACAGCTTCTCTAGACCAGGTTGATCAAAGCCCCATCCAACCTGGGCTTGAAGACCTCCAGGGATGGGGCATTCGCAGCTTTTCTGTGCAGCCTGTCCCAGGGTCTCACACTCTCACAGTATTTTTTTTCTAATACCTAATCTAAATCTACACTCTGTGAGTTTAAAACCATTACCTCTTCTATCATTACATGCCCTTATGAAAAGTCTCTCTCCTACTCTCTTGCAGGCCCCCTTTATATTCTGGAAGGTGCTACAAGGTCTCCCCTGAGCCTTCTCTTGTCAAGGCTGAACAACCCCAACTCTCTCAGCCTGTCTTCTAGTGCATGATGAACAGACCTGGTGTATGACACTCAGCAGTGAAGAAGAATGATTGAGATACAGATCCCAAAGGACCCACATCTGTCAGGAATACCTCTGTGACATGACACAGGCTGGTGCTGACAGAAGTCCAGGCATCAGATGCCTCTTATGAGTTCTTTCATTGCTTCGAAGTGTTTTTGCAATGTAATGATAGGGGAAAAAATCAGTTATGCACAGAGACATATTTTTAGGCAGGGTGTAAAATACTGTAGAATATCTAGAATGACTTCTGAATGCCTGGAAAATCCTGTTTTGCATATACTTTGTATAACCAGATAGTACTGGAGGAATTACTTAAACATCATTTCCCCCCTTTATTAGCTTCAGGAGATCAAAGTAATAATTTCATAGTAATAACTTCATTTTATCATAGTTGCAATAGTAATAACTTCATTTATTTTCTAGTTAAAATAATCAGAAGAGCTTATAGCCTCCTTGAAAGCAAGCTGTTTTGTAGTAGTTGCTTAATGAATTAACAACAGCTCTCACCATCTTGGCTTCCTCTGGTAGGGGGAAAGCAGCTCAAGTTCTTCCCAAGGAAACTAATCCCATTTCACTACATGTGCCCTTGTTTTGTACCACAGTGGAGGAGCTCAGAGGCAAAACTGTTGCGCTCCTTGAAAATTAATATTCACAGAAGTTGTATGTTACAACATCTCAGCACTATCCAGTTAACTTTTTCTAGTTAAGTCAACTTAAATATATTTCTTAGTCTTCTATGTCTTTTACAGACATTCATGTGTAGTATTTGCCCTTTACTCTTTTCATTATTAAATTACGATATTGTAAATCCAGCATTTAGAAACTTGGTAAAAAGAAGAGCCAAATCAATGACGAGTTTGCAAATACTTTAACCTTCCTTTCACATGTTCCATATTGCAGTGACAAATCATAATCTGATAGTGGGGGACCTTTCACTGTTTTGTTTTTGTTTCTTTTCTAGAAATCTTGCATATTGGAAGTGATTTAAGTGCATTGCCTCCTTTCCCTGCCAATACATGGTAGTTCCAAACCAGCCAGGCTGATGTGAGTGGCAGTTCTGTAGGAAACTCTGCAGTGGCAGTCATGGTGTTTAGTTTCTGACAATAAATTCCTGCTAACTCATTACTGGAAGTTTGAAAGAAGACGGGCCTGTGCTTTCATCCTTCCAAAAGTTGGGGGAAAGAGTGTGTGCTATCATTACAGCCAGGCAGTTTTTATTTCCCATCTGGCTAAGTGTCAGTCTTTTAAAAATCCAGCTTAAAGACTCATTTTACAGCACACACCAAAGGCAGATTCTCAGGTGAGCTGGATGGTGTAGAAAAGTAGACAACAAACACTGATTTACAGTCATGGAGAGAGTCCAGCTGCGAAGCCACACTTCTGTGTTAATCTTAAAGGGAGTTCAAGAAAAGTTGAGAGTTTAATCTGATCTTTGTGCTTCTGGTCTATTTTTGCTTTGGAATGGGGAAAAGGTTGGTTTCATGTTTCAGTTCTTATGCAACAGAACAAATTTATAAAAATGTTTACATTTTTTCCTGAAGGTTTTTGCTCTGACTGTGCCTATTATAAAAGTGTTGTAACAACAAGACCTCAAAAAAAATGTTTCTTGCCCTTAGGTTGTGCAAATAGCAGCAATGTGTGCCCTCTGCCAGCACGACTCAGTGACTTTTAAGATGAATAAGAGGGCCTTTATAACTCAGTTGGTTCTCCTTCCTCAATAACTACATTCTCCTAAATATACAGTTCTTTTGTCTGATGAAAAAAAAATCAAAGAAAAAAAAATTGAAGCAAAGAAATGGAGGAAAGCATGGACCATAGGCAAGGCTAGTTCATTTGCCAGCACTTTGAAGAAGGAAGCAAAAGGCAGAAAGCAGAACTTTGCCATATAATTTTTTGTTATTTTCTCTACTTTTCAAAGCACGTTGGTTATTTGATCTCTAGCAGAGAGGCACTGTAGCCATTTTTACGCCAGAGGCTTATATTTATATACCCCTTTTAGAACTGTATTTCACAGTAAATGGCAAGAAAAACTACCAACTGATCTTGAAAACAACTTGCAAGCAAAGTTGGCAAGCTATACACCACCGTTCTCTTAATTTTTCTTTCAGAGGTTCACTTTCACTTTTTTCCTTTTTTTTTGGATTATGCTCTCCCAATGAACGTGGTGCTACTTGACCTTTAAATGTCAAAATCCTTTTGAATGGCATTACTGTGAGCTCTGGAGCCAAACATCACATGTGAATGGCTAATATACATAGGAATCAATAGATATATTTCATGATGCACAGCCAGGCTTATGAATTCATTTTATTATTCCTATCACCTCCCCACTGCCATGAAAACAAATTTTCATCTAGCTACTGCTATTTTAAGAAGAGAGTAGGGAGAGTATATACTGGCAGGCTGATTGACATAAGTCAGCCAACTCTTCCAGCTAAAGGTCTGAGTGTGCAAGCTGTTTCTTGTGGGTGGATCTCTATGCTTAGATTGAGAAGCCTGCAGAATTTAAAATGAAATCAGCTACAGCTAACTTACAAGACATAAACTCATGTTTTAAAAGTTATTTAAGTGAAGAAACAGAGAGTGAAGTCACTTTACATATTGTTATTATTATTATTATTATTACCATTTTCCACTTGCTCCCGATCAGTTTTAATATACCAGTGTTCTCTGTATTTTTTGTGTATGTTTCTCTCAGGGCAGTAAGAAGAGGTTTCATCGCTCCATCTACCTGGATGAAATCCAAAATATGAGCCAAGTATCCTATGTGTTTCCTTCAATAGTTATGGAGAAAGGCAGAGCAGGGGAGCCAGAGATGAGGAGGGAACTGAAAATATTCCCAGTACAGCTGACAGTTTCATTCAGGCTCATCTCTCTAACTCAAGGGTGTTTGGCAATGATTCAGCCATAAGGGATGTTCTGTACCAATCTCACTTAGGACAAAATGCAGATTTTGTCCAGTTCTCATGCCAGTAATGAAAGGAAGATTAAAGGGCCCTTTCCTCCATCAGTTTCTGAAGCAGAACGTGGCAGATTTTGAAACCATTAATTCAAAGGAATGTCCATGGCACACAGCAGAACAGAGTATGGATTTCTACTTGTGGCTGTCCTTTTGCCTGCAAATGTAGACTGCTCTCTTTTACCCTTTGAAGGATCCTTGTCCCTACAGAGAAAACATTTAGCCTTCAGGAAGGGAAGATGAAAAACATTATTACCTTGCCACGACTTCTCACACTCACTTGGTCTAGACTGGTGGAAGTGGCTGCCACAAAGAATCAGGATCAGGGCTCTGGTGTGCTGCAGAAGCAGTCCATGGCCTGAGCAGCCTGCAGGAAACTAGACACTGCAGAAATCTGGGTCTTACATCTTTCTGGGGGGCCAGCCAATAAACCCAAAGAATAATCCCATTCTTTGGTGTACAAAAAATATAAGCATGCGCAGTTTCTACCATTCATTCAATTTTCTTGTTTAATTTTTCTGAGTTGGAGGACTCTTGCAGGATTTAACCAGTAATGCCTGTCAAGCTCAAGCTGGAAACACCTCTAGAACATGACAGAATTATAGTGCTTACAACGCCCACAGCAAACAGTTGTTATCCCACAGACAAGTGAGAAATTGAGTCACCCTATCATCATCATCTCCTACAGCCCCGCCGAGTGTCCTAATTATAACATCATTCCATATTCAGAGCTGTCTAAATAAAATGAAGCCTTAAAGGTATTACATTTGTATACCGTGTTGTCTTGCTCTCTCACATTTAAAATATAGACACCTAGGCTGGGTCATGACCTGCAGGGTGACCTCAGAAGATGGTGTAGATGAAAGTAAGGGCTGTCCAATATTCACCTGATGAAATGCTTTATCCTGAAGAGAACAGACCATGGCCACCACTGGGAACTTTCCACCTAGCCACGTGAGCCTCCGTCCTGTGTTCTCACTACTACACACGCTGACCCAGCACTACATTGGTTTCCTGAGCTTTCCTCCCAATCAAAGGAGCTCGTTTGATTACTTAATGGCCCTTAGAAAGCAAATTTAGAAGTAATCATCTATTCTTAGCTCAACCACTTCTCCTTTTAAAAATGTTTTCCCAAGAGCCCAGCCCAGATGAATGGGATGTCATCCACAGAGCTGTATGGCTTGCCTGCAATTTCTATGCATCAGCCTGAAGAAGGTACCCAATAGTTAAAGGTACAATACAGCAACAAGAATGAAACCTCTCCTATTATGAACTCAAGAAAATCCTCTTTCCGTTAGATAACTGCCACCTGAGAACAAAATTACGGGTATGCAGATTGTTGTGGTTTGTCAGACTCTATCTTCCAGTTTTCCCATGGAATGTAGATCTCCTCCAAGTGGGCTGTACATTCACTACTACCAGGCACGATGCCGCTGGTAATGGTGACGGCAACAGATAATCCCAGAAAGCAATACCTCAGTTCCTCCATGCCAAAACTACTGCTTTCAGCAGCTGAAATGGTGCCTTCTGCCTGAAAATTCAAAGATAAAACCAAGACTCATAATTATGAGTCATTAAAATTCATTAAAAGCTTTTGGTATGAAGTACTTCCCATAGATGTGTCCATTTTTTAAATTGAAAATAAAATACGTATTTTAGAAAAATAAGCATCAACATTTAGTATTGGGGTTTTTTTCAATTTCCTTTTTTTTTCCCTGCTGACAAATAGTATCTTTATTCCAGAGAAGCTGCATGCACATATTGTCTAGGCTGACCTCAATTGCCTACCTTTTCTACCAGAAAAATCAAGCAGTTTTTCTTGAAACCTGTCTGCATTTCTCAGGTTTGTGTTTCCACTACCCAGTTAAGAGTCAGGTGCCACAAAATAACCTTAGATATTAGCACCTTTATTGCTTCCAGCACAGTCTTAGTTAAAAAATGCAGGACAAGATGTATACAAACAGAAAAGGTGTATTTGATAACAGTGTCATAACTAGAGAGAAAACCTTCTGAGATTTCTGCACACACTGAAGAAGCCTGAACTTACCAAGACTCACCATCCTGACTAATCAGCTCATAGACAAAACACTTTTGATATCACTGCTTTGTTAAAATTGTCAAAATCACAACTTCAGGCTCCTAAATACCAGTTGTGTTTAAGGCCAGTGAAAAAAATAGAAGGAAACTGACCTGTTATATTTAAAATAATGATTCTCGGGCAACAATGAAGTGAAATAACTAAGCTGGTAAGAGCATCACTCCCAGAGATGTATGTAATGGAAATGTTGATTTGCCTGTTGATTTGAGTGGGTGAAAAGGTTACACAAAATCTCTTCAGCATTCCTTACTAAGGAAACCTTTTTCTTTCCCTTGATTATGATTACTTTGAGTGTTCTTATACACATACATTTCAAAATGTGAAATAGTATTTTAAAAAAAAGCAGCTAACAATCTATTTTATTTAACCATTTCTGCAGAGTGTTTACTGTTTGTCAAACACCCGAGAATTCTGAATGACTGTGAAAAACACGTGTGTTGCAATGTACATGCAATGACATCCGTGATGCGTTTATTTCTGCTCTGTAGAAAACTCCAGTAACAAGAAACTCTCTAAAGGTTAAACTGTACCAAAGAGTGTTCTGAAATGGAGCAAAGTGCAGAATTTTCTGGTTAAGCTGCGTTTCATCATGAAGTGGCCAATAACTGAAATGGAAGCTCTCCCCACTTGGGTTGGGTAAGATAAAGCAGAGATGACAGGGGCTCTTCACCATTCCTGGTTGTTATCCTGGACTACTGGCTGGCTGGCTTAGGCTTCCCCCCATTCAGCCTCCAAGTGATGCAAATCTCATCCCACACTTTTTAACTTTTCCCACGCAACACACAGAGTGTCAGCAGCAAATTCCCCTCCCGGAATATAACGTGCAAGTACTATATAATTCAGTCCCTCATTGAACCTACTCTGTTAAGTCCTTTGAAAATCTGGCTCTTAACATAAAACACATTCTATATTATCTGGACCATTTTTTTAAGGGTCCAGAAATCTACTAGATACTTTTTAGGCAGTCTTCACACAGTTATATGGGGCAAGTACCTCAGCTATGCTTACACTCCACAGCTCAAAAAAAAATGCCAAAAACATTCAGGTTTACTTTAGAATATCTCTCTTTTTTTTCTTTATATAACAATTTACCAGTTCATTAAACTTATTAAACTTTACAAGTAAAGAAATTATGGCCTCAGCAAACCTCTTTTGTTCTGTAGCAGCAGTATCTTCCTTGCCCCTGAACACCATTTCAGATTTAAAACAGTTCCTCAAAGGTATTTCTTAAGTAAACCTTTCAAAGGCTTTTATAGAGTAACCTTCCTCCTCCCCCCCTGCTTTGCACCAATGCTTATTTAAATTTGAAGTTTATATGAATTTTGATTCTACAAAGTTTTTATAGTCATGCTGAACTTTTCCTCAAAACAACTCAAAGCCTGTATGGACCAGTTCTGTCTTTCATTGCATAAACCTGCGATTTAGATTTTATGGGGGGATCATTTTGCATCGGGGATTTTTTGGTGCTGGTGGAGTTACTTCGTTGTTGCACCTCATCAGAGCATTGGCTGAGAAAGCAGCAGGATGCTTTGTTCTCTGTAGTGTTAGTATGTTCTTTTTCCTATTTTCTGCGTCTTTGGGCACAGCCTGTTCTGTCTTTCCTACTTGGAAACACCATGGGCACTGCTCTTAAGTGATAGTTGCCTGAGACCAGACAAGTGCTCCCTGGAGCCATACTAAGCAGTGCAATTCAATTAATTTCCAGTGAAAGTGTTGATGGTCAGAGGAGAGAGGACAGTTCAGTAAGGTCATAGGAGGCACTGCTGTGTCTGGTGCTGGCACTAGGAAACAGATGGCTACCAGGTCAGAAAATAACTGAACTCTTCTATGTCTCAGGCTGCAGGTGACCAACTTTAATAAAACAACTTGAAGGACTAAGTTTGCACAACTATGGAATGCTGCAGTGAGAAAGGATGCGCTGCAGACATCAGAAAACAGAAGAACTAGCAATTAAAGCAGTTAAGTAGGCAGGGCAGATTACTAGGAGTGAGACAGCTATTTTTGCCAAGGGTTTTGGAATATGGGCCCTAAAAACTGTTATATCTTCCCCCACTGAATGCCAGCCCAGGGGACAATGTGAAATGCCAGATGTCTGCAGAATCTTTAGCACAAGTTCCATCTTTGTATCCTTCTTAGCCTTCTCAGGAAAGGCTAACTGGAATGATAGCCACATAGTGACAAAATGACCCAACAGTGGAGAATGCTCTGCTATTTGGAACCATGAGATACTGTCAAATGCTGATATCTACCATTAAAAGTCTGCATGTTGATATAATTGTTGGGGTTTTTTTCTGATTATCATATGTCTTAAACACATGGCTTCCAGTTACATGTGAGATCTTTGCATGAAGCAGGGTCATGGAGAGGCCAGAGCAAGTGCATGAACCCGCCACCCCTGTAAGGTAACTCTTACACACAGGCCATGTGCTAACACTGTAAACCTCAGGCTGCCAGGAACAATCTGGGGCATGATAATCCCATAATGAGCAACAGCAGGTGCTGAAGTGCTTAAAGTAAATCACTCTTGCAGTCAGCAAATTGTTATTTATGTCAGCACCACCAAAGAGTGCAAACCTGACAGGATGGGTGGCAGCCAGTTACCCCTGAAACTGGGGTTTGGGAACTGCAGGGGATCTGCAGGCAGGCAGGGCAGGGACCATGCCACAGCCCCAGCCAGGAGCAGCACAAACCAGGGAGGGAGGGACAGCCAAGGCTGGGGCAGGACATCTGCCTGCAAGTGGAGATGGGGATCAGGCCCCATGAGGGGAACCAGGGTCAGGCCCAGCCCAGGATGACTGAAGCATCAACACAGAGCCAAGGAACTGAGTATGATTTTATAATATCAAGTTTGTTGCTTTATAATTTTGATTAGGTTGGAAAAAGAGATTTCTTCTATCTCCTTCAAGCCTTTTGTTGATTTGGATTGTGAGGAATTCTTACTTGTCCAGCTTAATACATCTGTGGGTACATCCAGAAACTACTGGAGGTATTAATACAATATTAGCCAAGGCAGGAATGAGCACAGCATGACACAGTGTGTTTCCAGGATTGGTGCTTTGCTCCAGATGTCTGGAGTGGAAAACTGAGTAGAGACGTATGGTCCTCCATTCCTCTCCTCTCCAGACAGTGAAGGACATGGGGTTCTCACACCCCTCTGAGTTGTGGCACAGGAGCAGCGTCCATCCTAGCTGCACAGGTGTCAAGGAGACTGAAGGTTTGGCCTGGTAAGTGCTTTCTGATAGCAGCCTAAAGCAAGGCAGATTATTTCATCCAAATATATTAAGTGTATTTGGAAAAATTATTCTTGCCCTAGGAATGTATTATACTAATGAAATTATGCTGTCAGCCATTGCAGGCCTGGCAGGAATTGCAAGCTATTTTAATCCTCAAAGAACACATTTGCCCAGGCAATAATTTGACTTGTCATTAGTAAATTCTTAGCTCAGCTTTTTAAGAGACAGGAACACACAAAAGGGTATTGATCTCTGGGTTATTGATTCGTATCACAATTGCATCAGTTTTCTTCTAAAGTCTGTAGCAAACTCATCTATAGGCTGTATTTTCCCACCTGTATACTGGAGCTCCACAGGCTTTAGGGAGGGCTTTTTAGTGTAACACAGAAGCTTGTTGGTTTGATTTCAAAAGAACATGGAGCTTGCCAAATGTATGCAAAGGGAACTAAAAAAAGAAAGGTAATTTGTCCTTGTAAGTAGTGATGCAACATGAGAATAGATCTGTGGGCCTTGTAAATTCAATGCTTTAAAGAACAGGTCCTCTGCTGAATGTTGGGCTGCTGTGAGAGGCAAAGATCAACACAAAGGAGAGTCAAATTGCAGCTCAGTATTACTTCTTGGCTCAGACACTCTACTGATCTTGGATGTCACTGTCCCTAACCAGAGAAAGAAAAATAAAGACATTTGCAGGAAGAGGATTCAGCTTACCTTTCTACATGCTGGACAGGTTATTCTGAATTTGTCATCCTATATTCTCTTTCTAGTCAGGGGAAAGAAATCCAGTTGATGTGTCATCTGATCCATTTTAAGCATCTCTGTTAGAATGAGAGGAGTTTCGCTCCAAAGGTGTTTGGGTTTTTTTCCCATTGTCTACTCATTGAGTATACAGTGATAGCTCAGATGTATGACTTTTAAGCTGCAGACTGGGACAGATGATTCCCAGGCTAATTTTCCTTCTTTTCATCTTTTTTAAAGATGTCTCAGTATCCTATTCCTAATCAGCACAGGATGAGTCAAGAGTGCACAGCTTTGTTGGTTCCTTCTTCCCCCAAAATAACCCTTCAGCTGTGCACAATTTCTCTGGTTCCCAGTCTGCATTGCTCCGTTACACACATCATTCCTTAGCAGATTCCCCACTTGCTTCTTGTGTGGAGGGATCAGACAGGTGCAGGGGGAAGCGACTGTTGTAGCAAGTGATGTGGGAGTGAGGCGTGTCCTGGATCTCATAACGGGTCCTTCTTTTTTCAGGGCTGGCACTTTTCCCTGTGACAAGACATGCACAGCAACTGGTGTCACTACTGTGTCACACTGGGTTGTGTTCATCAAGAAATACCCTGACATCAGTCTTTACTAGTAAATCTTTTCAGGGAGATGCAACAGCCACAGCTGTTTCTGCACCAACAGAGCACCAGTATTATCCATCTTCATTGTAAGACAAAAGAAAACCCATTTGATTTAGGTCAGACTTTCTTACATTCATTGTGGCTTCCCCCCACCACTGGTGTATTTATCTTCATGTCATTTCTCAGCACCAGAAACACACTGTTCTCCCCAATTTACAGATGCAGAATTCATTTTCTCCCAGGCAACAAAGGGAGGGGTGAGAAGTTGCATGGGAACCAGACCATAGGAACTTTACCAGCCCAGAAATGAAGCCTGGGAGAGCCCTTTCTGTGGGATGGTGCATTGAGTTGCTCCTAGAACCACAGGGAAAGCCTGGCCCCACCTGCATGCTGCTCCTGTAGACATATGAGAGCCTCATTTGGTCTCTACGTGGTTCTTAGTTGGAAATTGATGGCACAGATTAGTGAAGTGCAGGAAAACTGGATTCTAAGCTGTAATCTATAAGGAACTAAACCCAATGTTTGCATTTTTGGAAGAGAGGTTTAAACTGATCTGACAAATAAGGTACTGACACCTTTGAAAAGCCTCATTATTCAGTCTAGAGCTGTCTGCCATTAGTGTGACACCTGTGCGTAAAGAGACAAAACTGTGGCAATTAGCAATGATTTTAGCCCACGCTCCTTATATCTGATTCCAACTACAGTTAGTTCAAAGTACAGTTAATGTTTGACACCAGTCTGGCAGAACCAGCAGAAGCTTAATAACACAGAGGTTTGATTGCCTATTTTTAATTTATTTATTTCCTTGCTACTGTGTCTGCATCACATTTGTAAAAAGGCCTGACAGCATCCTCCTCTACTGGAAACATATTAAGGCTAAATTATGCGCCTCATCTTTTACCAGTGGAGATGGAATATCATATGAATCAGGGAAACTGTGAACTGTACCACCTTGTCAGTTTAAACAGCGAGAACCCACTAAACAAAGTATTTAAGCAACAAAATACCTTGCTTATTATTAATAATATCCTGAACATGAGGAAGCTCATCACCCCAGTTCTCTGGACCCGGTGGTTATGCTGCACAATTACATAATAATCAGCCACACAGTCAATGCCTGTCCAATAAACATTTTAACTTTATTCCATCACAGAACAGTACACTGGTGCTTAACTGATTCATTAAAAACAAATATCATTACTCAATATCATCTTTAATAATGGGACTTTAAAAAAGAAAAAAAGAAAGGGGTTTTTTTGGAAATAAGAAATGTGTGCTTTCCAGCATTTGAGATTTTAAATTTATATTTTCCAGAAACACAGTGGGTAAATATTTAAAATGCCTTAGTTACCTCAAAATCATGACTCATCTGAAATTAGTGGAATTACATGAGTAACCATGTAAAGGAAGCATACTCTCAAGTGCTGAGTTAGGATATCAAATTTCCCAGTCCATCAGTTAAAGTCACTTACACACTACAGCTGGTATATCTGGAGTCCCAAGTATATTCTATGCTGAAGGAAGAAGTTTGGCCAGACTCAAATCTTCACCTCTGATCCTGTCTTCCTCTGATGTTTAGCTCCATTCAATCATTGACCACAACTGTCAGCAATTCAGTTTACCGTTTTTGGTTTCAGATTCCTTCAGTGTAACATATGATGCACAGAGACTTTAGAGGAGGCAGACTTTATCCTGAAATGGTTGGCAGCATTACAAAAGATCACCCTGTTGTGAAATCAGGGGAAAACCAGACATCACTACACTCCCATATCTACTTTAAATAAACTTAGCTCTGTGATTCTGTCTTCTAGGCCTAAAATAATCCTACATACTGTGCTTTGAAGGATTAATTAATCCTAAAAGTGCTGAAACACTCATATAGAAGGTATTATATAAAGCCATCTAACTGTTCATTGCTGCAAGTATCAACAAACCGCATTTCACAGGACAACAAAACAACAAGAAAAGCCCACACAAGATAAATCCAGGAATTTCAAAACTCTCACTCACCCAAACCCACTAAATCAAACAAAAAATTCCTGCATGTTTTGGGAAAGCTAGAAGAGTAAAAGTTTTATTTAGGTCCAAAGAGGCAACACACTTTTGAAACCAAAATCTCCCTTTTTGCTGTTGCAAAGAAATTGGAGTCATCAGACTTAATTATCAGGTTCATTCTTATCTGCAGAAAGTCAGGAAGAAAATGAAATGCCAAGTAATTCAAAGAGTACAAGCAGAGAATTATAACCATTTTGCACAACAAACATTACAGCTGGACATACCATTAGAATGGTCAAACATCACATGTTTTAGCAATTAATTATCATACTACTGCATTTCAAATCCTGAATCAAATCAAATTGCTTCTGCCAAGCTGAAACAGGAAGCAAATAGGACACAGCCTGCTCTTTTCTTTGGTCATTCCTGTACCAATAAATGTCTCTTTTTAGGCTTAAAAAAAAGCCTCTTTTTAAGTCCTCAGTGAGGACTACTCTTGAGGGAAGCATCCAAATCTCCTGTTGAGAAAAAATATTCTGTCATATTTGTGCAATGTTTCCAGCTATTCTGAGGTGCTACAAGGACCAGACTTGAGTGCACTAACATTTGATTCAGAGACAACAGTAGGAAATGTTGGCTGCATGAATCCAAGAACTTGATCTTCTTTACTACTGCAGACGTCCCTTGCCTTTTATGCCAATAGAACCATTATGGTGATTTTTCCCCTCTCCTTCTCCACAATGACAAATGCCAGCACAATGAACATTTGGAAATTTTCCATGTGAAAAACACAAACAGAAAAGAGTGCTAACATAACCAGCTGTGCTATGTGAGGAAAGAACTGGCCAGGCAGACCACCCTGCTTATGAAAGAATGATACCGCGTACATCATGATAACATGACAAATATCTGCAATGAATTTCATACTATGTAAGAAAAAATTGGATTTCCATACTGAATATGCTCTACCATGCTCCAGGTCTTTTCTCTCTGCATTTTAGAATGACACCATTGGTCTGTCTTTTTCTATGAGTTTAATTACTGTGTCGCTTTAATGCTGCCAGTAATAAGGAACTATTAGTACTGCTCTTAAAGAGGCAAAAAACGTTATTGCAAAGAGTTGGGAATGCTCTTAAGATAATAAAGGGCAGTCAAGCAACCACATTTGCTCAGCCAAGAGCTTTTAAGACATAACCCAGAGGACTGAAGCTTCATTACCAAAACATTTTTGCCGTTGCCACTTGAAAAAATTCTGCCAAAGGCTAATGACTAAAATGTAGGTAATGAAAACTGCAACAATAATTGCATGCTTAAGAATGAAAAGACAAAGTAGTTCTACTTTCACTGAAGGGATAACTTTTAGAATTGGCACTATTTTGGACCCTTGAAGTACAAGGATCAATGTGATGGAAGAAGACACAGATTTTTATGACCACCCAGACTGTGGATAAAAGGGTTCATCTGAGAGTTCAAATTTCAAAGAGCCACATACCTGTATCAGAAAACATAACAAATATATAGTGTTTAAAAGAAACAACCCCTCCACAAGATAGGCTCTGAAGATTCCGTAACAAAAAGTGCTAAATTTTTCTGTCATTTCTATCCACTACTAGTGCCTAAAGCAGTTGGAAATGGTGCTGTGCTTCTAAACAATGCAGACAGAAAGTTGTAGTCAACACAGGATCTGTGGCAAGCTTTTTAAAAAAGTTATATTTAGACAATACTTCAGCTTACATCAGTCTGCCTTTTTCTTCTTCTTGGTTGAGAGGTCAAAAATGCTAGAGGCTTGTTTGTTTTCCATGGCTGATGTACAGTCAGATAGTTCAAGGATCTACACAGTGTATAAAGATATTAAATATTCTCCAAGTCTCCCAACACCCTCACACTCAGAATCACTGACGTGAACCAGAATGGAAAGGGTCAGAGATCACCAGTACAAAGATGGCAACTAGAAGAGTAATTCCATTAGGCAGAGGAACACTAAGGCAGCCAAGAAGACTCCAATCTGGGTCTAGCATTGCAGTAAGACACAAATACTTTCATTTTCAATTTAGAAACTGTCAGTTAAATTTTTTTAAAAGTGACTTGAAGTTCTTGTCAATATTAAATCAGCGCTTTAGTTGTGGAAGCTGGTTCACTCCTACAGTCTTTTTAATTGATTGGTTTTGAGGATTAACCATCTTTGGGTTTCCTGGAACACTGTGTCTTCCTCTGAAATAAAATGGGTGAAGTTAGTCAGCAAATTTCACATTCCCTGCACGTTTTAACTGCTAAAAATGGGCATGCTTTCTATATTTGCATAGCTGATTACTATTGTGAATTAATAAACCTGAGAAAGGAAAAAAACAAGCATATTTCTAGGTTCACAGGTCAGCAGAGCATCTAATTATTCTGCAAATTCAATCTTCATCTCATGATTCTTGTTACCTAAGTGATGTCATTTGAAGTACATGAACAGAATACTAAATATTGGGGCTAGGAGAATGATAACTGGCTACAGAGACATTTTCATCAGTTAAAGAATCCCCATCGGAAAATGGAAAAACACTTCATGTAGATGTAGTTACAGTTCTCTACAGGTATTCCACTCTGGAGAGCCAGGCTCTTGAGACCACCATCGCCAGAAATGCCTGCAGGAGATGCTGCCAGCAGACTTTTGAAGTGGTACTCATCATGGATATATACACCATATACATGAAAACAGCTAGAGCTTCATCTTGACCTTCTACAAAATCAGAGGGAATGTAAAAAATCTCCAGGGAAAGAATGGTGCTTCCTCAAGCTGGAAAGGTCATTCTCCTGACCAAGAAGCCTGCATCTCTGCTCCTACGCAATGTCCCTTTTTTCTCTTCCTGTTCATTATTGCGGAGGACAGACAGCACTTCACAAACTCTAATAACAATATACAGAGCTTCAGTGTCTTCCTCAAGCAATAGCATTTTGAAGGAAAATATATCCCGACATCACACCATTACATCTGTCATGATACCCAGATACGTGACAGAAGCTATGATGATGGTATCTGTGCAAGTTTCAAATTTATGGGCAAAGAGCCCAAAAAAGTCAAACTTAGGGCTCACTAGTCTTCTTGGGATTGACACATCTTTTGTTCCAGCTCTCACAAGCAGTCTTCATCTTGAAGGGACAACTGTGCCCATATTCAGACTTGGAATACCACAATCCAAGGCCCCAGTATGCTGAGCAATCAATTACACAAATTCAAATCCGTTGACTACTCAAAATCAATTGATTAAACTGTAGATCACTGTACAGCTGGACAAAGCACACAGCAAATGCCTGTGTGGAATTCTACAGGCAGCAAAACCTCTTCCACCCAAAACCAACTGAATTTACAGACTTAGAAAGCGGGTAATTGCAGCAGTGCAGCGTTAAAACTGAGCTAATAAGCCCCACCATAAGTCTCAGTGTAACAGTAAGGGTCAGAATGACAATAAATTGGCTGCTCAGATTGCATCAGATATGAGCCATCAAGACATCCATGCTCTTCCCAACTGTCAGCTAGCCTATTTTCTTGTCCTGTGAATAACCACAAAAAGGACCTCTACTGAACTTGCTTTTGTGTTGGTACAGTGAGGAAACGGAAGGCATCAACAATTCTCAATCACTACCCAAAAATGTTTTCAGTGTTGCTTTAATACACAGGATTTTCCATACCTGTTCCTATAGTTAAAACAAGCATTAAGCAGTTTCTTAGTATGATTTGAATTCCAGTGCAGATATTTTGTAAAAAGGCAACAGAGGTGAGGTAAGAACTCCAGACAGAAAACTTTCAAATTATTCTCAAGAGCATGCATGTCTTCTCTTATTTTAATGAAATTACTTCTCATTAATGTCAGCTTGAACAAACAACCCCCAGGCTATAAATCAAAACATAATTAAAAAGGAATAATATAACAATGGCTGTAGTTACCTTGTGAAGTTCAAGGGGTTCATACTTATATTCTAGTATTTTCTTGAAAAACAAACTATGCTAAATCCCCATTCTTACATCCATGTTGCCAGCAAAGATTTTTTGTCCTGAAAGTTGTAAGTCACTGGTTATAAAAGTCAGTCCTTTGAAAACTAGGTCCTTTTGTACTAAGGACAATTTAAAGGATGAACAATTGTCTTCATGTGTTTAAAGTATATTGAGAAGTTAAAAAAAATCTTCTTAGAGAAAATGGATTGAAAGGGGATATTTTGTTATACTACACATCTTCTGAGACCAGCAGTTACAGGACACTTTATTTTCTTTTACACTTTATTTTCTTTTGTTTGATATAAAGAAAATTACCAGAAACACACTATCATATAATTTCAGGGTAAGTAATGGTCAACTAAAATAGATTGTAAAAAACCCCCACCATTATCCCAGATCAGTGCTAACCCTCAGCAGACCTCAGTATCTGGCTGATGATATTTAATCTCACTGCAGAGGCAGTGAATCCTCCTGGTTCTAGCTTTCTGACCTTCTTCATATGCACCATGTGAAATATCACCGGGGCCAGCAGTGACACAGTGGCATACGGGGCACTTCAAACCCACACAATGCCTTTTATGTATTGAGAAACTTCAGTCATGGAACTGAAGTCATATTGTACTGCATTAATTCATATTCTACTGATATCCTCTTCTGGAACATGAAGATTCACTGTTCCAGTTTATGAAATCCTGTGATTCTGTGCTTACACAGAATGAAAGGAAGAGGCTGGTAAGCAAATATGTCTACACAATTTCATGTTTATAATTTATTCATTACATTTTTAGATGATCACAATATACATGGTGTCTGCTCATTTTAATAATATAGGTAAGTGATTTTTAGAAGACTATTTACTGTGAGACTGTATTTCTAAATACACAGAAGTCATACTAGCTTAGGTAGTCTCCAGATGTAAATTATTTGGGAGAGCTCCAAAATCCAGCATTATATCTGCTTGCTTCCACACTTTTGCAGGCATCTGTTTATGTTCACTGGAGGCAGGTTACTGGGTCCAACAAACTTTTGATATGACTTCCTATATCCTTCCCACTTTATATTCTTAACATATTCGGTTCAGCTAAAAAATAAATCTCCTCCAAGTTCAAGCTTATCCACAAGGATTACAAACAGAAATTAATTTTATTTCTATATATCTCAAAGCAGGTGGACTGTTTTCAAATTTTTATTTCTAACCCATGTAACTAAACAGAAATCTGTTAAACAATGATGCAAGCACATGTATTTTCAACATTTGCATTAAATAAAACTGAAAAGCAATACTAAAAATTACATTAAGCAATACTCTGTCAGTGGGATTATGTTCTGTGATATTTATCATGAACAGAAACTTGCAATGTTCAAAACACAGTATTTAGCAAAAAAATAATAAACCAGAAAACAGGGAATGTAAAGGAAATTTACCTCGTTATCTGTTTTTCTCCCTTGCCAGTCAGAGCATCTGGTTTTTGCCTTTCAACAGTTTTAAGTTTAGCTGAGATCTGCAATAGCCAAATTTTTACAAAACAAGTTAAATCCTAACCACAGTCACAGTTACAGAAGTGAAAAGGATTTGCACACATTTGCTTTCTTGAAAGCAAGAAATTTTTGTACTCAAGAAATTCCAGCATTAAAGATGATGGCTAGTATAATTTATCATCATATCTGAGCAGATGAGATTCTGTGACACTTGAGGCAAGAGCAATGCCAAGAGTGCCTTCACTGTTTTTGTAATTTATATGAATATAAGAGTGCTGGTATCTATGATTATTATCCATAGCACTGTTTTTGCTGGTACAGTTTACTCCAACTAAAATCAGCCACTGCTGCACAAACAGCTTTTCAGATGTAACAATATATAACCCTGGGCCTTTTCTGCAAAGAAATCCCAGACAAAAGTCAGACTCCACTAAGCAAGCAACAGTTTGGGGCAAAAATCTGGCCTGAAAGAATGGCTTTTTAAAAGAACAGCTACAGTTCTTTGCTTGCCTCTCAAACTGGTTTCTGAATACCACCAGAGAGTGCCTTTAAGATTTGTGAAGTCAAAATCCCAAAACAATGCTTTTTCAGATTGAAAACAAAGCAAGAAAAGCAAATAAGAATACACTGTAAACCATTAGTGCCTCTAGCATGAGTTCTCAAGATTGTGAAATTTTTAATTTATTTTAAAACTATCATTTAAAACTGAATATACCCTTATGGATCAGACAAGATAAACATCAAAAGCACTCAGAAGATAAATGTATTTTTTAAGTACCAAAAAAGGCAGAAAATAATAAAAAGGTAAATAAATAATAAAAAGGTAAATAAAAGAAATGGCTGCTCAGAAGCATCTTTCTCTTCTGCTTCTGCCGCAGGCTTCATGAGGGATCCAAAACAAAGTAGAAAAAACCTAAAACACCTGGGATCTTTTAATATTGACCAGTAAAAAACTTCCATTCTATGATCTCTTAAATTTTTTTTTAATTTTTTTTTTACTGTGAGCTATCAAAAATTACAAACATAATGAGGGAAAACAAAGGCTTAAAAGGACACTATATCCAGTCTCTAAATATGAGAGTGTCACCAGAATACATTATTGTCACAGGATAGCAATACCCAGTGGTATATTTACTGCGCAAGGTATGGAAAATGTTGGCCTCTGGGTAAATCCTTCTAACTCAACAGCACTCAATATCAGTGTGCAGATTCTAGAGCAATTATATTTTAACACATTTGAAAGAGTCTGGACTGAATGCATGTTTACATCTGCTTCTATTGTTAAAATGAACTGTTAAAAGAGAGGGCATATATATGCAGATTTTAAAATAATATAAAAGTCAATTCGAAGTAATAGCAGAAGAAGACCTGAAGGGAACAGACAATTTCAATTCTTTTGAAACAACAGTAAACCACAGAATCATAGAATATCTCAAGTTGGAAGGGATCCATAAGGAATACCAGATCTAACTTACTGCTCCTTGCAGGACTACCTAAAACTAAAAAGTATAATCCAGTTGCTCCTTGAAGTCTGACAGGCTTGGTGCTATGACCAGTTCCCTGGGGATCAGGATCCAGTGATTGATCACCCTTTCAATGAAGACTCTTTTCCTAATGTTCACTCTGCACTTTCCCTCATGCAGCTTCACGTCCTTTCCTCATGTCCTATCAGTGGTCACCACGGAGAGGAGATCAGCATCTTCCCCTCTGCTGGCCCCTGGAGGAAGGTGTGTGTGTGGTGAGGTCACTGCTCAGCAATGAGGTCAGTCCTCAGCCTTCTCTCATCCCAGCTGAACCAACACAGTGACCTCAGCTGCTCCTCATAAATCTTGCCCTTGAGGCCTTTCACCACATTGTTCACCCTCCCTGGGACACACTCAAGTAGTCTGATGCCCTTCTTATGCTGAGGTGCTCAAAACTGCACACAGGAGCTGAGGTGTGAGGGCTGCCCCAGCACAGTTAGGGTGACAGCCATGCTCAGATCAGCAATGTACAGGGTAGGTGTTTAATCTAAACTACTTGCTTAGGCTCTGCTTAGAGCTCAGGAGGAGGGACAGAAAAGTCCCTGGGGAAATTAATTTCATATTGACCTAAACAGATGTGATACTTTGCGCCTTAGACATGATTCTTTCTCCATAGATTACAGAGGATTCCTCTACAACTAGTTTAGAATGGCTATTTGACATTTAGAGAGCTAAAGATAGGAATATTAATCTTAAGATTACAATTTTGCTCTTACATGATACTGAAATCCTCTGAGTAAATAATTAATTGCTGAAAATATGATGCACTAACTACTTTGAGTGTTGATGGCAAAATCCTAGACCCCAGTGCCCCACTATGCAACATGCCAGTTCATATACCTCACTTCAAATGGTGGTTTTAAGTATTTTTATAGGGAGCTGAACATAGGCAGTCCTCTTGCTAGCATGTTCAGTAATAAAATCTGCTTTTATTTCCTACTTCTTCCTCCAGAAGTTCTCAGTTTCACTGTTAATGTGAAGATATTAACAGTTATCATGAGCATTTCCCAGGCTTTTCTTGGTTTCATGCTGGAAAGTTCATTTGAACAATTCTTTCAGATTTCCCAAAGTAGCAATGAACCATGCAAAAGAATCAGTTACCCACTGTGCAAACACATGGAAACACTGCTAATTACAGGCTTTTACCCCAGTTAGCTATGAAAGGCATTCAGTGACATCCATTCTTGAATTTCACACTAAGCTATTACTTTTACATTATTTAGGAATTTAGAGCTTTTCCAGAATAATAAGTACTATAAATCTTTACAGATTCCTTTACTTTGTAGTATAAAATTCTATGTATTGAATAATTTGCAGCAATAAAATTTAACCTGTGACTTCACCAAAACAAGGTGTCTTATTCCTATTTTACAAAGTTAATAGAAATATGCATTGTATTTCATTCTGAACTGGTTGGATAGTTTTTCTTTAAAAGAGAAAAGGAGAAATATGAAAAGGAGGAATTATTACTTAAGGTGAGTGTCACTACTGCTAATACTTTGCTTCTGTTCTATTGTCTTGTGACTAATGGACGGCCAAGCATCAGAAAATTGCTTCAGCTTTCTCAGTTAAGGGCACTTCTACTGTGCTAGAGAAAACTGAAACTCCAATCAATACAAAAGCAAAAGAAGCATTTAAAATAAATAAGCTATAGCAACCTTTCAATTTACAGCTCTTAAAATTTTTAGAAAGCAGCTTTTGTAACATATTTGATATACAAATGAAGTGCTAAAACACCCTGACCTAATGGCATTAACAGATGCTGTTGTTATATTAAGAAAGGATTAAAATGACACATTCTTCTTACCTGTAAGATCTCTGAGAGGTACATGCGCCGCTCATCATTAGCTTTGTGGTAAGCCTACAGTTAAAACGAGATATAGGCAATCATTAAGCACAAATTTTAAAAGTTGAATCATACAGAAGATTCAAATATACAGCAGAGCCTTTTTCCAGTGACATAGTTTCTGCAGCTATTCTATCGTGCGTCCCACACACACTGTCTATCCCACAACATAACCGTTTTTATAGTCTAGAGGGATAGAGTGATTACAAACCTTTGCTTCTTGTTCTAGTCTAAGTTCATAGTCCTTTAGCTGATTCTGGAGACTTTTCTTCTCTTCTTCTAGCTGTTTAAGAACCTCCTTTAAGGAACCCTGTGGTTATGGTACATAGAACAATGTTTTAAAATTACTTCCTGTAGAATTATTATTCTGCAGAATGATGTCATCACCACAGTGCTTATTCTTCAAGCATTATAATGTTTGTCATTCTCTTCGGTTCCTGTGCATTTTTTGTTTTCTGGCTGGCACACTGCAGAGACAAAAGCAATTAACTGTATGCTACAATTACCAGCTAGGCACTACACATTTCCACTGTGTTAAAACGATGCAGGTACAGTTTCCCACACTGCAGCTCCTTGTCAGCTTAGCAAAGTCATCTTGTGATGACCAGTCAGAATTGCTCCTTGGTTCTCACTAAAATTCCCTCTGATGGCTCCTTTTGAGTAGGAAAAAGATTCCACATCTTACCAGCACATCCATTTTCAAACCACTTTGCTGAGAGAGCTGCTGGGCTGGTTGAAGTGGCACATGGGACATCAAAGGTAACTCATACCAACTTGGCTAGAAAGCAGTACTTTGTGGGGAGACCTGAGTGTGTTTTAGGTGTGCAGCCATCTACCTTGTCTACAACTGGAATGAGTAACAGCAGTAGAGTCCATTTTTGGTTACTGGCACTGGCCAAATCTTTGTTTTCTGTGTAATGGAAGTAAAACTCAGGCAGGTCCTCCTCTACTTCTAACACAGGAAATTGCTTTTCATAACCCCATTCCATCCAGAGGTGACATTTTTATGGAAGGCTCTAACGTAGAATTTCCTCCTCCAAGCCCAGGAACATCGCATTACAACAAAGAGGAATTTGGGCAAACATGCCAGGAGGCCTGCATGGATGGACAAGGACCTCCTGAACAAATTCAAACACAGAAAGGAAGCCTAGAGAGGGTAGAAACACAGATTGGTAGCCTGGGAGGAATACAGCGATTGTTTGAACAGTAAGGGATCAGCTTAGGAAAGCTACAGCCCTGACAGAATTAAACATGGCCAGGGATGTCCAGGGCCACAAGAAAAGCTTCTATAGGTACGTCAGTGATTATAGGAAGTCTAGGAAGAATGTGTATCCTTTTCAGAGACTGAGTGGTCTTGAGAAGGAGGACTTGAAGGAGTTGGTAGACAAAAATCTTGGTATATATGGCTTGCAGTCCAGAAAGCCAACTGTGTCCTGGGCTGCATCATAAGAAGTGTGGCCAACAGATTGAGGGATGTGACTGCCCTACTCTGCTCTGCTCTCTTGAGACCCCACTTGGAGGACTGCATCCAACTCTGAGGCTCCAAAGATAAGGATGTCAACCTGTTGCAGCAGAGAAGGACCACAAAAAATCACAGGGCTGGAACACCTCTCTTCTGAAGACAGGCTGAGACAGTTAGAATTGCTCCACTTGGGCAAGAGAATGCTCTGGGGAGACCTTATAGAACTTTCCAGTACCTGAAGAGGACCTACAAGAGACCTGGAGAGGGACTTTTTATGAAGGTATGTAGTAACAGGACCAATAGCTTTAAACTGAAAGAGAACAGGTTTGGATTAGATATTAGGAAGAAATTTTTTACTGTGAGGGTGGTGAGTCACAGGTTGCCCAGAGAAGTTGTCTATGCCCCATCCCTGGAAGTCTTCAGAATTGGGTGGAACTCTGAGCAAGCCAATCTAGTGTAAGGTATCCCTGCCCATGGCAGGGGAGTTAGAATTAATGATTTTTAAGGTCCCTCCCAATCCAAACCATTTTGTGATTCTATGATTATTCAGTTTATACCTGTTTATTCTTGTACTAAAATGTGTTTTAAGATAACTGTTCTTCTTCCTCCTCGGTGTTTTTCCCCAGCATGTATAGACTGAAGACATGAGCATCTTTTTTCCACATTCATTTTACTAGGATGATTAAGCTGAACTTGCAAAAATTATCTTTCACACAGTAGGCTGTCTTTTCATCTAATCATCCTAGTAAGACTTTTGTACATCAGGCTGGAGCTCAACCTTCTTACGTCTGGAGAACAGAGCTGGCCAACAGTATGCAGTACTCCAAAAGCCATCGCACTGCCTTGAACAATACCAGTGATACTTCTTTATCTATATAAATTTTAGGATTGCATTTTCCTTTAGCACAACTGCACTATTATGGCTCACAGTCAACAAGGCATCAGCTAGAATATCCAGATGCTTCTCTGCAGTTGTATCAGTTCTCAATTCATAACATAATTTCTTTACTATTGTCTAAATCCTTTGGTCTACACTATTTAATTTTACTCACATTTTTAATAATCTAGTCTTCACTGTCTTTTTTTTTTCTAAACCACATCCAGATCCCAATTATGTTATATAATTGGTTTCAGGAGAGAGATATCACAATCTAATTCTACTGTCTGTATCAATGCATTAAATATTAAGATTCATCCTAAACCTGGTCCTGGTCTGCTTGTACTCTCCCTGCAGATCCTTCACTAATCACCACTATCATGTTCCATTTGATAGCTTTTTACTCCTTTAACAAATCTACTCATTTTCATTTTCTCCAAATTAATCAGTCACTTCCCATGTGACATGATATCTTTATCAGGTCACAGTGAACAAGATTACTATCTTTCCTGTGACAACAAATCTATTGTTTTATCACAGAATGTCAACAGGTTTGCCTACCCTTTTAATATATCCATGTTTCAATTTCATTTTGCATCAACTATTCCTCTATCTTAAAACTGAAAAAAGGGTGCTTTTCTCCAATGTGCACATGCTTATTAGAACCACTTGCTATCAGATCAGTGATGTGACAAGCCAGTCCTTTCAGATATGGATTACCCATTTCCCTCATTTTAAGCATATCTAGCTCTTTGAGTTTCCTTTGGATTTGGTTATCATCATTTCTTCTTCCACGCACTTGCTGACATTAGCTTTTTTTCCCTTTGTCCTGCATTTTATTGTTTCTGCCTTTACTTAAATCTTAGGCAAAATATACATGTTTAATATAAAGTGAATGAATTCATAATCACTTGATCTGACAGGTTTTTTGACTGTCTTTTCTGCAATGTTCTTGTAGATTTTAAAAATATAAAATATTGTTGTCTTCCTGTTATCTAGCATTTTCTGGTAAAATGTGTTAATTATCTACTGAATTTTGTGCCTCATCACTATTAGCACATGGTTTTTAGTCTTTATTTACAAGTATAGCATATCATACAATTTCTGGCAGCATTTTAATAATATTATATCCAAATTCATCCATCCAAGTACTGTATTTATAAAGTATATGTATATTTATATACTATATGTGTATTTGACTGGATGGGATTCAGTCTGAGGTGAGAGTATTTATATTTGAGTGTCCTAATGTGAACTGAAGTCCTACTAAGAGTCACAGTGAAGACTATCAATGATGTGCTGTAATTCACTCAGCTAAGCAACTAAAGAGCTCAACTCAGTTCCATCTGAGATGTTCTAGAGAGTCCAAGACATTCATGTGTGGCAGATATGACGCATGGCTTACATAAGACTCATGCCCTTCTGCAGAAGTACTGGGCTACTGTGCATTGAAACATCTTCACAACTCTTTGTTTTCACAATTATTCCAATGAAGATGCCAACAAAAATCTAGATACAAATCTCTTTACTTAGCTGACTGTATTAGTAGGACTTGTAACTATCTATAGTAGGAATTAAAAGACCTAGTCAAGAGGAAGACAGCTATATATAGAAAAGTAACTATTTGGGTCCTAATATTTAAGAGAGTCATATTGTTTCAATGTAGATTTCAATACTATTTCCCAATATTATTGCGACTAAACTTTGTTTTCCAATCTAGCCTCAAGATGAATTCATCCAAACAGCTGATGAAGAAAAAATCAACATTATTGTCAAAATCTCTCACATCTGCTACATACCACATCTATCTCTGTTTTGTTCTTTCGTGGCAAGTGTGTACCTTTAATACTTGTTACCCCTTCATGTTTTTGCTACCAATGCTATTACATTCCTGGTTAGTCGAGTTCTTCCATTTGTTTGCTTAGGTCCCCTGTGTAAAATAAGTAACTATTTAGGAATTTTTGTTTCTTTTTATTTCTAACACAAGCACCTCCTTAGTAAGAATAGATGAATCCTTTCCTTTCTATACTGATTACTTGACCATTCCCTTAATAATCAGTAATTTCTTCTCATGACCATAATGCTTTGCTAGGCCTTTGTTTACCAGATTTTCATGGTAAACACTGAAAGAAGATAACAATTCTCAAAATATTTTCCTCTTCTTTTTCCATGGGAATTTTGAAATGTTTCCCTATTTATCATGCTAATCTCAGATCCAGAAGGCCAGTATCCATATATGGTTTATTTCTCAGAGAGTTTATGAATGCTTGCTGCTGGTAAAAAAATTACATCTGCCTGTTTTAAGTCTCTAGTCTTTTCTAGCATCTGCCAATCATTGCAACTTTTATTCTTTTGTATAATTTTCTGCATAACATGTTACTTATTTGGTTCCAAATTTTATTTTTCATTTAAAAAATTCTGGGCTTCATTAAGATTTCCCTAGGAATGATTTCTGTTAAAATCAAGATTTTACAGGAGCATGGCAAAAGGCACAATATTTTTAAAACATGTTGCAAGACAAAATAACCCCTCCCATTGTTCAAAAGGGAAAAAAAAAGATACAGAAGAGATGTATCTTTGAAGAATATTTTGCCTGATTGAATGGTTATTAACTTTAATCTGTTACAACAGGCATACTGGTGACATTAAAAGAATTGAAGGGTTGTTGCAGGGTTTTTTTCCTAATTAAATCTGAAGTCCCTTGGATGCAGATAAAATCTTGGTCCAAATACAGAAGGTTCCTACAGTGAATTTAGGCAATGTTGGCCAATTCAAGAAGAAAAAGTAAGCTGCAGATTAAAGAGAAGATTTGGCTTAATTCCACTAGGGTCATGTGTTATTTCATTTCAACATCAGTGTCTACAGAATTAAAGAAGACAGAGAAGACCTCAGCATTGTCAAACTAAGAAACTAAATTTATTTGACCTCACTGCACATTAAAGATTATAACCATGTGACAGCATATTTTGTACAACAACTTTTGTACCACCTACTACATATTTTGTATCACCACAGCAAGCTCAAATATAGTAAATACAAAAGTTCATGCTGCTGTCCAGATTTGCTCTATGTAAATCCACAGCACACTATTTACTTCCTTACTAGATTGTCCATCAGTGTTATATAAGACAGCAAGACTTGGTGTTGCAGCTGTTACTTACAACAGAGCAATTTGTTATCTCCTCAGTGATGGTACTCATCTAATTTCTTTGAGTTCTTTCACTTACAAAGTAAACTGCTTTTAGATCTTTTTTTCATTAGTCCTTTTAGAAGCATGTCTATTTTTTGCTGCCAGTGCAGCTGGTCCACTGCAGATGCCTGGGCATTCATTCAGCTTTGGAGCAAGGATGCTATCCAAATGCAAGCAAACAAACGGTGCACTACACTGCATTTGATGAGCAAGCAGATGGAAATAGGTTGAAAATGTGACTAAAAGTATACAGTTACCATCCCTACCTCATAAATTGTAATAAACACATGCTTACAAATCTCTTGTGAAATAAAAAAAGCCGTGAAATACTCACAATTTACAGATTGGGAAGTGAAGCCCAAAATCAAAGTAGGACTGGAGCTGAAATTGCATTTCAGGCAGAATTTAACATCCTAGTGCTAATAAAGCAGTCTATGCAATATCTTACATTCTTCACATCTGCTTTTGTCATAAATAACAAGAAGGCATCTGAGCTGTTGCTGCTGTGGCTGTCCACAAGCACAAACTGAATCAAGCTGCTTGGTTTGCTGCTTAAAGTCCTCATGGACTCTCAATACAAAGCTTCCTGGTGGTCATCCCTCCAACAGGGCACAACCTGGCAAGGATGCTCTACGCATACTACCTGAGGAAGAAAGCCTCTTCTAACAGCCTAAAATTTAACTCAGAAATAAACTAGTTGAGTTAAATTGTAGTCCTCTGCTTCCTCAAGAGCTTGCATTCTCATATCTCATAGCCTGAGAATGCCCTTGCCACAATCATACTTAACCAGTGCTGAGATAATTTTTGAAACCAAGCTGTCAATGAGTCAGAAATGCAAATATTTGCAGGGAGGAGATGGAAAAAGTGAGAAAGGCTGAAAGGTCATATCTGTTTCTGGAAAGGAGGCAGGATTTCAGGCACACTTCTTGGGTTTTTCTTACCAACTTCCCATTGGTTTTCCATCTCTAAAATACAATGTTAGAATCCCAATCTAGCTGCCTTTCTCACAGCTAATGCCTAGGAAACTTACTCAGCTAAGTCAGCCTAAGAACTTCTATTCCAGTATCCTAATTGATGACACAGAGCTCAGTATGGCAGTACTGAAGTTCTTGTGGAAATCTTGTGACACAGATGTTCTGCTCAATTAGAAGTCCTCTCTAAATCCCCAAACACTATAGAATGCAATGTCAAAACCAGACACTAAGAAACTTTTAAGGACAAATACATCAGAGAGGTTCTAGAGGTCTACTTTAGCCAGGACCCACTCCTACTTTCAAGGCAGTAATTGAAAAAGAAGGACAACTAGCAGGGTCCTTGTATATCTGAAGTTTTTAGCTGCTGTACATCAATATAAATCCAGAAGTGAGAAACAACAGCATATAAACTCAGCCAAATCATTAAGAGCTGGATTTGACTTTCCTGAGTTCTGTGGGAAACATGCAGAAAGAAACCTCACCAAAACAGATTCAATAGTCTATGATCATGGTTGTATAATCAGCTTTGTGCTTAATATTGTAAAACAACATAAAGTTCACAGAAAAGGCAACTTAAAGCATACTGTAATACTGACTTGTAGCAGAGTTCTTACATCACAAAAAAACTTGAAAACAAAGGAAGGACCAGTGAGAGCTCAAGAGAACCCAAAGGACCTTCCCAGCTATGGAGATTTCCCCCAGAACAAGAAATTGTCAACAAAACTCCAGGATGAACCAGTATAAGTTCTGGAAAAGCTTTTTAGAAGTAGTTTAACTAAATCTTGAATTATTTTTTTAAGACAGATTCATTACAGATTCTTCTACTAAGCCTTGAATAACTGGACATCATATGCCTGAAAAGGAGACATAAGCTGACTACGGCATTTAACCTGAATTTAAGATCCTTAGTTTTCAATACATCATCCATGTCAAACCACTCTGAGCAAGCTGGTAAAAAGCTAAAAGACACACTGAGATTTTAAATGAATATTTCTTTCATATAACAGAATTTTGCAGTGCTTAGCATGAGTCATTCTTAGAGCAAAGACACATTAATCTTGTGTCCAGCAATGACGAAGCCCAGAGTTTCGTGAAGGGAGCACCAACTCTCCAGTTCTTCTTTTCACACCATTTCCTTTTCCCTTGACTGAACTTATACATTTGGCTTAACAGTGCAAGAAAATGAAATTATATGGACAGAAACTGCAAGTGAATTTAAGGCCACGCACATAAGTTGCTCTCATTCTGGATTTTTCCTTGCCCTGCTCTCAGTGGCAACAGAGATGACAATTTCTAACAATCATTTCACAACAGACAAGGTGACAAATCCATTACATCATTGAGCAGCTCAAACTTGTTTTCATCAGAGCCCTGGTCATGCAGACTATTGATCCTTATAGCAATTTGCTTCCTGTTTAATTTTTCTCCATGAGTTAGAACAGAAGCAGTGTATCTGTCAGTTGTGTTGAAAAAAAAAAACCAGTAACATAAGAAGCCTTTTGCAACCCATTCTACTTGACGTTTTTATTTAAATGAAGTTTTTTAAAGAAAATAAGCTCCCTTCCCTCCAACATGGAGCTGACATTCACCAGTTGATTCAACTGAATCTTTTACCATACTTTTAAACTCATTAGGAACAAAAACTAGTAATACATCTTTAGTTTTACTAAAATGGAAACTGATTTTAGATTGATATCAACAAATTCATGAGTCATATATTACAGAAAAAAATCATACCTGAGAATTATTTAGCATAGCGAATTTCTTCATGTAACATGCACTCGATCCTGTAAAAGCGTCAGGGCAGGCGAGGAAAGGCTCCCTGTACTTGCCTAAATGCCAAGTGCCCCCGTGTGGCCAGCATCATCCTTAGATTCCAAACCAGACCCAGAGCGGAGCTGCTTTAGTGCACTGTAATAAGGGTGGGATGCTCGCTTCCTACATCCTTATTTCAGTGGTCTCACACATTGCTCCAAGGGTTATCCGCTGACCTGGGCAGGGGAAATTAAAACTGAGACCTCCAGCACCGTGGTTTCAGATTGACAGAACAAGGCATTGCTGACTCTGAAGTCTTGCACTTAGCAAGACTCCTGGTAGGCCCCGAAAAGGCTGGATTCCTTACACATTTTCTCTGGAAGATACCCCAGAATCCCCATCAATTGCCAAGGAATTCTTGAGAACAGACAAATAGGAATATCACTTGACTCCAAGATTTTTCTCTGATTTTTTTTCTTTTGAAACACACAGTGTATTCTGCCTCTGGGCACACCACAAAATGATTTGAGTAAAACAGTCTCCTGGTTTAAGCAAGGCCATCAGGAGGAACAACTAATGCCAACTTGACAAGGAAAAGAAAAAACTCGAAATCAAAAAGGTCTCTTGGAGGCATTCGAAGTATGTATCCGAGGTCAAATGAAAGGAGTAGGAAGAGGAAGTCTGTGAGGAGGCAGGATAACAGTTTAAGGCAGTCAAACCAGAGACAGAACTTTCTCCAAAATACTTCCAAGTTTCATGAAAAGCTAGGCTACCAGATTTCTACTTTCCATACTGCCACTGATGACTTGATCCAAGAAGAGCAAAAAGGTTCATTTAACAATCACTTCCTAGGAGAATTGTCAACATTTCCTATGCCATTATAGGTGCTGATGTTCCCTATAGGCAGTCATCAGTGCCTACGGAAATATCAAGTCTTCATTGCATGTTGTCACAAACCCAAGATTCCCTTCCTGTCATATTGCAGTCACGTATGTCTCCACTGTGACACTGCCACACATTCTGCTTATAGTTTAATACTGACAGCAAAAACCCTGAGGGGGTTGTGTGAGGCTATCAGTTCTGTGGTCACTGTCCTTCCAGAAAGGCAGCTTTGCAAGGCAAGTATCTGGCCCTTAATGTCAGAATTTTCTCATCTGTGGTGGTGGACATTATGAAAAAATGGTGATTTATCACAGAAGCCCTGGTTCCTGGGCTAATCTTAACTAGAGCGTTGCTAAGGCAATGCTATCAGAAGTGTGCTCTTCTGAACTGATTTTGCAGTATGCTTTTCAGTATTTGCATACTAAAGCTGCTATCTAGGGATTCGTTCTTGCAGAAATGGTGATAGAGATAGGAAGAGTTTTCTTTCTGCTTATATGGGAAACTATGCTAAGCAGAGAACATATATTTTACCAAAACTCATTTTATGAAAAAATGCAAACAAATGAAAGCAGCAAGTTTAAAAGAAGCAAGTAAAATTCACATCATGTTATACTTTAGAGAGAATGCATTCCTTCTGTAATCATTTCTGAAATACTGTATGACACTTGTATTATTCATTGGGACATAAAGGAAATTACTGACTAAACAGTTTTCACTGTTGGAATTCCCTTGTGCTTGTCACTGTTATTTGCCCTCAATACACAAAAATTATTTTCTTAGCCCTGGCAGTAAGAATTTCTGTGTTCAAAGTATCGGTTCTGCCCTTATTGCTATGTGACATCGACATCATTTTTCTGAATAAAAAAAAAAAAAGGATTATCTCATATCAGTATAAGGACTTCAGAATGATAACTGTATAATAAATGCTGTGGGAGTTTTTTAATAGAAATTATTCATCAGTACAATTCTAATTCTAAAGCAAAAAATAGTGCAAGCCATCTGCAACAATTACTGCAGTTTTTCAACACAGAAAATCCTCTGTGATTCCTTGTTCATCACTCCAGAATTTGCATTTGTATTCTTCTCTTTCATTGAGGTTTTTATAGCTTGCTGACTGCCAGTCCCTGATGAGTAATCTCTTTTTTTTTTTTTATTTTCCCTGTAGTGCTTGATATCAAGAAAATATTTTATGCTACTTATGTCAAAATGGTTGAATTACTCTACAGATGTATTTTTCTCCCTCTATTCACTACAGTAGGACCTTAAATGACTAGCTGAATGAACTAAATCTCTTTACTACCTTTGAGATATCTCCTCTGTTAAATATAGCTGAAATCCTAATTATAATTCTAAGTTTCTTGGGAACACAGGTTATATATACTTGAAAATAATATTTAATTTGTTGCTCAAAACAAAATCTACTGTCTACTGCTGCCACAATCTAGAAATTGTATCATCTTGCTGAAAGAACCACTTTTCAGTCATTCCACAGAATGACTTTTCAGTCATTCACACAACCACAGAATCAACCTTTTTGTGATCATCAAGTCCAGCCATTAACCTAGCAGTGTCAAGTCCACCACTAATCCATGTTGCCAAGCTCCACAATACCTGTGTTTTAAATACCAGCAGGGATGGTGACTCAACCACTTCCCTGGGCAGTTGCAGTGCCTGGCAAGCCTTTCAGAGAAGGAATTTTTCCTATGCAATACACTCAGGAAGTATATATTCATATAGGAATATACTTCCTATTCATGTGCAACTGCCAGTTGAAAGCTGAATATCATAGTGTACTTTTGATTTACACACACACGATGCTTTATATACCCACTCTCGGCATTTTTACTTTGAATAAATGTATATTGATGACTGGCTGAAAACTCTTTGTTTTTGTACCCACTCACATCTGCTCTTTATTCTCATCTGTGAAGAAGCTAAATATTCTCCCCAATCCCCTGAACAACTCTCAAAAACCCCAAAAGAATTTTAACAAACCTAAATGCTTAAACAACACAAAATTTTCTGTGTATTTTTACCAATGTTTTATTTTCTAAAATTATATATACAAAAAGCAAAGCAGCTCTTCATTCTCCAAGAGTGCCTGTAAATAAACAATGACTTTTCTGATGGCTTCAGTTAAATAACAAAAACAAACCAAAACCAAGAGCCAGCAAAGCCCACTTAACACCTCTATATTCTTCTGCTCTTTCCATCTCCCAAAAATCCTAACACAGAAAAAATGAAACATTCAACTAAATCCCTAAAGCACTTTTCTTTCCTTCCTGTCTAGCAAACAGGAGGATTTATTAAGATGGAAGAAGGAAGGAAGGACTTGAAACTGCATGCCATAGCACATGGGCTCCAGACTTTCCCAGGTTTCACTAAGTGAGCCTAGGACTCTTCAAGCTGCCTTGTAGACTCCTTCTGGCAGTATGAATCTTTCAGTTGTGCTGGCATTCTTCCCTTCGTGCGATAAAACCTCTCAGAACCCCAGCTCATTGATGAGGAGGCAATGTAGTACTTAGCAGGGATTAGACATGCACTGGAAAGGAGATTTTCTCACAGGTAATGCCTCCTGGAGTGCCTGGCAAGGTTGGTAAGGATTGGTTAGGAGAGTACTAGCAATTGGATGGAAATAAACACTTGGGATACTGCAACTATGCACACCAGCCTGCGCTTTACAGGCTGACAGGAACACTGACCAAAGCAGACTGCTGTAAATTTTCTACATCAGTGTTTTGTCTTCATGACTTTTCCTTTAACATAATCACAATTGTATTTTCAGATGAAATAGGAAAGTGGGATTGGGAAGATTCTGTTCACTTTTTAATTAGCTGTTAGAGAAAAAATCTTGCCTACCTACAAAGCACCATGGTCTCTAGGACAACACTAAAACTGGCAAAAATGTAGACTCTCAGAAAGCCATGGAACAGACCAGAAAAAAACAGATAATTATTCACACCCTGCTTACAGCAGATAATCACCCTTCCCACTAATAAGAGCATGTAGCCTCCTTTAGAGTCACTGAACTCCCATTAATCTTCAGAATCTGAAGCACCAAAAGAAGTCAGATGGTAACACTTCTGTAAGTATAAGCAACAGGAATAAAAATCGTAACAGCCCTGCTTCATACTGTTCATTATCCCTGCTGATGTTACAAGGCATTGTTATATCTTTATCTACCTTCCCTATTTCTAAATGTGGGTAAGCAGCAGAAAAGGTGTCAAATATTTCAGCATATGACAAGCTAAGGAAAAAGCAGTTCTGAATCTAAAATGATTTTTACTTCATTTACTACCTTAGAAGACAAAATGGCCACAATATTTCCTGGAGTTTTTTCCTACTCATTTTCTCCTCAAAATTGCAGAAATATACGCTGTGTTGAAATAAAGGACATGAAGTATGAGTGCATTAAGGAATAAAATTTAAAAAATTAAAAGATACTTCCTTCAGTGATGCAAAAATTTACTGTAAAATGAGTTTTCTGTGACTATATTATGCAAAGTTGATACAAAACTGGGAGTATTGACTGATACAAAAGAGGATTGTGTTGCCATGCAGAGGGATCCCAAGAAGCTGCAGAAACAGGCAGAGAGGAATCATGAGGAGCGGAAATGCAGAGTCCTGCCACTGAGAGAGAAATAATCCTAGGCACCAGTATATGCTGGGGCTGACTGGCTGGGAAGCAACCTGGGAGACAATGACTTTGGGGTCCTGGTGAGCAACATGACCACAAGAACGCAGTGCACTCCTGCTGCAAGGGTGGCAAGTGACTGCCTTGGCTGCATTAGGAAGATGTTGCCAGCAGGTCAAGAGAGATAATCTGACCCTTGTCCTTAGCACGGGTGAGATCTATGTGTGCTGGGCCCAGTTCTGGACTCTTCCCTACCAGAATGATACAGACTTCCTGGAGCAAGTCCAGCGTGGGGCTATGAAGATGATTAAGGGACTGGAGCATCTGACAGCTGAGGAAGGGCTGAGAGACCTGCAACTGTTGAGCCTGGAGAAGAGAAGGCCCAGGGATTCTTATCAACGTGTATGTGATGGAAGGAATGAAAAAGAGGGAGCCAGGGTCTTCTCAGCAGTGCCCAGTGACAGGATAAGAAGACTGAAACAGCTGGAATCCCATTTGGGCACAACTAAAGACACTTTTTACTGTGAGAGTGGTCAAAGACTAAATGATTCCATGAGGTCTAATGTCTTCCCATTTATTCATAAATCTAGTCCAACTATTCCATCTCACATGCCTTACTGCAGATTCTATTATAAAGCCTTCACTCAGCTAAAAATTTCACTACATAACTCTTCCCAACATTCAGGTCTTATGTGCTTGTTACTTAAGGATTTTACTCTTTATTTTATCATCTTATAAGCAACTGCATATATGGAACAATAAAAACATAAGCAGAAGTGATTATTTTGGCCTCTAGACAAGGCTGCTGCTATTTTTTTGTCATGAAAAAACAAAGACTACAAATTTTCCAATCAGACTGTGATTTGTTACTAAGCCAACTAAATGCCACAGTACTTACCACAGGCATTTTATCAAAGGTGTGAACAATGGACAGTTTATCTACAAATAAGCAGAAAATGTGACCTGTTGATATAATTTCAACATGTAATCACTAATTCTATTTAAAAAGTAATTAATATCTATTTCTACCTGCTGGATTTCTACGAATAAGCTCCACCTTATCTCGAAGAATATTAATTTGTCTTCTCAGCTGTTTGTTCAATTCTACTTGTGTCTCATATCTGGTTTTCCATTCATTATCTTAAAAACAAATACAGAATTATTATATTTCCCAGATTAGTTCATGTCATTTTAAGCAAAAGCATTTTTTAAAAACTGTTCCTTTTAACTAACTGGAGACTCAGAAAGTCTCCACTTAGTAATCCTCATAATATAATCTTTGCATATAAAAGAGCTTGAAAATATAAATTGAGGAAAATTTTCACTAGGCTTATTGTGGTCAGAATATTAACCAACTCTGTGACTTCATATTACTCATAGTTTCATTAATAATTAACAAAAAAAAAAAAAAAGCTAGCATGGCCACATGTAATATTCCTTAATTTCACATGTGAAGCATCACAGCTATAATAGCCATGTTTGAAAAGTGAAAACTTAAATTTCTAAATAAAAATTTGAGCCCCTGTAAGTCCTTCCCAAAAGAATTACTTTTCTGTGTTTCCTTATCAATTAGCAAGACTGTTGTAATTCACTTACCTTCCTTTTCAACACTGTTAAGACTTTTTTCCAGTTCTGTTACAGTGTTCCTCAGTTCAAATATTGAGATTTCAAGCATCTGCCTGTGGTATTAAACAAAGTTAATAAATTATTACAATAGCCAAAAATGGCTCTTGTACTAGTCCTATTATTGAACTCAGAAAAAAAATAGATCAAATATATTTTCAGAAGAAGTGTCTATTGGTCATTCCTACCCAGTCATATTATCTTCTCCATTCTTAAATGTATTTTTGTCAATGGATGCTACAGTGCCTTTAAAACAATGAAGCACTTCTACTTTGCGAATAAAATCACTTCCATAAAAACACAAGATAGATATTTCCTAAAATAGAATAATTTTCTAGTAGATCATCAGAATTAAAAAAAGGTAGAGGGACATTGGCCCTAATTTTTCATCTAAAAGAAGATGCCCAATGAGTATGTTTTTTAAAACAATAATATGCCTGAGAGATGTGTTATATGAAATTCTGAATTAATTCTTCATTTTGACTCACTGCTCAATGATTAATAATCATTTTATAAATTGCACCCATATCAAAATCAATCAAAACAAACCATGTTTTATGACTACCAGAAAAGAAAGTGAGTAATTAAAGAGGAGTGTTAAAAAAAAAAATCAGGAGCTGAAGCCACCATTTTTTTCAGTATCTTAAACTTTTTATTGTAGGAAAATATATTTTGCAGTAGAATTAATCCTGTATAGTGATCAGCCACAAAGCTGACCATGAAAGGTACCATGAAAACCAAGCTCTCTCTGCCTTGGAAGATAAGACAAGAAGCAGAAGGTAGCAGCAGACTTTGACGAGAGCACAACCTACCTGCACGCATCAGACAACGTGCTGAGTGACTCGCATCCTTCAAAGTGGCCTGACAGTAGTTTAGTGTCTTATAATGAATCCTGTGATCTTGATCACATCAAGAGTAAGTTACTGATAGGTTACTGACCATATTCATTCCAACAGCCTGGTTCTTTGAGGAGATGTCTATGGAGAAATGCTCCTGGCTGTGAGATCCTGGGAAGTCAGACCACACCAGGATAGGTGCAAGCAAAACACAATACACCAACATTCAGAAGCAGTTGGTGGATTTGTCCTTTAAAGTTTGGAAGGCCAAAATTTAAAGAAAAGAGCCAATGGTTCTTAGGTACCTCCATTTTTCAGTGCCCAAATTGAGATATTCCAAAAGAACTGAGAACCCAAACTCTACAAAGAAGGCCCTTTGGGAAGTGCCTTACATTACCAATATGACAACTGATGTCTTTGAGACCTTAACCAAGTTCATTAAAACATGCCAGAGAGAAAATTATTAGGCTGCAATATTTGGGGAGGTGTGTTGTGGTGGACCCCCCTGGGCCTCCCCCCCAGCCGGGTCCCTGCCATGTGACTGAGTTGGGTCTGTCCAATGTTCAAGCCGCCCGGGCTCTGATCTGGTTGGTTGTTTATCCCAGCTCCGCCCCTGATATCCCCTTTCCCCCGTCTGTGACAAAACCAGCAGGATGGAAAGCCCCCCCCTCTTACCTCGCCGACTTTTGCCCAGGTTGAGTGCTCTGTCCCCCCCAGGACAGAGGGAATAAATAAATGATATAACATCATAAAGGAGGTTTGAGCTCCTTTATGATGTTTAGTCATTTATTCCCTCTGTCTTAGTGGAAATGCAGCAGGGGTGGAGTGGTGGTGTTGGGTTTTTTTTTTTTTTTCTTTGAAGGAGAGCTTCCGTTGTCAACTGGGATATTCAATTTCTGAACATGTGCATGAGAAATGCTCTTCAAGAAGTAGTTATCTAACCTCTGAGAAATCAAAGCTCTGATGATAGATATTGATCACTGAGAAATTGCATCACCTCTTGCACTCCTTGTGCTCTCATTCATCTGATGACACTTCTTTTTCATAGCTTGAAACAACAGATTTCAAGTGCAAGCTGCAGAAACAAACCAACTGATCACAGGGAGTTGAATAGGTAAGCTTGTAGTAAGGAGGGCTGAAGGGCTGAAATTGCAAAGAAATATAAAGAAGAGTAATTTAAGGTAAGGCAAGTATGTTTTCAGTGAAAGAGACACACTGGGGGACAGCAGGACAGACTTCTTGAATGGCAAGGGAGAGCTGGGGCTTCCAAGCCCTCCCTGCTCCATTGCTCTTTTTGTCTTTACCAACATTAATTTTAGATTGAGCACACTGGCAAAGAAATAATGTCAGCACTGGTAACTTGCTAGAGACAAAAAGGATAAGGTGAAACCCAGCCAAAGATAGCCTTGAAACATGACTCAAAAAAGCTTAGATGTAGGAAAACCAAAGGAAATCCGATTCCTGCTGCCTGTTTTCTCCCACTCCAAATAAAAGAGGCAGATGGCTAGGAAGAAGAAAGACAAAATCTTACTACATTGCTGCTATCATTTCAACACAAATAGATAAGGTTTCTGCAAAACAGATTTCTATCAACTTCTCAGAGCTTAGAAAAGAGGAAATTATGATGAGAGCTAAAATGGGATTTTTGAAAGGAAATAACAGTGAAAATTAGAAACAGTCAAAGCAGTAACCAGAGCAGCGCTCTATCAAAATGAAATTGTTTACCTTTTCAAAGATATCTTAACTAAGTGCTCAGATGCAGAGGGATAACACGGGAAGAATGAGTTCTTTAAATCCAGTGTTTCCCATTTTCAATTTCTGTTACCATTCCAAGACTATATACAAAATTTCTTTCATTAGATTTTATTATGCTTTCTGCACAATTAACAAAATTGGAAGCCAAATTCCAATTATACTTTGTTCAGAAGAATACATGTACAGAAATGGTAAACTGTCACGTTTACCTGATGGTAAACTGTATTGCTACACTGAAAGAAAGTCTTTTTTCCATGTGGCAACAGAAGCCAGTTGTTTAAAAAAAGTAATTGTTATTAAACATTTAATGCTCCAGCAGCACCCAGAATGCATCCAGAGTGAAACCACTCTATTTTAGACAGTGAATATTCAGTAAAATGTAATCCCTGCCCTGACAGAGAAAGGATGTAGAAATAAATCACTTTGAGGAGCTTGGTAAATATATCTGTGGTTTTATGTATCAGAGTATTTTGCATTTCTGGAGTTATTTCCAATAGTGGTAGGAAGTGAAGGTCACGCCATGCATCTGTTAGCGTGAATTTAATGCAGCTATGTATAGCTGCCTGCCTGCCCAGAGACTTGGTCTGTGCTTAGAGGGACTGCACTGCCCTTTTTACCTGCAACCTCACATGTGTTAAACATAATTAGACTACTCGAGGCCTATAAATCTTCTCCATGTCAATGGACAATTTATAGCCATCACAGAAGAAAGCCTGTAAATCCTGAAATGTCACATTTAAGTCATCATGAGAACCTAACAACATCCTTGAATACTAAGCATAATAAAAAAGCTCTTGTGAAGAAAAGGAAAAAAAACCTGTACAGTTCAGATAAGAAGGCTCTGATTGAAACTACAAAAGATAAAAAAGCGCAAAATTTCTTTTTAAGGCTGTCTACAGGTGTTATTTTACTTGACAATGGCAGCCACTTAGGATGAAAACCATTTTCCTGCACATTTTGCTACCCAGGTGTGGATATCTGGAACATGTATCAGGCAAAAGCCTGCCTGAAGCTATTTTCTATACTGGAGAGAGAAACTCGAGAGAAAACCCAGGAGAAGCTCAGGGCAAGTCATCAGTTCTAGGACATCAGCTCTATAATATGGCAGACTTTTACTGAGTCATGCAGAAGAAAAAATGCACAGATGCCTTCAGAATCCATGAACAAAGCAGAAATAATAGTGCAGAGTGGAGAGGGACCACATGGAAGAGCACACACACCATTGAAAGCTATGGACTCTTGACACTTGCAGTCAGCAGTGTGCTGGGAAAATGCTTCCCCTTTCCTGGCAAGGAATGGCACAGGAAGTGAAATCTCACGAGCTGAATTAACATACAATTCCATCAACATTGCTAAGTAGCTGACATGCATAAATAGATGTCTTTAAGACCTCTTTGTCTAATAAGAAGTACACTGCAGTATTATATGCCTTCTCTCTCTCCCAGAAGCATTTACCATGACATTTCCTGATCAAAACTTGTACTGAATCTTGATCACAACAATTCAGTCAGATTCAAGCTGACTTTCATCAGTCAGAAAAAATTTTGAAATATTTCAGAGCACTACATCTACAATCATTGAGAAACAGTAGGTATGTTAGGAACAGACCCCTTATGGACATGGATGATTCAATTTACTCCATGAAGTAAAAATTTCTTCTTCATGACTGCTAAATGAGAGTAGTAGGTGGGCTGTTATCAAACTGCCTAATTGGCACAACAATCAGATATGCCAGTAAAAAGACGGCAAGGGTGAGATGGCAGTGAAGGATTGCAGACTTCTGTCTGCAAGCCACGCATCCTCATCTTGCTTTATAGACAAGGGAGAGAAACTGGCACCTCCTAAGGTGTGAGTCATCTCATGCTAGAACAGCCAGGCAAAGTAGGTCAGATGAATCACACCTTCAAAAAGTCCTTCTGTACTCACTGACTATACATGACACTGGTTTAGAGGGGGATGTCTAACAAGCCTGGTCATTGGCAATTAAACTGAATAAATAACTCATGGGAAATAGACAATAATATTACTATTTGCACACAAAGGAAATAGCTGTAGAACCCACCTGGAGCTGAAAGTCTTTTACTGTCACGCCATCAAAAAAAAGGGGTTTTTATTAAATTTATATTTTGCTTTTATCCATAAATAAGTCACCACAACTCAACTTTTCACCTGAACACCAACAATATCAAGATCGTGCATCAGGTAAAAGAACTGGCGCATGAAGAGGATAATTGATCTATTTACCATAAGACACTACTAGTCAGGAGACTCATTGAAGGTTCATATGCTTACATGTTGGTGCAAGTATTTCCAAGCTCCTTTTTGTGCCATTTTGAATACACAAGGTGCCATTTTGACTCTATTGTGTTTCCCTTTCCATTTATGAACAAACATTTTATAAAGTACACAACTGCAGGACTATTTTGAAGATGTCTGCAGCTCAGACACTGGAAGAAACATTGTTCAGGTGAAAAATCAGTATGAAGAGAATGCTTGGAAATGGTGTGCAAATGTAAATACTAAGGGTCTGAATTAAGGCAGCACAGGAGGTTCTGACATTTCCCATTTTCATTTATTGACACTCAAAAGGCAATCATGTTAACATAGAGAAAAATGTGTAACTTCCTAAGCAAGTTGGGGAGAAAAACCATCCCACTATGCATGAGCGTCAACAATTATCACAGCACTGAAATGGCTCCTGCTTAAGCAAGGGCACTGCTAACAGGAACAAGCCCTCATCCCTGCAAACTGCAATGCAGAGATATAATACCTTACCTGGAGGTATCTGAGATATTTACTGCCAGTAGAGAAGGGTGAAATCCAGCTTTCCACTTTTACTCAACATTGTGGAAAGAAGTGAGCATAAAGAGCACTTCATTGTCTATTTTATTCATCTTTCCCCAGTGAGGCATGCACCCATGTAAAGGTTTTCTCTATTTTTCCACCAGTGTGGCTTCCCATCCCAGTGTACTGGACTTGCCTTGGACACATTTCATTCTCCGCATAGTAGCTGGTATGGGACTATGTTTTGGCTTTGTGAAAACTATGTTCATAGCACAGTGATATTTTGGTTACTGTGAACATTGCTTACACCATGTCAAAGCATGTTCTGCTCCTCACTCCATGAGTAAGTCGGCTGGGGATGCACAAGGAGTTGGGAGGGGACGTGGCCGGGACAGCTGATCCCACTGAGCAAGGGATATCCCATACCACGTAATGTCATATTCAGAAATAGAAACTGGGGTGGTGGGGCTTGCTGGGGCTGCCTTGCCTCGGTAAACGCATTGGTTCGCTGGTGGGGTTTTTGCATTATTTGCTTTTTTTAGGTTTGTTTCCCCCCCCCCCCCCCTCGTTTTTTTTCTTTTTTTAAATTACTAAAGTGTCTTTGTCTCAACCCGCGAATTTTCTCACTTTCACCCTTCCTTCCTTCTCTCCCCCATCCCACGGTGAGTGAAGGGAACGAGCGGCTGCGTAATGTGGAGCCGCCTGCCGCGGTTAACCACGGCAGCCGGCTCCATCTTCCTTTCCGGCTGACAGGATTTATCCTGCTTCTTCGGGCTCCTCGTCCCACTGCCATGCCTTGGGCCAGCCCTTCCCAGTGCCTCGCAGAGCCAGCTGCCCTCCCAGCGCAGCCGGGCCGCGCTGAGGGGCTCCGGGCAGACCGCGGGTCCAGCCCGCTCCGCCCGCCGCGGTGGCAGCCGCCATTTTACCGCAGGGGGGCGGCGGGAGCCCCGCACGGGCAGTGCTGCGGAGCCGCTCCCGGAGCCTCCGCGGGCCCCGGCCTCGCCGCGTCCCCCGTCGGACTCACTGCTTCCGCCTCTCCCGCCCCAGCTCCAGCGCCAGCAGCTCCGGCTCTGCCCCCCGCCGGCTACCGCCTTCCACCATCGCCGCTGCCGCCCGCCGCGCTCGCATCCCACGCGTCGCCGGCGTTGCGCGGGGTGACGGCTGCGAGCGGCCGGCGGAGCTGCAGGGAGCGGCGCACCGGAGCCACGCCACCCCCGGCTCGGGCTCCCTTTTCTCCGCAGCACCTGCGGGTTGAACTGTGTGCTGAGCTTTTCATGATCTAGGGAAACACAAATGTGTGCAGATTTTTTTTTTTTTTTTAACATTTCTGCTGGATGGGAAGTTGTGCGGTTTTAAATAAACGCTGTGCCCACATGTGAAGGCAGGCACAGTGCGGTGGAGCCTGGCCTTACGGGGTTCCCAGCCCATCTTTTAGCACTCGATAACTGTGATCTGTGTGCACAAACCAGTGTGTATATCCTTAATTTGAGACAGAAGAGTTCATAATAATCGGCCTTAATCATCATCACTGATCAAGTCAATGGTGTCAGTTAATATATACTGAAAAATATTTTCATTATCTTACATTGGTCTGGATTGATGCCTAAAAATGTTTGATGTTGCATTTTTCAAACAAGGAATTTCAGATCAGTTCATGGGTTTCTCAAGGTAAATCTTTATGGGGTGAGTTAATCAGATTAATGCTGCAAGAGTGGTATCACCTCTGTCAGATTCTCCCTGTCACCTTCTCTGGCTGCTTCAGTGCCAGCTCTTCACATTTGTGTGACTCTTCAGTGAGCCAGAACAGCTCCTGAAACACTGCAAACTTACATCAGGGAAAATGTTTAATGTTCGCAGTTTCTGCTGATTGGTGATCTGAAGTGGCTCACCAGTTGCACAGGAAAACACCAGGCTTGATGCAAGGGACAGGCTGAAACTGGGAGTAATTAGTGCGCTCTTAGATCAGCTCACCATTTCACAGGATATAATGCTCACTTAGAGGAACTTTCTGTTCACTTTCTCAGGAAGGAGGTGGACTGTAATTTTCCTTTACTGATATATTATGAAAAAGGATATGGTTTTCACAGTTCAAGTAATTCTGTTGCATGAGTAGCCAGCCAAATGCCATAGCCCTACCACTTGCTGGGTAACAGAGGCACTGCTTTAAAACATGGGTTATGTATTACCATTACTTTAACACAGCCTAAACCTGTATTGCCATCCACAAGTCAGTCCTGAAATGCTGTGAATTGTAATCCTAAAGTGTGTCATGTTGGAATTGCCTAATCTAATGCCTCACTGATACTGCAACAGCAGGGCACTAATCCAGCAGGATCTAATGACTGGGAGTAGAACAGCAGGATGGAGAGTGGGAAGCTTGATTCTAAGAAGAAAAAGTACTTTTAATTTCACTTGTCTGATGTATCGTAGAGCAGGAGATGATTTTTGAGTCTCAAGTTATAACGGATGCTATCAGCTAATCAGTGAATTATCATCTTTGGTGTGGGTTGAATTCAAATTTTTCTGATATAATCTAATCAAGAAATAAATTTAGAACTGCATCTAAATTTAGCTGCTCATTTTGCCTTCATGTTTTACTGAATGCTACCTTTTTAAGAGTCATATTGAAAACTCATTTTATAATAACCAATAATTTAAGTAATGACTTGGACCTAGGTTAGCATTCATAACTCACTGAGTGTACTGAATATTAGCAGCAAAGGTCTTACTTGGTAACCATTATTTTTGTTACCAGTTTTTGTGAACAATTGCTTCAAGATTAACCAGCCTGATGAATTGTTCTCAATGGGTAGGCACATTCAGAAAGCTTAAAAAGAGCCCTGGAATCACAAGTCTGAGAACAGAGGACACATGGGAATTGAGGGCTGTGTCCCAGCCCACACTGTACTCTCTCTCTGCCCCAGGAGACTTTTATTTGATCTCCTCTCCAGGATACTTTCAGGTCCCACCCTCACTCAGGGATTCCTAGGTGTCTTAACCAGGTAAGCTCTCAGGAGCCAGGTCACTGTGCACATAAGGATGAGCCCCGACCACACAGGTTGGGTGGGGACAGCACAGCACAGGTGAGTGCTTCACCTGATGGCTTGGGAGCTGGAATGGGAGAAAAGCAAAAGTATCTTGTGGACTGAGGTCTTGAGTGAGTGTGTAAAACTTTGTCAATATTTTTAACAATCACAACAGTAACATAACACTTGCAACACACGACAGTTTTCCTTTATGTCTTTATTCCAAATAAATCAGTTAAAATTAGATATATGGGCACCACCAAAGGTATTATCATTGTTTTGAGGCTTTTAATGGGGTTTTTTTGAGATAAAAAATTTTAGTAAGAACAGTTAGGAAACTTGGTCACAACACAATGTGTTTTGAAAACAGAATTTTATACTTAAATATGTAACTTCAGATTATGTGAAGGCATTAAACAGCTAGTTACTTAACAGCAAGGTAGACCAGTTGCTGAAGGCATAAATTAATTTTTACAAAGAAATTATTTCTGTAGCACCAGTAACTAAGGTATGATGAATGTCTATGTGGGCAAGGGGAAACTTGTTCACGTTGTATATTTTGACTTTACCAAGGACTTTAATGTAATCTCCCACAGTACTTTCATAGCCGAATTGGTGAGTTCTAGATTGGTTAACTGGGTCATATGGCTGCTGGAAAATTGGCTTGAAGTGTGGTGATCAGCAGTATGGCTGCCTGACTCTGGGATCAATACCTGAGCCAATACCCTCAATTCCTGACTGACAGCCTGGAAGACTGAGCACTCGCTGAGCACATTTGACAATGCAGATGAGCTGAGAGGAGCAGTTCGTGTGCAGGAGGAAAGGGTGACCACAGCCAGTGTGGAGAAGCCTAATAAAATTCAACAGAAATCAAGTGCAAAGCCTAGTATGTGCCATGGGCAAAGCCCATGGATCAATACAGGCTGGAGCAGTGTCTAGAATGCAATGTTGTAGATGACTCAGGCTCGCTGGTGAAGAAGCTGCCGTGAGCCAGCAACAGCTTGCAGCAAACAAGGCTGAAGGGCTCCTGGGCTGTCATAGCAAGGACATGGCCAGGAGCCTGAGGGAGGTAGTTCTTCCGTTCTGTTGAGCACATGCTTGAAGTGCTTAGCTTTCAACTCCCAAACAAATCCCAAGGGCTGCATTAGGTCAGGAACTTGCCTTTGTTCAGGCTCGACAAGGGAAGGCATAAGGAGAGCTTAGTACTGTTCCCAGCTATGTAATATGAAAGTGTAAATAAGAGGGAGAAGCCAAAACTTCCTCCAGTGTGCATGAGGATATGTAGTAGAGTACGTATGTATGGTACATTAGATGCACCAGAGCGCATGTAAATATGCTTAACTTAGTATATATAGCACTGCATGCGGCTGTAGCCACCCGACCCCTCAAGACACAACGGAGCAGAAGTTTTGCTGGTCAAGCATTGAAGTTTAATGTCTCACTCCGTGGTTAGTGTGAGAACCCATAATCTCTCATTTCTGTGATCTGCATACTTTTGTATGGTTGGTTCATGTCTTCCCCTCCCTGTTCTATGTATAAGTTTATTAATATTCATTTTCCTGAAGTTAATATGTACTCATATGTATATATGAGAATAAAGTTGTTATTCTCAACACCCCATTGGTTCCTTCCCTAAGTCCCTCCTTTGTGTTAATCCCACTGGTTCCCTTGCTCTCAACCCCGCCTCCTATCCAGTATCCCACTGGCTGTGTCCCTTATCGCCGCCTTTCCTATCCCCCTTACAAAACACCCTCAGATCGTGGTCTCTTCGTCCCCATCCCTGCACCCCCATAAACCTGCATGGAACCTATACGAAGAGTCCCCCTCTCTCTACTTCGCCTCTGCCTGCACATCCGCCATCCAGCCCAGGAGTAGCTCCCTCGGGTGAGGAGCTCGTCCCCTCCTGCGTCCTCCCTTTGTGTGTGTGCCACCGAGGAGCAGTCGGGTTGCAGCTAGCCCTCCGGGCTCCTTTTGTGGCTAGCGTGCAGCTGTACCTCACAGGTACGCGGGAAGTACTGACCACAGACAAGCTGGGCAAAGGTTGCCCAGAGGGGCTGTGAAAACTCCATCACTGGAGATAATCACGACGAGAGCAGAATTGAGTCAGAGTCCTGTGCTCCAGACTGGACCTGTTTTGAGCAGGAGGTGGATTACACAGCTGGGGGTCCCTTCCAACCCACACCATTGTGTGGGAAACTGGTCAGCATGTTTTTTGTAGTGGAAGGTAGGTTTACTAGTTCTTTTTAAAGGATGAGAGATTTAGTCAGAGAACATTAAATAGACTATTCCAAGTTGGTTTTAAACCAGCATTAAACAAATCAACAAAACCACCCTTGGAATCTAGAGGAATCCATTCAAATACAGGGGTTTAGACTTGAAATAAGAACAGTGGTTTTTATCTACACAATGATGAAAATGCCAGACATGGGAGTAGCTTAGAGATCATTAAAAGTATCCCTCTCAAGACAAGATTTCAGACCAATACTGTAGCAGAGAAGACTTTGAATAAATTTGGAAATAGAAATGCCTTAGGAAATCAGGTAGTAGTTCATGCACTACAAAGCTTAGTGAGACTTCTAGGACTGGCATATATCAAAAGATATTCAGTGTTCAAAGAAACAAAACCAAGCTGTGAATAGAAAGCAGCCTAAGACAGGAGGTTTGGGGAGCTTAATATATAAAAGGGAGAGCTGAGATAAAGCAGTAAATGTGAGAAGGTTTTTGTATATGGTAGAGGAAGGGGGGAGAAGCTTATGGAGTTGCTACCCTGAGCCCAAGAAGTGGCAGGTGAAGCAAGGTAAGTTCAACAGCATCATACTCTCAGCTGTGAAAATGAACTAACTTTCAAACAATGTAGAAGGGAAGATCATGCATTTATCACATTACAAACTGTAAAATGGGGTATGCATAATTAAAAAAATAGTTTTAATCCAATTTGAAAGACTGGATACACATGAAGAGAACAACAGCAGGTTGAGCAGGACACCACTGCTTGCCTGATACTGATAGCATTTAAGTGTTTGTTTCCTCAGTGTGCTCCAACTTGGTCTCTTGAAGACTGCAACACCTTGATCTTAACTGTTGTTTTAATACAACTTTTTGTGTTGATGGTTTATAGACAAAACTAAAGGGTATGAGCCATATGCAAAACCTTGAAATGGGAGGGAGAAAGAAGACACAAATACCTATAACCCTATTGTAAACACACTTCATAGCAATAAAAATGCTTTTGCTGGTGTCAAGTCTTCATCAGTCTTTAACTGGTTACACAAGTCTGCAAGTGGGAGACTATAGTAACAGAAATTGTTGCAATGTACTTTGGATGGAACTTTTTAGTTTGAAATATTTTAAGCTCTAGTTGATGAGCTTGTTTATACTATAGATATACCCCAATACTGCTACTTTAGTACTTCTGAAGAAGTCCTAGTTTTTCCATGTATGGATCCATATAGTAGCTTAATATCAAAAAGATCAAGCATAGATTAGCCAATTTTATCTTTATTTTCATAAATCAAAGTTACACTTCAAGTGGTTAGATCCTTTCTTTCACATTTCTCACCCTAAGCATACACCTGCAGCAGCTACCACAAAATATGCACCTAATTACCATCCTAACAGACTGTATTTGTTACTGTATTTTTTCAATCTTCTACAAATATCACTTGCCAACAATAATTTATAGTTATTTTCTCCATTTCCATTAAAAGGAGATAAACTCTAAGTTGTTGGCATTCTGTCTATTGCAGGTCCAGACAATATTAGAATGTGCAGCAGCTTTAAAACTCAATAGTGAAGTGTTAAATAAGTAGCAGTGTCAAAGCATCTCAAGGATTCGGCATACTGAGTTATCTGTGCTACAAAGAGGATGACAAATCTACACAGTAGTGTCTGTTCTACATAACTCTGCATTAAAAGGGTTTGTCTTCAAAGTGTTTTTAAAGACTTCACACCCTTGTGCAACTATGAATTTAATGGAATAAAAATGATGACCATTAGAACTATCTGCTCAAACATTAGGAGTCTTCCATTAGGAGGCCATGATATATAATCTGAATTTTTCTGGATTGGCTGAAAAGTTCAGAATGCATAGAATTTCCTAGTGCCCTCTATAGAATATTTTCACAGAAAAAATAAATTAGACAAAACTATACTTATCCTCTCTACATAAAAACCCGAATTTCAAAGAATCTTTGTATATTCCTTATGGAGTCAACTGGAAAATGAATTTTTCTAGACCTGTAAATACTCTATTAGAAGAAATGCTTGGTATCTTTGGTTTACTTGTATGCTGGATGAGAAAAAAAAAAAGTCTGAAAGGGAATGACTGCCTAGTTACCTGAGGTTCATCTTTCATTTCTCCTAACATAAACTTTGGATAAAATCACTTGTTTTGTAGGTGAAAACAGAAATGCTCTGCAAAACAATGAAACATAATGCTTACTTTAGTAGTGCATATTAAATAAGACAAGGCTGGGTTAGTAAAACTAACTCTTAAGGATAGTTAAAATACCAAAACTGGTAATTTTACTTGTTCCAGAATTAGTAATCCTACTCTTTCTGTATCACCACCTTCTTTATAAAGTGTTACAAAAATATTCACAATAGTATTTTTATATTAATCTAGTATTCTATACATTATTCTGAAAAAGTGCTTAAAGAGGCAAGTATATGAACTGCAAACTCATATCCTTCCAGTTGCCTAAAGCCCTGATCCAGTTGTCTAAACCCCTTGTTCTGTACAGAACAAGGAGTTGACAACTTTCATTTTTCCTCCTACAAATGCTCTTCCTACTTTTTTCATTTTCCTGTCATATTAAGTAACAGTTGCTGGAAAAGTACAGTGGGACTTATGTTCAATCTCAGATGAGCAATGTAGTTACTTCTAAATAGGACATTTCATCTCTAATGTAAGGCCTTGAGCAATATTTAATTGCTTTCATTTTTTACCCTTCTTCTCATTATCCAATACTTTATATTCATCTAGCACAGCATGGCCGGTTTCCTTTGCAGTTCTCTTTACAACAGATTTGATACCAATATTTTCAATATTAAATGCTGTCACACCAACATTGATTGCAGAATTCATAGCGTTGTCTGTAGCATGGCCAGCATCCTCTCCATACCTAAACAAAGAGAGCAGTTTTGTGGATTTGTATACTTAGTATTTTAATCTTCACTAAAATTCTTTTGAAAGCAAAAAATCAGGCATTACCAAGAACAAAAAATAAGCACAATGCCCAAGAACAAATAATAAGCACAATGCCCAAATGTCTAAAGAATAAAATCAGAATTTATGAAGCCACTTGAGTAAAGGCTGCTCCTCTATCAGATCAATTACTCTTTAAAAATACCAATATACCTCTCTTTACTCTTTTTATTCAAGAACGCTTCCACTCTTTCTCCCTTTTTTCCCCTCTAATTTTGAAGAGCAGAAAACTTATCTATAGAACAAGAGGAAGGGAGGGGAGAGAAGTTTTGTGTAATAATGAAAGATTGTTTCACTTAACTTCTTAGGTAAAATTCCTATACCCTCTGTATAGAAAGCAAATTGTCCTGGGCTGCATCCAAAGCAGTGTGACCAAGAGGGCAAGGAGGGGATTCTACCCCTCTGCTCTTCCTTCTCTTGTGAGACCCCCACCTGTAGTGCTGCATTATACAAAACCCCAAAAGGCTATACAAAACTATCTTGAGGACACAATGAAAATTATGAAGAGACAAAAACCTTTGGTCTCTCCTGTGGGCTGTGAGTCCAGCTTCTCTATGCTTTAGTGGGCAAGTTGGCAGTCTCATACTAATGACTCAATTGTGCACAGAGAGCACAGTGACGGAGGACAAGAGTACAGTGAAAGCAGTAACTCCAGCTGGTCTGGGTAGCCAGACATTTCCCCAGAGAGCACTGTGTCAGAGAAACCAGGACAAAGGGAAGTATTCTTGGTAGCATCAGCTACTTTTTCCCTGTGCTTCTTACAACCAGACATTGTTTGAGAACCTCAAGATAAGGCTAGAGAGAAGCAAAGAATATCAAAAGAATCCAAAAATCTATGATGTATCAGTATGGCAGCTAGAGCATGTGGCTGGAACTAATGATGAAACTGAATAAAAAGAATTTATGGGCTTTTTGTTTTGCTTTTAATTCTCTGATAGAGCAACAGCCTTGAATCATCAACATCGGATTTGTAGGTCACAGAATTAATGTCACAGCAGAAATGTTTGTCCGATTAGTTTGTCAATTCGATTATTTTCACCTCAGGAACAACATAAGCCAGTATAGTATCAGTAAAAATAAGTAACCTAATTTAAAATAAGACTGTAGCTTATCCAAAGCAGTAAGATTAACAACTTATTGTCTGATAACTAATTTTTTAGTCTGCCTGTCTGAATTGCTTAATTTTAACTCTTTTTTTTTATATTGTGCAGATATTTACACCGCATTTATTTAGTTTTTTAAAAATGTAGTAGCATGGGACTTTGGCAGAAATATTACTTCTGGAGCTACATTTTCCCTCAATTCCAATCAACCTGCATATGATGAGCATCTCTTTAAAATTCCATCCACAAAGGTAGTGCAGCTAAGTTTTAGGCATTTTTTTTTTATTTAGAGACACTGATGGTGCTCCTTTAGCTTTGTTTCCATTAAGTGGAATTTAGCTCATTCACTGGTATTTTGAGTGCCAGAAATCTCTGTCACTGAAATAAAAAATAGCTTACAAAAGGGAGATTATGTAGAATTTTAATATAATTATAAGGACAGATTTTAAAGATTACATATCAAATATTTTCAATCATACTGCAGTTAGCTGCAACAGGTAGTTACTTAATGCTTTTCACTCTTAGTGTCTGCTGTCTGCTGGTCTCCATATCTCCTATATTTGTATCTAAAACAAAAGCATTAATGTGAATTTATGTGAATTGAGTTCCAGTGCAATTCCACCTGACATTTCTACTGCTAACAAATACCAGCAATAAACCACAACTGACTAGAACTTTGCTATTTGGCCTCCTATTTGAAATGCATCACAACACAACCCTGAAAGCCAATCTGCTTAATACCGTATGCTGATGTTTATCTTGTTACCATTGGCTTGTAGCCTGTATGCACTTTCAGCAATCCTTTTAATATCTCTTTTGCTACACTTATCACCAATTCCATTTAAACTGCTTGCTTTTGCTTACTCGTCACTTTCTATTAAATCTACCACCCTTTCTGTGAGGGGTGCATTTTATGTTTCAGAGTTATTGCAATATATTCCTTTATTCTCCATAGTATCTTTTAGTACATGCATACAGCTTTCATCTTTCCATCATTTTAATAACATCATCTTAATCCCAAATGTTATTGTCCTCCTCCCCCATTATCTTTTTCTAAGAACATTTGTATTTTGCAGGTCCAGGCTATTCTATTATTGCTATATATGCCTTAGATTTCCTTACAAAATTTTCCTTTTTTGTGCCTACTCACTTTAGCCAAACCTGCTGACAGATGAGGTTCATTTTTCATAAATTTATCAAAGTTTGCATAAATTCAGGATTAGAGCTGAGAGGCTTAAACCAGTAATTTTTCTCACAATGGTATTATACCACAGAGCAAAGATATAATTCTGAGCAAATACTTGTAACACAGCTAGAAGCTGCAATACTTCTACAAAGAACTAAAAAACTACTTCCTACAATCATTAACTCGTTTGAGATTTTGCATACAGGAGATACTCATTACTGTGTAGTTACCACCTTATCACATGCTACATAACTACATCAAAGCAGGTGTTTAAATTGCCTGCACTTTCGTAAGCTTTTTTTCTGCCAGTGTTCAGACACAATAACAGTGTGCTGTAGAAGATGAAAACAATAAAAACATAACTTACTTGTATTTGACCGTTTTTACAGTCTCAGTTGAAACACTTTTAGCAATGCACTTCGCTGCACTTTCTAAACCTTGCCACACTGTTGAAAACCCTGTAGAAACAATCAGCTTATTTGAGTTGATACCATTAAAAATATACTATTTTAAAAAGTGTAAGGAAATTCTACTACCTTGCACTCCACTTGCTGCTACAACCAGAGCACCATCAAAAGTAGATTTTCCATCTTTATCTTTCTTAAGGGATTCTGGAACTAATTTGCTGCCATGCTTCTTCACATGTGGAGCCAGCTCCTTTCCGACACAGCTCGCTATAGAACACACCCCTTCAACTACCGTAAAACAAGAGTATGCAAATTATTTAGTAAGAACATAAAACATCCTTCTTTAAACATCTCTACTCAAACTTAAAAGGAAGCTTCACTGAAGTCTTAAGTGGTGCTTCTATTTAAATATGCTTATTTGTAAGACTGACTTTGATCCACATGTAAGTGCCCAACTGATACAGAGTGATCTTATTTTTCAGGTACTACTCAGCTCCAAATCCTAAGAAACAAATAAGGCTGGCCTTGTGGCTAAAAAGTGCCTTAAAAGAAATACATACACATCTCACACTCAAAGTTCAAGAAACTGTTTCCACTGCTTTATTATCTCCAGCTTGCAGATACCAAACAAGCTGCTGCTTTCCTGACTTGCCTTCCTTAGAAGTCTTTCTTACAAGCATTCCAGATTTTCAAAGTAGTTTTGTAACATCAACACAATTTACTTTTAAACTCAGATGAGTCACCAGACAGTAAATACAAACATTATATACAAATAATTAACAAAATGAAGTTACTGAGAGCTGTTAGGGTTGCCAGGCACCTCTGAACACCAGGCCATTTCTATCTTGATATTTATACATAGTCCAATAGACTTGTTTCAGGTTTGTGTGTTTAAAAATATGTGCACACACATTCTCCAGTATGTTAGTAACCAGTGAGAGTGGAGCTTTTAAAATACATGGTTATCAACTTTTAAAAAAAAAAGACACCATTCTGAATTAACTGTCTACAACTTTCAAAAGCATGTCAAACTTAAGACTACACAGACTATTCTTTTAGGAAAGCAAAGAATTTCTCAAGGTTGACTAATATGTACTAGTCCTAAAGCAGGCGGTAACTACGCACAAACTACTGATCTCTGGATTTTATCAGGTCAGTATCTCCTCTAGCTTACCGGATAGAGGAACCAGTTTGCATTTTATGAAGTTTTTATTACTTAAGGCAAAAATATTATATTCTATGAGATGAAAATTTTTACCTAAGAACTGGCTGACTTTCACAGCTCCTCCAGTAGCCTGTTTTGCTACATGAAGTCCCTTTGCTACAGTTGGGTTGACTTCCACAGGCTTTTCTTCTGGTTGAATATGCTCTCGCAGTTTAGAAGCTCCTTTGTGAATAGCTTTACCAGTGTATTCTGCTCCTTTCATTAGACCCCAGCTTAGCCAAGATGCACCTTCAAGGCAAAAATTGGTTTTTTTAGTATGTACAATTTTAGGGACTGTGATTCCTTCAGCTATCCCTCCTCTGCAACACAGGAATGCTTAGAAACATTCCTGATTACAGTCTGCAATTATATTTTCCCCTTAATGGGTCAGCATAGAAGTCCTGCAGTAATTTCTGCACCTACACCACCACCTTTTAAATTAATATTATTGCAGTTTAATCCAGGCAGCCCACATCCAAATGTCAGCCTAGTACAGATACTCAGTTGTTTAACAGATATGCAAGCACCAGCTGAATTGGAAGTTATAGCACTGCATATCTCAATGCTATCAACACTCGTGAGAACATGCAACCCAACCCTCTAGCCCTCCTTGCAGATTCATACTTATTACACTCAGCTGGTGGTCATTAGTATATTCCAAAGGTTCTCAGAGGAGAAAACTCACATGTTTATCTGCAGAAATCACACAGACACCTGCTGTAATGTGTGTTCATACAGGGGTAAAATTGTTCAGTCACAGTGGTTTGAGTCAAAGCAGGTGATACTCTAACAAAGAGTCAAATGAGAAGCCAAACTCATTTCAGTGAACAAACTGCTGGCCATGGATTTATATTCTGCATAGTCTTTATAAAAAGTTCATCAAGACATCTTTTAGATTATCAACACTGGAACTAGTGAACAACTACTTTTGACCACCCAGCTTATATCAGCACACATGCATTTAGGTGAAAATACTGTTTAAATGTCACTCACATTGGTTTCTGTTTAACACAGTCCCCTTATTACAACCATACCTGACAAGATTCCATGGGCAACTTTCTCACTCCATTCTGGTAACTCTTTCTGATCTTCTGCTCCTTCAGGTTGTGGCTGGATATGTACAGTCTGAGGCAAGTGAACTGCATCACTAGAGGCTTCTGAAGGCTGACAAGTGAAAGCAAACATCTGACCATCTACTTTTCATCAGCAAGGTTTCTGGTTTAGATCATACACATCCATTACCAAATAATACTGAAGTTGTGCATGCCTCAGGTAAGTGCACAGAAACTCAAGTTAAATTTAACACTCAATTACTTTTTCACAGAAATGCTACACATCCAAAAAAGTTTACCTGACTGGTCAGCCTTTTTGTACGCTTTTTTCATACAGCCACAATGAAGTCATTTGCTTGCTAATGCAGCCATATGGCCAAATAGCTAAGCAGGGAAAATTTCCACTACAAGTTCACTAGCAAAACAGACAAGAGGACTTGTCCATCTCTCATTTTTATCTTCTCAGACAGAAGTCAACTTTGTAGTTATTCAGCATGAGAACTGCAGTCTTTGGTTAGAGAATCCAGCTGCACTAAAGGAATGCAGCTGTTCTGGTTGTTTTGTTCCTAATCCTTTCCTCCCAAATTCAAAAATAAAGGAGATTATTCATGCTGTGTGCTGTTGCTGCTTTTTCAGACTGGCACAGCCGAGGAAAACATCAAGCTGTGCACGATACTGAACCCTGTTTAAAGCTGGATGGACAGATTCTGTGTGACTTCATGTCAAACTTTGCAGTTTCTGGAGTACTTGTTAATCATTCAAACACAGCAACCAGCACCACCACAGGCTGGTCAGCACTTCTAAAAAGTGTAACATCACTTCATGCAGTTCACAGACAATGTATAATTAAACTTTAATTACAAAAAGCTGAAAAAAATGTAACAGATACAAGTTTTTGTAAAGAGAACTTTTCCAATGTAGGAGTAAAAAAAAAACCCCAAACATTTCAAAGATCTAAAACAGTGCTAGTTAATGACAGAAAGAAAAAATGTTTTTGTTTAGTCTAGAAGAGTCTAGATGAAAGCATTTATAGATAAACCCATAGGCAGAACAGAATACACAATATAGAATAGTATTTGCTATTACAATAGAATTCTTAATATGCCTTGAAATATTTACTGGATATAGAAGCAGGGTATTGCACATAGCTAAATGTTGTAGTAAAACCAACGTTAACAGAAAATAATAGATTAAAACATAGAAGGTTGCTACCCAGAAGGTTAGCAAAGTATCACTGACATGTACTACATCAATTACTGCTTGACAAGGTGAAGTGTTCATGAAATGTCTTCAGCATGAGACCAAAACACTCGGGACTGGGCAAGAGAAATTACCTCAATAAACAGCTATAAGTAAAAAAAAACCAAACAAAAAACCTATTAAAAGACCCAAACTATGTTCCAGATGTAATTTAGTTACACCACAGGTTGGGTCACGATACAGAAAAAGCAGTCAACAAGACTTCTAAGATCTATACTAAGGAGCAAAACTGGATTCTCTAATAAGACCAGTGCCTCAGTACTATAATCATATTAAATACAATTGTCAATTAGATCCTCATGAGTACTATGTAAAACAGACACATTAAATGGGTATCAGACTAAGCTTTGGAATACTTGTGCTGTATCAGTGTTTTTAGAACTTCAGAAATATGCTGATTTGAAAAATGTGGCAGGCTGCAGTAACTGGTGTTTGACAACAAACCAAACAACAAACCAAAAAGCCACCAAAAAAAAAAAAAAAAATCACAGGACAGTGTACACAGCTGCTGTCAATCAAATCGGCAGTTTTAACATGCATTTCTGTGACTTTTTTTTTTTTTTAATACTATACAATTTTGGAATGTCCTGGCATTTACCTGGACTTTGTGGCCAGACCTCTGTTTAAATTTATCTCCAAAATCTGCTCTCTCAGTTGCTGGGAGCTCTGAAGGTAACCCTACTCTCTCATGGGATCCTGGCACCTGTGACATTGTATTAGGGAACATTAACAAAAACACGAGTTTTAGAAAAATAAGGAACCAATGAGATATCAAATTTGAACTACTTCTACACAGGAAAAATGACAGAACTTTATCCAGGGAGTCAATATCCCAGAATTCTGTAGTACTTTCCCCTTTTAAGGAAAAAATCTGTGACCTCCAGTACTAGTGAAATTCCCTGCTGAACTCACTGCGATTTGTACTGTAACAGAACTCTACCCTTGATGGATGCTCCAAACCAGTCCTTCATCATCTCTGCTTTCACATTTTGGCAATTCAACAAAATTCTTTCATTAAAAGATTTCATCATGCTATCATCTTTTAAATAGTTACCGATTACCGCTCTTCCTGAAATGATGCTCCAGTGCTCTTACAGTAATATTGCCCACTTTGCTTCAAGTCACTGAATTTTACTGCACATTTGTTACACTATGAGGGGTTATTTGCTATTTTCCTCTCCCTGTCAACAGTTTACTGCAGATTTACCCAATTTGAGATCTCACTGGAAGATTTTTGAGGTACATACTGTTTTCTCAGATCTTCTCTGAGGTGGCTTAACATTTTTGAACTCTAAACACATTTGGGGATGATATTCCAAGAATGGTATCATCAAAACTACAGAGAGTTGTGTGCATGCACACGCAAGGAAAAGCATGCTTTCTCCTTAACACATAATTTCACTTTGGGTTCTGTTCTCTTTTGGAAAAATAAAGAAAATATTAATAATTGTCTCAAATTCCACTCTGTGCTTGCAGTTTAGTATTTTAAAATTTCTGTTATCTCAACTCATGGGACCTACAGTTTCATCAGAAAGCTGCTTAGTCTTGGCTCCTTTATCTACTTCTCACTAATAAGCTTAACAACCAAGACAAAAATCTGTGATTTTACACAACTAAAAGTAAATGTGAGAATATATCAATGATTTACACCTTTCCTTATTGGCTTATAACAGACAGGTCAGAAATTCACCTGGATTCGTAGGTCAGACATCTGTTTCAAGAGATCCTCAAACAGCTCTCTGTCAGCTGCTGGAAGTTCTGAAGACAGCACAACTCCCACGTAGGACCCTGGTACCTGGGACATTGTGTCAGGGAACATGTAGACCCCTGTATTGCAGCACAGAACAGGGGACTGGTTACACATCAGAGGATACAGCCAGTCACAAACCTAGGGAAGACAAGTACATAGAAGAATCAAAGGATGCTTTTAAAAAGAAAGATAAGCAGAATATACTGATAAGCACCATAAACTTGATTTTCTTTAAAGTTTCTAGTGGAACCTTCTAGTGAAAGGTCCAGGGTTGGAATTAAATGATCTTCATGGTCCATTCCGTTTACAAAACTCAAACTGGTTTATAATTCTGCGATGAAAAAAAAAAAGCCTTATACCACCTTGAACAAAATAAAAAAGAAAAACATTCCCCAAAAAACACAACCCATGTGTTTCTGGAATTATCACTCTTGATTAGTTCTGACAATCTAATATAGAGAAAATACTCATTTTGACAGGACTATAATTCAGGCTGGTACCCTCTTAACTGAGGTCTCACCTTGAGGCCCCCATGAAAAGAACTGCCAAACAAGTCAGGATTCACAGCCCCTGTACCACCCTGGAGATCTCAGGACAGGTTTATATGACAGGAAAAACAGAAGTGTGTGGCTGTCACTGGCCTACTGTTGAAGACTGCTAACTCAAGTGGAGCTGAACCAGCAGACCCCAAACCAGCCAATCTTAGCAGTAACACTGAGATCCAAAGTCAGAATCCAAACCAGAAACACTATGTTCATTATAGAACATGCCCACATGAAGCCAATAAGGACTGAAAAAATACAAATGCTGCATCTTTTTTATTTGTAGTTCCAAGTGTGGACTAACGTGGACCCTCAAATTTCAAATTATCAATTGTCATAACTGCAATACCGTATCACGAATTGAGTATGAAGTGGGTAGCAGGCAACTCCATTTTATGCTGATTTGTTATACTAGGTGAATCAACTGGTCTTCTTTATGTGAGGAAAGAAGTCAATTTTATTAAATGGAAAGATATGTTAAGTCAACTCCTTTACAAACTGGAATTCACCAGAACAGTCAACACTTGAAAACCTTGTGAAGACACAGAGGTGCTTTTAAAAGAAAGTTGAAAAATTGTGTACTTGAAGAAAACCATGTCCGCAACACCAATAACATCCTTCATATCATTACATGGATATTTAGGCTCAGAAGAGCAAGAACCTAGGAAGATGGCCTGTTAGAGTTTTATGACAGTTCTTGAAATTTTTATTAAAGGAGAAAATTATTTTCCTGTTACCTGCAGAAATGCCGGTGGACGATTCTGAGCAGCTTCACTATCTGTATCCAAGAATTTCACGATGCGAAGGTATCCAGGATATGAAGGAGCACTAACCTGCCCATCAGGAGTCACAAAAAATATCTGTACTCCTTGGGGAATCAAGATCAGCTCATCTGCATCCACTCCCAAGTTTTCCAGGGGAGGTGGCTGAGTACACTTGTTGTTGTAGTAGTCCTCACCCACAGAAGAAAACTCCCCAGAGTCTGTGCCATAAGACACAGTAAAGTGGCCATTGGTGGCTTGAGGCGTATAGGCAGGAGGGGCTTCGTTTGGCAGACAAAGAGGTTTTGCAGATGATGGACTCATAGCTGGAATTTGCCCCTGACTCACAGCTCCAGCACTTCCATCTGTTGCAGGTGGCTGACTTGGTACACACAGAGAATTAGGGGCAGGGGGTCTTGCAGGCTTTTCTTTGGAAGGAATGGATGGGTATAACTTGGGCACCCCAGGAGGGGTATCCATCATAGCAGGACTTGCTTGTACCGGTGGGGTGTTTTGCTCTAGGCTGTCAAGTCGAGCACGAACATTTTGCAGGGTCTCCCTCATCTTCTGCTGCATTTGCCTGGCAGACTCCCACTGGGACCCAACACACGCAGGACCCTCTGATGGAATGCTAACGCCTCGGAGCAAGTGGTCAAGCCCTTGCTTATAGTAACTTCTTGCCTCTTCCTTCTGACCCAGTTCATCTGTGTTCAGTCCTTTATTGATAAAAGTAAAGGCTTTCCTGTACTCTTCATTAATGGCTTTAATATTTGCATCTTCTTGCATAATCGGATCCTGCAGTTGTTCCATTACTGCAAATTAGAATAAAAATCAATAAGAATATACAGGGAGAAAGCCAAACAATGTTTACCTTAGAATAAAATGTCCTCTTAATGATGACCCTACTGCATGTATTAGCAGAAATCTATTTAGTTGCTTGGAACAGTGTCTGATATGTTGTGGCTATCTCCTCCTAACATTCAGATTTAGTTGACATGATTCCAAGACAGCAAGGAATCTATAACCGTCCAATCTAGTTACATCACAGATACTTATTTCTTAGAAGTCAAACATCAGAAGAAAACAGGCATGCCTGATACTTATTTTTTCATCTTCAAGATCAGTAGCAAACAAGAGGAATAAACAACTTAAAAAATCTAACTTTTCCAAAAACATCTCTAAGGTATTAAAAAATTCAGTTACTATTTTGTCTATTTAAATAAAGGCTGAACTTACAAACAGTGCATTTCCATTTGAATAATTTAAGAGAAAATACTCAACAGATTTTGAGATCTTGATCAACTAACATCAACACACAGAACTGTGAAATATTTTGAACAGTTAAAGCTGTGCTTTACAAAATAAAAACATGGAATTATTTATTTCCTTTACAGTGTTTATAGAAAGAGAAAAGGCAATTGGTGTTTTACACTCCTTGCTCACCAGTGACAAAAACTGGAAGTACCAAGATGTACAAGTTCTACAGGTTCTAGGTCTGTTTTGGAATGTATTCCTCAAACTGCCTCATGTATTCCAACTGAAGAGCAGAAAAGAATCCACTAGGTTTGTTTGAATTCTAAAATGTGTAAACTCATTGTTTTAGCTATATGCAGATTGTCAGTCTTGGCCAGACACAGGAAATACAAATCATTAATTCTAATGAATTTGGGTTTGTTGTTTTGAGGTTTTTTTTTTTTGTGGTAGCCTTGAGAGGTTTGGCTAACCAAGGCAATATGACAAAGGCTAAGAGATTGGTTTAGTCTCTACAAATGGATGAAAAGAAGAAAGTAAATTAGTAAAGAAAAAGTAATTATTGGGAAAGAAAAAAGAATGAAATCCAAACGTGTAACAAAATCCTGAAATAGTACCTACACTTAAGTTTACTTAATGTCTCTTCTTGTTTTAGTCTAACTATCAACAAACTAAAAAAATAATCTGGAAAATAATCTTCCTCTATGCCAACAAAAACAGAGACACTTATGAAGTGCAGGTCATTAAAAGATTTTAAAGAGGCAACGACTGAATGCTGTGCTCTACTCCCATGCTCTTTATAATCAAGATGCTGACAGCATTTATGTGACTGATGCATCTACAGTCACACAACAGGAGTGCCATGTAACCTGGAAGGCATCTGTTTTTATGATGCTACAGAATCCAATTTCATGTAAAAGTCAAGATGTGTGGTTTCAGTCCAGTAACAGACATGTAGCTCAGAATATGACAGGGATGGCTTGAGAAGGCAGCCCAGTGTAGTGGGTCAGCAGCAACTCAAGCCACCAGGTTCACTTCCCATCATTTAGCAGATAAACAAATTTTGGGCTGGAGGAGATTTTTCTGATTGATTGCAGTCACTTGTTGCCATGAGCCTCAGCATCTTTAAGCTAAAGAACAACACTGGCATAAGTGTATATTTACTAATCACCAAAGACATCACCTTTAGAAGTTAAAATTATACTCCTGAGCAGCACAACAGCAAACAATTACATTAAAAGCAATTGGAAAGAACTCCTTAAAAGGTTGCCAATACAGCTGGATCCTTGCAGCAAAAAAACGTGGTGACTGCCAAACCACATCACTGTGTGTCAACACTTTTATTTACTATTGAAAAAATCCACTTTTCCTTTTAAGAAGGGTATGAAGGTAAAAACCAATTTAAGAGTAAAGACCTCTGATTTGAGAATTGTAGGTTCTTAAAACACAGAAAATATTTAGAAGTCTGAGAAGGACAGAAAAGTTTAACCTATCATCACTGTTTTCTTCTTTAAGAGCAAAATTTACAGGTTTGAGATTTTTAGTGCCTGTATCTCCAATGCTGTATAAAGTCCTTTCATAAGGGATTAAGTAAATGATTTATTTGTGTGATCACAACTGCAGTACAATAATGCCCTTTGCTCCATGTTCATTGATTTGGGTTTTTTTTCTGGGTGAGGCTAATGCAAAGATACTTTATAGATTTTTAATTACTCCTTTGCATATAACAAGAAGGTTGTTAGCATGTAACAAGAGACATCAAGTAAAATCCTAACTACAATTCAACTTAATATTTCATTAATTTACTATTCACTGTATAGTTGTCATACTGACAGCAGCACTGTTCTTGCTAAATCTGTCTTTATAGACACCAGAAAAGATCTGTAAGAGAATGGACATGTCAGCACCATCAGTGTCCACACAGCACTAGTGCACAGCAGAGCTGCAAAAGCTGGCTCAGCAACTCTGATTGTCTGAAACATCTCAAGTTCTCAGTGTATGTGCACCATCATTAGCCCCAAATTATGCATTTGGTTGGCAGAGCACTTGGAAATGGAGGAAGGACTTCATAGTAGATTTCAAGCTAATTACGTGCAACTAAAAGTCAGCCCAAAGAACTGAGTATCATTCATTCTTAATAATTCATTAAAACTAATAGAAAAGAATGGATGGTATTAAATAAGCTTATCTATTTGGTCCCTCACAACACAAGAATAAATATTCTCTGAAACAGAACATTTAGGCAGTAATCTGATCACATCCAAGGAATATCCTCATTAATTATTATTTTCAGTGTATGATCTTTATGCAGTACTTAAGTGTCCTGCATGTTTTAGTATTTATCTGTAATCCACTTTTGTACAATGCTGAATCTTATTTCCCCTGTTTTAAAGCTGTAATGAATGGAATAATGTGTAATACTGAATATTAACAGCACTGCAAGGCAATCTTTGGTACTATGGCCAGTTCAGATCAGCCCAGATCTGTACCACTTAGTGCTAATTAAGATTTAGTGGAACTTGTCTCAGAGAAAGCCAGTCCAAAATTGAGAAAAGAGCTAAAGGGCACTATAGATAATCACAGATCAATCCAGCACTTGAGCCCCTTTTCTTTTATCAGTCCAGATATACTCTGTGGTTTTAAGTGACTTGATCAAGGGACGCTACAGTGCAGCAATGAAACTTGAGTTTAATTTGATATTGCAAGCTAACATCTCACCCATCCTTCCTCTAAAACAGCAAAGCCCACTTCATTAAAAAGCAACATGTATTAACAAAAATACAGGTCAATGGTGGATCTCACTGCTAGACTGTAAACATGAAGCCTAAGGCTTATTAAGAGGATTAAACATCCAGACTAACAGAGGTAGGAAACACTTTCCAACTCACTATTTTTGAAGGAGAGGAGGGGAGAAAAATGCAAAACAAATTAAAAAAAAAAAAAAAAAAACCAACCAAAACCAAAACACTCTTAATCCAAAAGTTATTCTTATTTGTCAACCGTTTTTCTGTCAGCCACTAGTTAAGAGGTACCAAGCAGACATATCTGTTTAAGCTTATTTCTGTATGAGAAGAGCAATTAGGAAAGTATTAGTAAGCTTCAAGAATTTAAAGAATTAAATGTTATCTAGAATATAAACTAATAGAAGCCACACACTAGCTCATAAATTTACCTTGTTATGCTTTTAGCTTATTTAAATTGTTTAAATTTGTTTAAAGAAGCCTTTAAAATTTTCATGAAGTGGTGGCCTACTCCTAGTTTTTAAGCAAAGGAAAAAAGTTCATAAAGCTAGATAGTATCACAGACTAGACAACAGAGGGAGCTGGTGATATGAAAGTAATTCTCACTCAAAATTACCAAGTACTTCAGTAAACACCATCTGACATTTCAACCTACACCTTCTTCTCGGGCTGCTATCTCAGCACCCAGCCAGCACATCTGTTCTCCTCCTCTACTGCTGTTTTAAGATGATTTCTGTCCAAATAAAAGAATTTCCTCCCTGGCTTCTTGGTGTGCACCTCCATCACATGCTCTCACCACAGAGCTTTCGGCCCCGGGTGCCTACTTGTCACTTCTGTAAAAGAGAAAGTGGGAAACCAGTGGGGCAGACAATGCCCTTCATCTCGCAGCTGTGCTGCCCAGCACTGACGTGTTCCGCAGCACCCAAGTACAAAGACAAGGTACTACCATTCCAAAGGATTCCAAGATCATCATGGAAAATTTAGTGTTATGTAAGACTGCTATTTAATACTATTTCATTAGCTGTGTGCCTGCCGGTTTCTGATCCCTACCAAGGTTCTTCCAGATTCAAGAAACTCAAAACTGTCTGACAAGAACCCTTTAAAAACAAAACAAGAAGACAAAATAAAAGGAGCAGTTTCGCGACGTATCCTGACAAATAACCTCTCACAACATTCAATACATTATTTACCACCAGAGTTACTTCTCCCTGCCCTGACCACGGCGCTCCCCGCCGCTCCCGCCCACCACCTGCCCGCAGGGGTTCCCGGCTCCCCGACGGCGGCGCGGCCGCACCGCGAGGCCCCACGGCCGCCACCCGGCCTCGGCCCGCCTCGGTGCCTGCCGCGGCCTCCCCGTGCCCTCCCGCCCCAGCAGGGACCCCCGACAAGGCCCGACCCCGCAGCCGCCTCACCGAGCAAGGTGCCTCCGCCGCGCTGAGCCCAGCCCAGCCCCGCCTGCACCGCCCCCGGCTCCGCCCGGGTCAGGCGGCAGCGGGCGGGGCCGAAGGGCCGCGGCTCTGGCGTCACCCGGCGCGGGGCCGCCGGCCGGGGCGGGGCTTTGTGCGCTGGATAAATAACGCTGAACCATTTATCCCGGGATTTCGTGTTAGTTGTGTTGGTTTTGTGGGGTTTCGTTTGTCTTCCGTTTTTGTTTTGGAAGGTTGGTTGTTTGTTTTTACGAGTTGGATTTTTAAATTTTGTTTTTGTTTTTTGGGGGAGGGGAGGGTTGGAAGGCTACCCAGAAGATTGAAATTGCAGAATTAAAAAGCAGCGCATCTAGTACCATATCCATACTTTTTTTTTTTTTTTTTTTTTTTAAATGCTCTTGATGTTTGGGAGAAATAGACGTCTCCATGTTGATTTCACTTCACTATAAATTAATTTCGCTGAGAACATGGAAGATCACTTCTTTTTTGTCTTCTGGTTTCTGTGGCCCACACCACCATCTAGGACCAATGTGTCAAACTGAAAAATAATTTATAGACCCAGTAGTATCAAGCCGATGTTTTTCAGTGGCCAAGTGGCTTTGCCGTTTGTAAGGAACTGAGTTAGTAATTTAAATCCATATATGTCTTCATCTTTTAATAAGAAGCTGTAACTCTAATTAGCTGTGTATTTGTGTACAAAAGCAAATATGCCCAAATTCTAGTTATGGAGTTGGCATAAATACCCCAAAATGGAAAAATAAGGGCTAAAAGCTATCATTCTGAAATCTCCCCTTTCATGTCATGTTTCCACATTTCGCTTTGACTGTCACTTTAATTGTGCCAAATGGCAGGCTGCACCCTTCAGGGTTGTATTTCCGAAGGTGGCTGTCTCCAGGTGAGACTTACTTGCCAGCATAGGCGAGCTGGAGCTGATTGCTGCCCTAAGTGCTAGGCCATGGGAGGGGTGAGCTGCATTTGTGCACCGGTGCTGTGAAAAAAAGCCAAAGAAAAAGTATCTCACTAAAAATCCAGCATGTTTGTAGAACATCAACACTCATGTTCTCAGTCAAACTTTCAACTTCTCAGTGAAATAGATGCTCAGATTTCTGGATATAATCTTCAGTATATTATTGATGTGCAACTTTGATAATCAGTGCTAAAAATCTTCTGCAGATTGACTTCTACATGGAAAATTTCTAGCCAGGTTAAATGTAGCAAAGATGCATTCCATGGTGCATGGCTCTTCACCTACACTAGCTCTTCCAAAACTTTCTGGGTTCCAGCCCTGGTAAGACTCACTAACTTGCATTCCTAGGTACTGTATGTGAATACTGACTGTGAATCAATCTTTAACACACTCAAGACCACACACCACAAGAAATTCACAGTAAATATTGACTTAAGGTAGTGGCAGCCCTGTCCAGCACTGCCCTTGGCAGATGGGTTTAACACTTCATTTGGCTCCGAAGAGTCTCTGGAAATTTGTCCCATGTTGTAGTTTCTAGCATAACATTTATCTAGGAATTCTGTGTTCCAAACTTTTCTTGTGCCCACTCTTCAGTCCTTTTCCTGCTGACAAGAAACAGAGAGCAACCTGAAAGAAAGACATGTTGTCCACAAATCAGGGAGGGTTCCTCTTTCTGAACAGCAGCACTGATGAAGAGACAAGCTGTTCACAAATCAGGGAGGGTTCCTCTTTCCAAACATCAGTGAGGATGATATTTGTATATGAAGCAGTATGCTGACAGATGAGGGTTTGGATTGGTGGAGAGGGCCCTAAATATTTGTTTAAACAGGTGGTAGGTTGCACTTGGGTAACTAGATGTCACTAAATTATGTTATGTGCATATAGGCAAAGCTTACAAGGAAATAAAAAACATTTTTATGTCAAGACATGGCACTCTTTTGATGCAGGGCTGCAAGACAATGGAAGGACTTTTTTTTTTTTTTTTAACCATACAGTGGGTACCTTTGCCAACATTGTTTTGTGGTAGCAGACCTTGCGAGGTCCAGAAGTTGATGAGGGGGCACAGCAGCATCACAAGCAAGGGAGTGATGAGCTGGACAGGTGAGCACCCAGGCTGCCTGGCTGTGCTCTGAGCTGTTATAGGTGCCCATGGAGACATGTGCCCTGACAACCTTTCCTTTCACCAGATGCTGCTCTTCTGTGTCACTGCCCACCTGATAGGGTAGCTTGTATCTCCAGTGAATTTATAGAAACCCTAGTACTTTTGCTTTAAGTCAGAATTACACTGAGGGCTGAGTCACTATCATGACATGTTCCCACCAGCTGTAGCTATAGAAATAAACTGCTTTTGCCTCACCTGAATCTGCAAGTTTTAAATTGTGTGTTTTTTCTGCAAGTCTTCAACATCATTTGTAAATGCTAATTCTGCTTATGGTAAGCTATATCTTTAGTGATTTCAATCTTAACAACCACTGTGGGCTTGCTTAATTTGTGTCTGGACTTTCATAAGAATAATTTCCCCCAAATATCTCATTTTTATGCTTTAATAACGTAAAGTTCTGTACAAGCTAGGCAATAACTGTGAATGTATCTGTATTGAGGTATAGAGGCATGTATATATATCTCCAAGTTATTTAAACATCACAAACAGTAAAATCATTGAAAGATCTCAAACTGATCTCTAAATGCTAACAAACCTGGGGGAGTGAGGCTGTGAGTGAAAATTATGTGACAATTCTCCCAAACCACTTACTCATATGGAAATGAATTTCATTTGACTCATGCCAAATGCCAGTACGACTGTAACCTGGTTACACATCCAAAGGGAATCAGGCTGCATAGACAGAGTGCTTTTAGTCAGCAGCCCCTGAATCACTGATGGAAGCACAATAAATCACTGTTCTGTGGGTACAAATAAATATGTAATTATTCCACATCTCCTAACAATGGTCAAAACTTTAAGGTAGATGGATAGATGATCTCACTGTGATTATTACGTTTTTTCTGACTTCAAACTCCATAATCATTTGCAAATAAATTGTCCTGAGGCCAAGCGAGGAAATAGCAATAACAGCTGTCTGAGAAAGGTAATATTGCACCTTTCTAAAATTATGACAGCCACTGACCTCAGAATGAACTGGCACTTTGCTAAGGTGCAAGAACACATCTTCAGCATCTCTGTGCAGTGTTGACAGCCGTGAGCTACAAGCAGGGATAATGGACTTGAAGCAGAAAAGTATGAAACATCTGGAAAGGCACCTAATTCCTGAGATGATCACATCTGGGATGCCCAGTAGCAAAGGGTGGTGGAATAACCCGGTTGTTACCAGTACAGCCCTGGGAAGGAAGAGGCTCTAATTCAAAGAAACAGATCCAGGTCCAGACAGCATCTGTGCACTGCATTTGGCCATGTGCCAGGCTGCTGCCACCTTGTGCAAGGCTTTTCCCTGCCTTTTGCATCCCTGAACATCTACAAAAATACTGCTTCATCTGTCCTTCCAACCCCATCGTCGTCCTATATATTGTTTGTGGGATTCCCCTCACTGCAACAAGCAATTATTTACATGTGTGTAATAACTAAATGCTGTCTCCCCAGTCTGCTGTATTCTTGTGTTGTACCTGCAGAGCAAGCACAGAAAACCAAGACCATTTTATGGGACCCCAGATTAACAGTTCCACTGTCAGTGATAATACAAATGTGTTCCTCAAGTCCAGCCTAAGGAAAACGTTTCTGGAAAGGGGTCAAAGTACTCTAGGAGGGTCTGTGAAGGGGATAGCAGTGAGAGAATAGAGGGACAGGTGATGAACCAGTTAAAGTTGTTTGGGAGTTCAGTTTGTTTATTCAGCAGTACATAAAGTAAGTTGACAAAAATGGTCAGAAGAGGAAATACCAGGGAAATACCTGACTGTGTGAGGACTAGTGGTAACAAAGCTCTTCTGTTGGATGGTTTATAGGTGCTGGGACAGACCACAGCAAAGCTGGGCACCACAATACTCAAGTTATTCACATATGCTGATACAATACTGAGATGCTCAGTTCAGAGGAAGGATAAATTCAAATGCTGATGGAGTGAGTATTCCATCATTAGGGTTTGTGGCACTTGGAATAGTGGATACCTAATTAGATAGCAGCTATGTGTTTTCCAGAACAATTTTTGCATACTGTCAGATTGCAGAAAGGAGCAGAGGTGTGGAAATATATTTCTTTCAGCACTGAAGTTGGAAAAGATAGTGCTACCAAAAAAGAGAGACTGTTGAGGGGCACTTCGCACTTTTTAAGTGCAGGAGTGAAATTTTATACAACTAATAAAAAATACTGAATTATGAAATTTGTCCTGGGTTTCTTGGTTGTTGTTTTACAGGCTTTTTGAAGGGGGTGGAAGGCTACACAGAACATTAAAAATGCAAGTTTGAAAATGCAGAGTTAGAAAGCAGTGCATCTCATACTTAATCCATAATTAAATATATTTTTGAATACTCTTGATGTTTAGGAGAAACAGAGGTCTGTGTGTTGATAGCACTTCACCATAAATTATTTTCTCTCCAAACATGAAAGGCAACTTCTTTTCTATCTTCTAGTTTCTGTGGTTTCACACCACCATCAAGCACTAATATGTCAAACTGAAAACTAATGTATAGCACCAGTAAAATCAAGTGTTGTTCTTTCCATGTTTTTTGGTGCCCAAGTGGCTTTTCCAATTTGATTGCATGTCGTCTCTTTGTCTTTTAATAAGCTGTAATTCTAATTAGTTGTATGTGTGAGTGTGTGTGTGTGTACAAAAGCACATAAATCCAAACAGTGTGCTATTCCAAAATTATATTGGAAGAATTAGGACCTTGTGTATACTGTATGTAAGAACAAATTTCGTCAAGATTTTGCTACAGATGATGTGGGAGAACATCTGTTTTCCCAGTGATGTAGATGAGGCAATCTGTGACCCTGCACGTGGAAGTTCTGGCTCGTCGTCTTCTAGTCTCGGCTGAAGACTTCTAGTCTTAGCTTAATCTGAACTTCAGACCAATCTCCTGTTGCTTGAATTGGAATGGGTGTGAGGGCTGTTATTTTGTAAATAACAACATGTTTTCTTGCATCTTTCTTTGATGAATCTCATATTGGCCAGTCTTTAGACTAGAGAATTCTATTAACTGGTCCTATGCAGGGATATATGTCATATTTTGTGTCCTGTTTGGCATGGATATGTAAAATACTAGATAAAAGACATCTGATTATGTAGATTTTCTCTCCTTTTATGTTTAAGGTATGTCTGTCTTTGGATAGGTTTCACTATCTATTTGGAATCCCACTCTGTGTGTGCTAGATGAAGTAGATTTTTTTTTCTCAGGTGGGAAAATGATAGGTTTCGCAACAGCTTTGTACTTAGAGACTGTGTGTTTAACTAGGTGACATATCTGTCCTGTCGTTACATCCATTATCCCCACCTAGGAAAAAGAATTGAAGGAGTCATATATCTCTATTTGTTTTGAAATACAAGCTCCTCAAATTGATGGGTAGAAGTTCGACCAGAGTGATTGTAGTTATCCACTGAGTAAACTCAAAGAGTCTGGCTCTGCCCAACTCTGTACATAATGCTCTGGATGAAATGTGAAAATCAGTTCTTCCAGTTCCCAAGTCTAGGTGCTGAGACCACTCATGGCCTTCTCAGTATCAGAAAGAGTCCTGTGCATGTGTCTTCTGTCTCTTGGTCCTTTGGTTGCCCAAAGAGATGTTCAGTGGGATGCCTGGTGGCTCAACACCTTGAGCATGCAACGATGTTCATCCCAAAGAGCTTCCATACACCCACAGGAGAACTCAAACAGTACTATGAGAATACTGAGGGTTCAGCTGACACTACATAAACACTTCCAGACAGTTTATAGATCAAACACAGTAATAAGAATAGTTCTTAAACAAAGTATTTTGTAGAAATGCTAATCTTTTGTAAATAGATCTTGAGGTGGAAAGTGGATCTAGACTTCAGTTTACATATGTGTGGTTTTAATTCTATTATTAAGTCTGTTTATCTGAAGGCATATATACCTTTGAAAAATAAAATCCTGCATTTGTAGAATACAACATCCACAAGGCTTGTTAAACATCAGATGCAATGATTTTAACCTTGTTGTTCTTATTCTTTCAGTTTGCAGTCAAAATAGTATTTTATAATACTATAATTTCTTTTTTTATAATGAATGCTGCAGTCAGCTTTTTAAATTGACAGAAGTACAATTGGAATTTTTGTATCTCTATTCTGCTCTATTCCAAACAGAAACTGAAAAGGTTTGTGCCTAGCAGAACTGGACTAAAGATATGCTGATACTGTATAGCTAGATGGCAGCATTCACATTGCTTTGAGAAAAACTGTAGTTATTGCAACGATTTGTCTCCTCTGATACAGTTAAAAGACATGGTCCTATTCTGAAATGTGCTGCCTGAGAATGTCTGAATAATTAACACATCTGAAAATCTGACCATATCATTTAGGTGTCTAAATTGGAGATTTATACTTTGGCCCTACAGATAATGAGTATGAAATCTAGTACTTAGCTGTTTATCTAAAAAGATAAAAATCTGATTATGTGCATCCATCTTTTAAAACAGGCTAATGTTTAGCCTGTTTAGCCTGAAATCAGTCTTTGCTTTATCTTATACAAGATTTCATTTATTTAAAAATTTTGTATCATGAAATAACCTACAAGCTTGTTTGGATGATACGCAAAATTACTTCCCTTCTGTTACAGAACAAAATACTCATTCAGCAAAGTCTTTCTGAAGGTCCAACAAGGCCCTCCCATCATCTATCTCAAGCCTTACCAATCTCCTCAAGTATAACCCCACCACCTCCTTCCTTGCCCTGTAAGGGGACAAGGACAACATTAGCCCTTTTTTGTCCCTACTCACTGAAGATGTTTATTTGTCCAGGCTGCTACACACACAAACATCCTGTCCCTAACATGTCAGCCCACATGAAGGTGAGCCTGGGAAGACCCAGGACAGGGTGCTTGGGCTCCGGTGGCTCACACAGCCTGAGACATACAAAGAACACTCCACTGTGAGCAAAGTTTTGGCTGTCTCCACCTGGTTCTTTCAGCTTTCTGCAGGATGACCTGAGCCCTGAGGCTCATTTGCTAAAAGCCTGCTTTGCAATTATATGCATCTTTGGATGCCAAATGCTCTATGAGAAATAGATTTTGATTGCACTCAGCTGAAGACCAGAGAGAGTTGCAAAGATCTGAGTGGACAAAAAACACAGAGAAATGATAGCGGGGAGATGGGTACTATGGGTGGTGAGGAGGAGACAAATAGGCATGGGCAATGGTTCTGTGCAGCACAGACAGTACTTTTTAAATCAAAGTAAAGGCTTTGACACCATTTCCCATAGCATTCTCTTGGAGAAACTGTCTGCTCCTGGATTGAACAGGTGCACTCTTCACTGGGTAAAAAACTGGCCAGCTGTTGAGGCCCAGAAAGTGATGGTGAGTCACTAATGGTGTTCCCCAGGGCCCAGTACTTTATCAATAATCTGGATAAGGGGATTGTGTGCCCCCTCAGTCAGTTTGCAGATGACACCAAGTCAGGTGAGAGTATTAATCTGCTGGAGGAAGGCTCTACAGAGGGATCTGGACAGGCTGGATCAAAGGGCTGAGGTCAATTGTGTAAGGTTCAGCAAAGCTGAGTGCTGGGTTCTGCAGTTGGGTCACAACAACCCCATGTAAGAGGGAACCTTTAGGATTGTGCTGACCTGATCTGGAGGAAAAAAAGAGATCCTGGCATTGTCTTTTCTGGTAATCTGTTGCTGTGGCCTCCGCAATCGAAACAGGACTGAGTTTATCTCTGCTACTGTAGTTCAATTATTTATGTATTTCAGCTAGCTGTCTTTGGAGGTGCCATTGGAAGATTGGAAGAACATTTTCTTATGCTCTCTGTACTTTTTCATCTCTAGTTCGTAGACTAAAAAAACTGCAGAAAAGAAAGCAGGCTAGGTATGTAATGTACAGAGGTGTGAACCTGAAATGAAATAATACTGCTGTGAAAATCAGGCTTTGCTCGGCATCTGTCTGTACTGCAGACTACAGGATAGTAGAGAGATGTTTACACCTATTTTCAGTACTTCTGCATAAAGGGGTTGAAGGTTGTACTGTGGGCATATCTACTTGAAGTTGTAATGTAAAATGTGAACATGTTTTTTTAGCAAAAACGCACCATTAGGTTTCAATTCAGTAATTTGGGGGTTACAGCCTTGTTTTGACTGTAATACCTGGTAACCCATAGACTAAAAACTTCTTGGATTTTCTTGATTTCTGTAAATCCAATGCCTTTGCTTTTTATTTTATAGTTAAGTTTTTATATTTGCCAGTTAGACAGACAAAAACTGCCATCAGAAACTGACATAAAGGTCCAAAGTTTCTTCAGCTGGGTAATATCAAGTAAAGGTCAGTAAATCTCATAATAAAAAGCTGTATAACATGGAGCAATGGTCATCATCAGAAGCTGTAAAAGTTGAAGGAAAAAGCCACCTGAAAGTTCACAGCTCTGTTATTAATACTTAAATAAACTCAGTGGAAAGCCTTGACCTTGATTATACAGGTAAACATATTAGTTTGCAGTATGATTGAATTTATTTTTAAATTTGCCAAAACATAGAGAAAAATGAGACCACAATGACACAGCTACCTTTAAAGTACTTCTTTAATGTAATGGACAGACCTGCTGTAAAGTTACCTACATCTGTAGGATTTTGTCCAAGTGTCTAGAGAATTTGCAACCTGTTAACCTCTCTGTTTATGCTAATTCCTCTTTCCTAGGTTAGGAGGCTGCATCCTTTACCCAGACATACTTCATGGTTATTCCAGCTTGGAAATTACAATATTTAAGTGCCTGAAGCATATATGAAAGCTGATCTTGAAACAAAAGCTTCTTTCTTATTGTCTTTGTGTACTTCCTTAGGTAAACTGCCTAGTACAAGTGTTGGCAATTTGTTCCACTGTATAAATAAGCTGTTTTCTGTAATAAGCTGTATAAAATTACTGTTTTCTTCATTCAGTCTTCTTGAATGAAGGAGAAATATGTATTAAATTTAGTGGACATGAAACTTTTCTGAAATGAAATTGATATTTTTTCATTTTCTTGAATTTATATTAAACTTCAGAATTATTGTAATTGAAATATTTAATATCCACCTTTTTTATAAAGGGATTACAAGGAAAACCCTTCTGGGACTAATTTAAAACAAACAAGTGCCAGTAATTATCACTGAGAACTCTTTAACCTACAAGATAAAGTATGTGCATGATATTGAAATGCAAGTAACAAGGTAATATCTCAATGATTACATTTTAATGAGTTTCATACTCTTTATTCCCTCAGTGCCTGAGACATTATTATATTCCAGAATGATTATTTTATTCCCTCAAATATTATTTATTTAATAAAATATTTAAGAAAACATAATATGCAGCTTAATTAAAGCTAGGGGTTTTTTATGTGCATCATCTCAATAAATGCTATTAAGGAATTAACCCGGCTTGAAGTCTGTACCTGTAGGACCAAAACATCCTTTCACTTTCCCTCTTGCAGACTAAGTGAACTAATAGTCACTTCAGCCTTCAAATCCCCAGGAATTCATGCTGTTTGCATACTAGTGAAATGCAGAAAGGCCAAGGGCATTATGACCTTAACAGTCAGATCATCCTGGTTTAAAACCTAACCAAACAATAACAGCATATGAAGAACTGTTTCTTTTTCTTTGACAGGTGTTTTAATGCCATTTATGCCATTGGAGGTAGGTCCCCATCATCTGCAAACCTGACAGGATGATGAACTGCAACATGAAGGTGAGATGCTTGTTGAAATAGCCCTGCTGCCAGGGAAAATGCAGCACCACCAGCACCCTAAGGATCTAAAATACACCCTCTAGGCTGTTTCTGAGGTGCACAGTAGTTAGTATTTCTTTTGTTTGTATAAGCTACCACAAGCAATAGGACATGGATGTCTCTGCAGAACCAAGGGGGTGTGAGAAAGGCACATCTCTGTGCATGAAGAGGCACCTGCATTTGGGAATGGTGGCTTGCATCATCCAGGGAAAGAACACTTCTGCAAAGTACCAGTACAGTACCATACAATGAAAGGTAAATTAGCTTTCCTCACAATATGCCATGTTCCTCTTGGACTGTTCAAATGCTTACTTTGTTCTAAGCTAAGCGAAATGTGTATTTGAATATACACATTCTCTATGACTTGTTTTTACTTGTAAAGTGCTTTAAATTCAATACATATTTACTGAAGCAGAACTTGTTCCACTGTTCTTGTCAGCTGCGTATAATTTGTAAGTTTTTGAAGAGCTGCCTGAGTAAAAATGTAGATATTCAAGAGCAGAACATTGTTCTCCTGACTTTAAGGATGGGTGGTTATTTTGTTATACAGTTTTCTTGTTTTGTTTGAAGCCTTTAAAAAAACAAGTAGTTGCTGTATACATTTTTATCTGGTAGGCATGAAAAAGTCAGTACATTAGAAGCACTTTTGTACTGAAATTAAAGAGCCAATTGCAACCTAAATTTGAGTTAATCCTTATTGAACTGAATTTTGTCTTAACAGGACTATACATATTAGAGGTGAGACAGCTTTGAGTTCTTTGTCTAGTTTGAAATACTTAAGAAGGACTTACAGACCCTCTGAAGCATAGCACTCTCATTTTCTTGTATTAGGGAAAGTAAGCGCTGCTACAGTAAAAGCAGCATTTTCTACAAATCAACTATTGCCCTGCCATTAATTTTCCCTTCTGGAAAATATTATAGATTAAAAGATCTCAGAGATTATAAATAAGTAATAACAAAAAGAAGCTCATGTAAAGCAACAAGTATGGCAGACACCACATTTCCCTAAATACATGTAGGGAATGCTCCGTCCTAAAAAACATACTTACCTCTTGTAACCCTACTGAAAATCATTCTACTCACTTGTTTGCCAGCACTGACTACACTACCCTGTTTAGTAGCACCTGATGTCAAGACCAGTACGATACCAGGTGTTAGTCTACATAAAATGTGCCCAAATTGAGACATAACAAGGCTCCAACACTAACATAAAATGTCGTGAACCAAATTTTAAGAGACTGATGGACCAAGAGGAATTAACATGAACCTGATAGCAGGCTGATACCACATATTAGGAGGAAACAAAAGACAATGTATGATTGAATACCATATAGGTGTGGAAAACTGATGTTTCACTAACAGTTCAGTGATAGCCAGGACATTGCACTATCTGTGCTAATGTAAGGGCTCTGGAGGGGAGAAGAGCCCACTGCAGCCTAGTGCTTATGGACTCCTTCTGACTGTGAAGCAGAAAAACTTGGTGAGGTAATGGAAAAGTTTATGTGATTAAGAGCAATGGGATGACAAGCCCTCATTGTCAACCCAGGTCAATCTAAAGCACCTCAGGCAGCCAGGTGGTATAGTTAAATCAGATTTGGCAATTGTGCTGAAAATACATCAAACCAAAGTTGATTCAGAAGTTCCTTGGATGAATTCTGCCATTAACTGCAGAAAACCCTAGCTAATTACCTTACTGTAATATACTGCTTAAGCCTGAACCCATTATTGATAGATTTACTTTGTGGACACGTTCTTGAAAAAAACATGCTACTTTGAAAACATAGATTAAATGACATAAATGAATATTCATAAATTAAGAATGAAATATTTGTTAGTGAAATAATTGAATACAGTCCTCAGAATCAGTAGGATAATCCTACCGCTTTCCCACTCTTAGAGGCACTTGTTGCCATGTGTGTTCTTGGAGTACAAAGCACAGTGCAGGGCATACTGCTGGTAGTGCTAGCCAGAGAAATCATCCTCTTCGTGCAGTAGCCCCTTTCTGAGGGTTAGTGGAAAAGGACTTATGTCCAAGGCCTTGTTCATGTCTTGTGATTCACTTTCTATAGAGCCCAGGAAGTGTCTCCCTGGGAAACAGGTACAATACACAATTTTTCTGTGAAGCACTTGAAAACTGAAGTGTTTCAGTCTCCAGATAGAAAGAAGAAGGTATGCAGGGCCACCAAGCTGTATTCTCACACTGACTCCTGAGAAAGTCCAGGAGTGGGGGGGAGGTTCAGGCAGGCACTCCAGCACTGCTCTCTCTTTGTCAAAGTACCTGCATTTCTTGCACAGGTGACAGTAAGGATCAATTAATTTGGAAAACTGTAGGAAGGTCTGTCTGCTCTAACAGTTGTAAATCTGCAGGAATGAGGCCCAGGTGATGTGGGGTGCCAGCTGTGCTGGAGCAGCTGGTGTATCAGGCAGTGGTGGCAGCTGTGAGAGTGCTGGGTGGCACTGAAGGTAATGGGGGAGCCCCAGACAGGCAGCCAAAGACAGAGAGGGACAGGGACAGGTAGGGTCCAGCCAACTGGGTGTGTAAGGGTACACGAGGCTGTGTGTGAGATCTGGGGCAGGCGAGTGCTGTGGGAGCTCCTGCAGCAGTGGTTGCTTGAAAACTGACAAACTGCATCTGCCTTCAACCCTGCAAAGACCCACTGGAAAAGCTCTTGCATTTCCCAGCCTCACCCCACTGCCCTGGGGGAGCAGCTGCCTACACTGATCCTATAGCTTTGATGTAAGCTTTGAGTCCTGTGTATCAGCTGGAGAAGCTGATTTTCACAGCTTGTCCTTTATCTGTAGAATCGCTTGAGCTCTTCCTCAGAAATGGCTCAGTTTCTGTGATTCCTTTGTCTGCTGTGTGCAGTTAATTAAAATCTCTGGGTGCAAAGCTTTTTTGAAGGAAGTGTCCTAAATAAGTATGTTATTATCATTGCCAAAATGATTTTGAAACTCTGCTTATCTCCATATTCTTTCTCCTCGTTTGGTTCCTTTAGAAAAAGGCATAAAAATAATGAATAGTGTGGTGATACCATCTTTTCTATTGCTTTAGTTTTCTAGATGTGTCAGTATTATCTGTTTTAGCAGTCATCATCGCACAGAGTAGACATAAACTCTTATTAGAAGACTGCTTTACAGCTTAAATTACACTTAGCCATCACCTTGAATTTGCTTGTCTGTCCTTCAAGCAAATTCTAAGCCAGAAAATCATTAGTAATACCTTAGTACTCCTGCTGTACATCACCCTTTACAAACAACCCAAATGTTAATAAATAAATTTATTCTAAGAAATAGGGTCCCATGTTCTTAGAAATGAAACAAATCCTATCCCTTTACTGTTTTCTAGTTAAAGATGGAATAACACTTGGTTTATGACTTGGAGACAGCTAATAAAGAAACAATATGCATCACTCATCAATTCTTCTGAGACTAGTATCAGCTGGAAGCTGCATATAAATATTTTACATTGATTAATACACAAATGCCAATAGGCGTCTAGAGAAGGGGGCTTTTAAAGAGTCATTTAGGAGAAGCTGTTACCAGTGGAAGATAGCGGCCTCTCACGTATTTGGGTTTGGTGTGAATTTCTATGAGTTGTAGACTAGTTGATGTGTACAGTCCTCCTAATTAGCATGATTGCATTTCAGCTGGAAGCATTCTCAGCAGCTAACACCTGCAGAGCTACCACTCACTGTGGAACTGAAGAAACCTGTCGCTGTCACTGCTGTACTCTGGTCTTGGATTACAAAGGTGTTGCAGTCTATTAGTAAAAAAAACACTGCTGGTAAGAAGACCAGGTATTTTGGATCTTAAAGCAGTAGGGCTAAAATCTACACAGAGCTTCAGGTGCAGTAACAATTTCTTTGAAGTAGATTGAGCAAACCCATTATTTTTTTAATAATAACAAAAAAAAACAAACAAACAAACAAACCGAAACCCAACCGACTCCTCCCCCCCAAAAAACCAAAAAACAAAAAACACCCCAAAACAACAGTACAAAAAACACTCACACAAAGATATTAAAAAAAAAAAATAGATTCAGATCTGAGCACCACATGCCTGGTAAATCTAAAACAAAGACCAAAGACCACTGGAGACATAAATCCTTATCAACTTTTTGCTACTTTCATATTCACTTCATCCATTAGGCCCAGAGGTCTGTGCTATGTGTGGGGCACCCCACCAGCTTTGCCTTCCTTGCAGCAGCCAGGTCTTTGTTTTTCTTTTTCATTATATTTCTCAGCTTTTTGAGTTTCTAAGTCCCATGGTTTATCTTTTTTTTGCTCACCAGAGAGAGATAACAAGAATAAACCTCTTTGTTCCAACACTGAAAAAGCACAAGAGGGAAAGATGACATCCTTCATCTTCCTTCAAATCAGCAAAAGGTGGTACAAGACAATGTACAAGACAATGCGTGAGGTTGTGGATTAATGAGGTGTGTTGAGCCAACATGAGGCCAGGGTGGTTTGCTTCATCCTCCTGGCCATCCAGCAGCAAAAGATTTGTAGGAGAAAAATGCTGTTCGCAACAATTCCTATACATGTCTATCAGAAACATCTATCTCCTAGGAGGAAGAAAAGCAGTAACAAATTGTTCAAGAACATGGCTAGCCAAAAGATCCTGACCCTGCAAGCTGCATATCAGAATCTGCTGTAAGCTTTGGGACTGGTTTGTAGGCAACAACTCTCCCAGCATTCTAGCACTTCATTTTGCAGGGTAAGATTATACGGGGCAAGTTAGCGATGGCAGTCTTAGCAGGACATGGTGGTTTGCTTTTTCCCACCAGGGAGAATTCAAATAATCTCCTTAGCACTCTCTGCCCCACGGCAGCCTGAGGAAAAGTTCTAGGCCATTGAGAAAATGCAGATCAAGAATTAAAGGGTGAGCACTCTTGGTCTAGACAGCACTCTGAATATAAAAATCTCAACTTTTGCTAAATACAGCTTTTTCAGAAAGAGATGTTAAACATACAGAAATCAAAATGAGTGTACAGCCCTTGGTGGCCCAGGTCATTAGACTAAAGTTCCTCCTCTTGCCTATTACCTCAGCATTGTCACCACCAGCACTAAAATTTTATGAACCTAAGCTCTTGTTTCCCACATTTCTCAATGGTCTTAAAACAAATCCAAAAAAAAAAAAAATTCCTTTGTAACAGAATAAAATAAATGCAACCCCCTGAAAATACTTGTTTTATCTTAGTATCTTTTCTTGGCTTGTTGGTTGATTTTTTGGTTAAGCCAGAAAAGAAGAAAGGATAACTCTACAATCTTGATCTAAGCTACCAGGCAGCAGATTCTAACCTGGGGTGTTTATCAGTGTGAGAGGGGAGGAATTAATCTCACCAGTGGCCCTGCTCCAGGTAGCAGGGTTCCCCTCAGTGAGATGTTTTGGCAGCACATCCAGCGGAATGCTGGGCATATTGGTTAATGAGGATCTTGCTACAAAGCCTGATTTCTGTGTTCTGAAAAAGTCATGCGTGTTCCTTACTAAGAAGCTATGCACACTCTTTTCAAAACTGTTGTCTAAAGCATAAAGAAACAAAATTATCTTTCCTTAAATATAGCATATCTTGTTTTTCTTATGTTCTTACTTTGTGGTAGGTTTCTACAGATAATGCTGTACATGGTACAATATATGTTGGCAGTATTATTGAAAAGCCAAGCACAAGGGAAGAAAAAATATGAAGTTTATCTCATTATCTTTTGGAGTCTCCAGATAAAATTGCAAATGGGTGTTTTCGTAAAGCTTTCCAGTTCTTACCACCTAGTACTAATTAAAGCTTTATATAAATTCACACATCTTGTCACAAGCACAAAGAAAGTAAGGGGAAATTAAAAATGCAAGACATTCATATAATCTTTTAATTTTGCATTTTTTGCTATCTTTGTTTTGAACTTTTGCAGGGGAAATTAATGTTGTCCTGTTAAGAGTGTTCTTTTATATATGTATGTATTAGCTGGAGCAGTACCTGCATGTGGAACACAAAATTAACACATGAAGCTGAGCTAATAGACACACAGAGACATCCACCCTCTTCCCAAGAACCTTGCAGTACAATTTAAAGTGAGTTGCAAGCAACAGGAATAATCATTGGGAAGAATGTGAGGAGAGGACAGGGTATCTCAGCACTAAGATACAGAAGCCATTGTAGATTTAGCTGTAAGTCCTTCTTTTAATTTCCTATGTATTGAGCATTTGGCTGGGTGGGTATTTCTGGCTGCCTCTGATATCAGAGAAAAGTCTGCTCTGCTGGGAGGTGCACAGACAAATTTGTTCAAGAGGACATTTCTCCCCTCTCAAGGCCACATAATATGTCCAGAGAGCCACCAGAAAAGCTTGTCTTCCTGAGAGCCAGGTTGCCTTTTTAACTCAGAGCAGTGCCAGGGTGTTAGTGTTTCCTCATTATTTGAGGTCTCTCACTCCTGTTGGTCAGGGTTGCTCATGAGTCAGGGAGCTGATGTGCTTTGCATGGCAAAACCTTGTGAGAGGCAAGGTGATGTTCTCATTAAAGCGACTGTGAATCCCTCAGGAACATCCTGACCTTCACAAAACTCAGTTTGTTTTCTTCAGAGAAGCTGCTGGGGAACACAGAGGAAAGGTCTTACATCCAGTGCACACACTGACACGTCAGGAAGAATCACAGGAATATGTCATTGATGAATCATTCTGTATTAACTCACCTACAGCTCTACAGAGAATACAACTTGAAAAAAAAAATCATAAAATATTACCTGAGGCAAGTCAATTAATAATTAGTATTCCACTATTAACAACCAATTTCTAAATTTTAATAGAGTTTTGCCATATGAAGTTGTTTCAGATGGTTGTAGGGACTACAGATTTTAGGGACTATAGATTTTACATCCATATGTACGTTTTTGATTTCTTACTACTTTGGATTTTGTATAATAATATGCATATGGGAATAAATGGTGCAAAGCTCCATCAAGTCAGACAGATAGCAACATAGTCTGGACATTTGCAGATGATCAGATGGATGGAGAATCACATCTTCTATGAAGCCAGGGCTGAAGGACCAGCTCCAAAGCCTAAATCGAACAGTGAGAGACAGGAATGTTTTTAGCAGTTAATTAAGTAAAAGTGCATTTATCCTACATAGAACTTGTTATAGTAGCTTCTGAATATGTTGTTTTAGCAGTCTTCTTTATTAGCAAGTCTCAACAGATCGTGCAAAAAACATGAATTGTGTCTTGGCAGTCACAACATTACACATTTAAACAGACTGTGGAAAGAGAATTTTTTAACAGCTAAAGTCCAAGCACCTGGCAAACAGGATGTTTTGCAAGGAGTTTGGTTTATTTCACTTGACAGTTTTATTAAACTTTAATCACCTTTTCAATGAGTGCATTGTTTCGTACCCACTGTTCCTATGGCCTAAATCACGGATTTTTAAAAGATTATTTTTCTGATTCTCAAGCACAGTGCAGTTCTGCTGTCTTTCATTATTAACTGTAAACCAGAGACAGAAATTGTGTAGATAAAAGAAGGAAATAAAACAAAATTAAAGTGCTGTCAACACTAGATTTGTAAGAAATGCAATGAGCTTTGCCATAATGGATGCTGATTATAGGTAATATTTTACAATGTCATTCATCATTCAACAAAATAATATACTTTTAGGAGACAGCTGTAACTGTGTTCTGCAATGATGGAAGTACTTATAGATGAGATTGATGTGTGCTGTGAGCAGGTGCCATTGCTACCGTGCTCCAATTAAAAGCTGTGTGTTTTATATGATGTTAAAAGTTGTCTCTTACCCAGTATTTGCTTCACAGAAAGCCTAAATAACAGTAACTGAATACCCAGCTCAGCTGGAACTGTCTCCTGCTAGCCATTCCTATGGTTTTATCCTGATCTGATGTTTCCCCTATTTCCCTCTGATCTCCATATCTTCTCCATGTTGCAGAATGCCCATGGCATGTGGAGGTAAGCACGTTATGAGCCAGTAGCCAAAGTGTATGATAAGGCTACTGCTCTGTCTGGAGACTGTGGATACCCCAGCCCTATGAACAAACACCCATTAGCAGCTGGGCCTCATGGGGACAGCCCTTATGGCAAGCAATGTGCAATGTTAAAATTTCTGGCACAGGGAGAACAGAGAGACATTTAAATTGCTCTGTCATTGCCCCTGGTACCTAGGAACCTTGCCTCTAGTTATTTTCTAGGGAAGTGAAAAACGTGAAGAGCTTACTGATGGATTTACAGGCAGATTTTCCAGCTAGGTTAGATCTTTCATTTGCCTTCAATGCTTTTTTCACAGCTATAAATCTAGTTGTTTCCCTTGATCACTTTCCACTTGCATGGATGAGAAAATAAGGTCAGTCACATCTGCTGAGTGTCATCCTCTACTCATTTCCATTGGTGCAACCAGGTAGTTGCTAAAACTGAAAACAGGAGAGGGACGAGTAGCTCTCAGCGCAATGACTCACACCTCGTGGGTGTGCACATGAAATCTCAGAAGCATCTTTCATGGTAGGGAATCTGCTTGGAAACTGATCTTTTGTGTCCACAAAGAAATTTCAGCATGGACACAGGTACTTAGACAACCAAATGCTGAAAATAATTTCAATTCCACATTCACCTTTATTGTTACTTGTTACTTTGGTGCCATCACACAAAAAGTATTGGCTGGATTTCTTGATAACAGACATTGAGAAGACTACATCAAAGCTAAAAAAAAAGCAGTTTTAGAGGAATGCTATGGTATGTCCATCCAAGTCCTTAAAATCCTTGTTGATCCTGGTAATCTTACTCACACAACCACCTCCTCATTATCAGAGCCCTCTTTATCTGAAGAACGAGTAGCAAAGAATCTGAAATCTGGTCACATATTACCTGGAGCTGGCTGTAAGGTAACACAATAACATTTCTGAAGCTAAGAGAAAAAATGTTTATCTGCACTAAGATTTTAATTGGTATTCCAACCAACAGTATTCAGTAGCCACTGCTTTATTTTAACTACCTTTTGTCACTGATCCATGTGATATCAAGACATCAGGACATCAAGAATGTAGGACTATGTACACTTATATGAGGCTATGGCCGATGTTCTGGGTAATGGAATATGGACAGGGGAAGAAAAAAGCAAACCCATACTTAGGTGGCCATTACAAATGGCTCTTGCCATACAGTGCACATAGAGTCCAGAGGACTGGACTCAACATTGACCCTGAGTTACTTAACACTGAGTGGCCCAGGGTAAGCCAGGCAAGCTCTAAATCTGGGGCATATTCTGGTATCCTTCTAAATATCAGCCAAGGCATAGATAGTAAAATTTTGCCTTTGTGTGGCATGCTTTTCATGCCAATCACTTTTGGATTGAGATTTGTGAAAGTGATTTTCATTCCTTTTTTGGGCACACTGAAAGATGCTGACAATGCTCTGAAAAAGGCCCACTAGTTCTTTAATGAAGTCCAGTCTCAATAAATAACTCAATAAATAAATGAGAAAGGAAGAAAGGAAGAAAGGGAGAAAGAGAGAAAGAGAGAAAGAGAGAAAGAGAGAGAAAGAGAGAGAGAGAGAAAGAGAGAGAGAGAAAAGGAAAGAAAGAAAGAAAGAAAGAAAGAAAGAAAGAAAGAAAGAAAGAAAGAAAGAAAGAAAGAAAGAAAGAAAGAAAGAAAGAAAGAAAGAAAGAAAGAAAGAAAGAAAGAAAGAAAGAAAGAAAGAAAGAAAGAAAGAAAGAAAGAAAGAGAGAAAGAGAGAAAGAGAGAAAGAAAATAACTGGAAAACCTCATTTTGGCTGCCGTTATGGCTAGATGAAGACACCCATTACAAAATCCAAAATGGTGCAGCCCAGTTCAACACCTGGTAGCCCGAAAGTTGTCTTTGACCAATATCTGAGGAATTTTTAGACCATCGTTTCCCTTTGGATATTCATAGTGTGTAGACATGTTCAGTTTGGTGCTTCTCTTATTTCACAGAGATGAGATTCCAGCTCAGTGCTCAGCACTGCCCATACAACACGGCACACCCTGAGTCCAGCACCTGCATCACCCTGAGCTCCTCAGGACTGAGGGAGAACCATCAAGCAGGAGCCACGTTCCTCAGTACCTCCCTGTTCTCAGACCACAGTTAATCAGGGCATCATGTAATTTGTTTCAGACTGTTTTTATTGACTGGGTAAATAACTCCCTTGATTACAGCAGTTACAGTTTTCCCTGGGGTTACATTTGGCAACAACCTGCTCACCCTTCTTTAACTGCACTGTTAATTAGGCAGCCTGTATTTCCCTTCTTGTCAAAAGCAGTTAAGCTCCCTACCACTGGAATTCTTTCTTCTCCCTTCTCCTAGGGTGAGAGAACAGTGATTGTTTGCTTGGTTACGCTTTAAGTCTTTTGTACGCTTTTAATAAAATCTGTAATTCATACTTTGAGAGGGTGTTTTTCCCCCCCTCTCTGAGCACATCTTGAATAAAACTTTTCAATGGCCATAAACAAAAATAAAGAATAGTTAATTGCACTCCCAGCATGACTCTGAAATTACCTGGAGTGTTGAAATAGCTTTGGATGGCTAAATGTGAATGTCTAAAAGAAGTCAGTGTGGTATTTGTAACAAGCAACCTGGCTCTGTTAACGTGTTAGAGGGAGAAGTTTAGCCAAACACCATCAAATCTTTCACAGTGTTAAAATCCAAGGACACTGGACTTTCTGGGTACACAAGGCAAGCTATTAGTGCCCTTTTCCTATTTTAGAAGAAAGCAGCAATCGTCTTTGGCCTGTTAAAACGTATAAAGAGCATGAAAAGCTTGCAAGGACTCCAGCTGAAGCCAAAGACAAAACTAGACATGTCAATATAAGCAGAAATAACATTCCTACATGGTCAAATAAAACCCATATAATTTCTAAATACTGCATACATATTACTAACTGCCATCAGATATCACAGACTGAGAGTTTAGTTTTAGACTTTGAAAAAATTAGATATTCATATGCTTCTAGATACAAAATAATCACAAGAGATTGTATTCATCTCACATAACCTGTTGAGAGTCCCTGTCTATAGCCAAAGGAGGAAGAAAGGCACCTCCTGAGGGTGACTCAGGTTTTCAGTCTTTACGCTCCAAGTTTAAAATGAGATGCTCCCTTCACTTGCAAGAGAACATAAATTTCAAATTTGTCATTAAGAGAAGATATTTTTTCAAGACACACCATACCTTTCATATCTGGACTACCAGAACATTTTCTCTGATTTATATGCCACTGATCACTATCATGACCAGAAGTCTGGAATATAATGAGGATGCAGCAATTTCTGTATTCACACAATGTGCACTTGAAAGAAACTTTGTATTTTTCTGTAGTGTTGGTTCTTGCCTGAGGTAGGCTGTTCAACTAGATGAACCACTGATCTGCTAGGAAGACTGTCATGTACTTATTAATGTAATCTAACCTATTTTCACATTCTTGTAAGAACTTAATATAAAGTTTTAAAACCCTGACCTGACTTTCTGAAGAAAAGTTGTATTTATGCAGACACTGAAAGAAAAATCTTTTTATTGGCTCTGAAGAATCATATTATTTTGTACTATGAGTACCCTACTCAATGCTTACAAACTCCTAGCACTTTGTATCGTAACATTTTCATATAGTTTGATTTGAAGGCATCCAACTGGTTCTGAGAATCACTTTAGTACCCGAAAACTAAACAGGTAAATTTATTACAATGCCTTAGAGCAGAAATCACAGATGTATTTAAAAACGTGAGCCTGGGAGAGGGTGTTCTCACGTGCCATATACGTGCAGCCCTCAGGACTGATTGTGGGCATATAAGAAACGGCAACACTACCACATGTGAAGTGTGTGTTAGATAAAGTGACACGGAGGTGGATTGAAAACTGGCTGACATGGCAGGCTGAAAGGACTGTAGTCACTGTCACAAGGTCCAGATGGAGGCAAGTCACTACCAGAGGTCAGTACAGAGGCCAATCCTGTTTTAACATCCTCATTTAATAACCTGGATGATGGGAAGGAGTGCACCCTTAGCAAGTTACCAAAATAAAAAATAGGGAGGAGTGACTGATACAGAGTATTGGTGTGCTGCCCTTCTGAAGGACCTCAGCAGGATGGAGAAATAGGCTGACAAAAGCCTCACAAAGTTCAGCACAGGGAAATGCCAAATCCTGCACGTGGAGGGAAATAAGCATATGCTGGGATTTGACTAACTGGGAAGCAGCTTGACAGAGAACAATCTTGGGGTCCTGGTAGACAACAGGGCAACCCCAAGCCAGTAAAGGGCTCTTGCTGCCAGAGTGGCCAGTGGCTGCTTGGGCTGCAATAGACAGAACGTTTCCAGCAGGTGTTCTGTCCTCTTCACTCAGCATTTGTGACACCACACTTGGACCAGTTCTGGGATCCTCAGTACAAGGTACAGATTTCTGAAGTGAGTCCAGCACTGGGCTACAAAGATGATTAAGGGACTGGAGCATCTGACAGATGAAGAAAGGCTGAGAGAGCCATGACTGTTCAGCCCTGGGAAGAGAAACCTTGGGGGAATCTCACCTGTGACTATAAAAAATGTGATGGGAGAGAATGAAGAGGAAGCCAGACTCTTCTCCATGCTACGCAGTGACAGAGGCAGCAAACATAAACTGAAACACATGAAATTCCAGCTGATCACAAGAAAGGATGCTTTTTTTTAACTCTGAAAATGGTCAAACATTGCAACACATTGCTAAGAGAAGCTGTGGAGTCTCCAACTGCAGAGATAATCCAAACCCATCTGGGCAGAATGCAGGCAACCTACTGTAGCTGACCCTGGTTGAGAAGGGGGATGAACTAGACAAGCTCAAGAGCTCCCTCCCAACCTAAGTGATTTTGTGACTTTGTGATTCATGATCCTTGAAAGTCTTGGCATTGCTAACAGCTTACTGTAACCACAGCTGGCTGCAAATGCAAACTGTATGGCTGTTTGTTCTATCTTAATATAAAGTTTCCAAAAGCTTAATTAAAATTAATCCAAACACATTTGTTGGGTCTTTTTCCCCTCAAAAAATCATATTATTTCAATGAAAATTTCTATACACGGTTCTCCATATATTTAATTTTGGAATATTTTCATTTCAGAAAACTTTGAAACTCCTTCATATTTCACTTTATGCATTTTTATTTATTATTTTTAAGTGTTTCATAACAGATAAGAAATAGTAGTGCTGCAAGATAGAATATTTAATGTTTTAAAATCTATAAAGGATTTAACGCATTTTACTGATTAAAATAGCTTTTTTTTTTAATATTGTATCTCAAGTGGATTAACTTCAGTGCACAGAGAATCTAGAAAAGGTATTCCGTACAACCACAAAGTAGTAACTTACCTTCATGATTCTAGAGTAAAAGGGGCATTCAGGACGGTGTTCAGATGGTCTCCGGTAGAAGAACACATTCAGGGACTGCCAAATATCCACACTGGCACCGTGTGCTGGGGAGGGACCCTGGTGAAGGGGAACATCTGCGAGGTGCTTGAGTGTGACTGCTGTGCAGAGGAGCTGTCCCTGCCTGCTGGGACTGACCTGCCATGACAGACAGCAGGCCATTCACAATTGCCATGTTCCAAAAGGAGTACTGCAATTAAGTTATCAAGACGGAGACACTACCTACTGGAGAAGAGGAAAACAGTGACATTTACATCTTGTTTTGGTGTATCTAGCTCCAAAGCCTTCCTTATTCACCCCAAAACAGTGGGATTCCACATCTCCATCACCCTGGTGCTGAGATCATTGCAAGAATCAGGTAAACACTTCTCTGCAGTGCACAAATACATGGGCCACCATGTATTGCTGTCAGAAAATAAGATCTGGAACCCTGAAAAGTTGGTAAAAAAATAAAAGGTTTCTACTCTCTTGGCACTAAGCAAGTATAAAAAATTTAAAAAAGCAATCAGAATACTAGACACTAAAAGGAAACTTAAATTCAGGAAATGAAAGAGAGCTTTGTAAGTACTGTCTCTGATAATATATTCTTTTTCAAGAATGGCATTTATTTCCCACTATCTTATCAGTACTCCAGTGGTAGTCTATGAGCTAAACCAAACTTTTTTTTTTTTTCTGGCTAACAAATGAATCCTTAGAGTCCTGGGCTGTCTAACAGACAAGGACTTTTCTCAAATGACTATAGTTTGCTCACCTCTTATATATCTATCTATTTTCAGGACGGTAAAGTTTTCCCAGGCTTTAGAGACAACCAATAGATGCCTATTAACTACCTGAGAATAGAACATGGGTCGGCTTCTGGGGTGGAAAGTAGCGAAGGATGAAAATAGGGAGAAGGAGAACAAACACCAATCTCTTGACTTTCCAGAATAAGAAGGAAGGAAAGAGTTTGCAGTTCTCTTACTATGTTTTCTGAGGAAAGAGTTGCTTCCAGTATAAGGAACTAGGTAAAGAAAAACATGCAAGTGAAAGCTTATGGGGTCATTTAATCAGTGATGCTATAGCCCAAACACAGCTCTACAGGAACTAATTTTCAGAGAAGACTTGTTTGGATCTTAGAGGCCAAAGGTCTGTTAGATCATCTCACTGAGCTTCCTATTAGCATATCAAAATCTTTTTACCTCAGTTACTCCAGTACAGAGTCTGGTAGAACGTATGTTTTTGGATAACATATATCTTAAGTAAAGGCATACTGAAAACCTTGAAAGACATCCTGCTTTCCCCTGGGGGCTTGCTGTAATGGGTCACGTTACAAACGTTTGCTTTATGTCTAATTGGAATCTGACTGTTTTCAGGTACCTGTCACTGAATCTAATTATCTCAGTGCCTGCTAGAATAAATGGGCTTTGCAGGCTTGGTATCTTCTTCCCAGGGGAATCTTAATGTAATCCTGTCATCTTTCTGTCTTCTGCTTAGTAAGATGTTAAGATATTTAAATCTCTTCCTGTAAGGCCCTTTTAAATTTTTTATACTAAAACCTCCACATTTTTTTCCTAGCATTTATTCCGTTCTGCATCCCTTGCTACATTTTATATGCAGATACTGTTTTTTCCCTATTGAAATCATGATATTTCTACATTATGGAGTTATTCTCCACTGGATTGAATTTGGAAATTCAAACTCTCTGATCTCAGAGCTTCTCAGTTTTCCAAGATGTAGCCACGATTAATGTTATCAAGCCAAAGAGCAAAGATGACTACTTGAATAGGCTTTTAAAATTTTAAACAATGTAAAACTGATGTGCTGAATTTTCCAGTCCTCTATTTTCCCCCAACTAATTACCCATATCCACTGTTTATGTATAGATTTGCTCTATACTTAGTAATTGGATTATCCTATTGTTTGGATTTCTTTATTCACACTAGACTTTTAATATCTCTGTCTCTTACAAGGTCATTTTTTGCAGGTCTGCATTGCATTTTCTTGAGAGGTATACACTTTCAATTACAGGTGTTCTATAAATCATTGTCACTGAGACTCACAGACATAAATAAACAAGGCTTATGAAAGTTAACTTTTACTGCTATCAGTTATAACATAAAAGGGGTTACACAGACAAGCTGTGACCTGTGAGATCAGATTGGTATCTAGAGTTTTAATCTTTTTTCTTGCTGTGGTACAGAAAAATGGCTATCATTTATCACTAGCAAAGCATGCAGCAAGCAATAAGAATGTGGGAGCTCAACGACATTAAATAGTAGCTGCTGGGTATGTACGTAAGCAGTGCTGTGCCATATATCTACTACAGACAATATGCTGTAATTATGAACATGGACACATAAGGTGACTTGAAACAGCAGAGTTCATTGCAATGGCAAAGTGTGATTGCAGTGAGCAAGCATCATTAACTAATTTACTCAGATAATCAAGAGCCAACTAAAATTTCTCCACTACACTGTGGAGAAACCACATGGTATTCCAATTAAACCAAAGAAAAAAGGCAGGGGAACTCTCCAAGTAACAGAAGAGTTTGGCTACTTCTGTTTCCTCTTTCAACACACTGTCCTGGCCATAGGGCAAATAATCTGGCTATATAGTTTGTGACAAACAGTGCACTGTTACTTTTCTTTAGTTTGAAAATAGCAAGACTGCAGTGCTCCAGGTATAATCAGTACAGTACAGCCTATTTGCTTCACAGGTTATGGAATCCACATGGATGGCCTGATGTCTAAGGAGCTCATCCAACACTTTTAATGGTCTAATCACTGACTTCTAGAGGAAGCAAGAGAAAGAGTGCCAGGGACATGAATTCACCAGGCAATGGCTCTGTTAAGCCATCGTCTGTCTAATCCCTCCTTTCACCCATGCATGGTGGGTTGTAGTCATGTCCCTAGTACGTAAGGCAGAGAGTTCAGAGGAAAACCACTCTTCCAGTTTAGTTAAAACACTGTTAGATTCCAGCAATGCAGAATCTTGCATGCAAAGCAACAGTTACTAGTCATGATTCATTCTGATAAATAGTTGTAATTTTGATAATTTCCTCCAAAACCAAAACATGCATTGTTTTTGTTCAGAGATTTTGTTGTGCTGAGCTGAAGCATTTATGAATAGCCTTTGCCTTCACAACACTATAGAAGTTGATCACTGCACCTACTTTTCCAAACAACAAAGATAAAAAACTATTTTACAAGATTACTGCTGCCATTACTATAAATTTTATTACTATAAATTTTTGTTATGGATATTTGATCTTCAACAAGTCATGCACACAAAACTCGTGCTTTATATGTGCCACTACATTTGAATTACTAACACAAACAAGAAGAACCGATAGCAACAAATTAATTGCTCTTTTAATCTTAGAGTAGTTTGGGTTGGAAGGGGACCTGAAGATCATCTAGTTGCAATCCTCCTGCCATGGGCAGGGACATCTTCCACGAGACCAGGCTGCCCAGAACCCCATACAACCTGGCCTTGAACACCTTGGAGGATGGGGCATTCACAATTTCCTTGGGAAACCTGTGCCAGTATCTCACCACCCTCATAGTAAAGATTTTTTTTCTAATATCTAATCTAAACCTACTCTCTTTCAGTTTGAACCCATTCCCCATTTTCCTGTCACTACATGCTCTTGTAAATAGTGTCTCTCCATCTTTCTTCTAAGTTCCCTTCAGGTACTGGAAGGTCGTAATTAGATCACCTCAAAGCCTTCTCTTTTCCAGGCTGAACAATTCCAATTCTCTCAGCCCTTCTTCATAGGAGAAGTGTTTGATCCCTTTGATCAACTTGGTGGCCTCCTCTGACTTGCTGCAACACACCCATGTCCTTCCTGTGTGGGGAATCCCAGAGCTGGATGCAGCATGCCAGGTGGGCTCTCACCAGAGCAGAGCAGAGCAGAGCAGAGCAGAGCAGAGCAGAGGGGCAGAGCAGAGGAGCAGAGCTCCTCCCTCACCCTACTGGCCACACTCCTTTGGATGCAGCCCAGGATATGGTTGGGTCTCTGTCCAGGTGATGCACTCTGAGAACTTGTTTGTGATTTGTAACCTGAGAAACAGTGCCCAAGAGTCAGCTTCCACAGGATCACCAAGTCAGAACACGTGTTTCTTTTGAAACTTTTAAACTGTTAGCTTCTAAGTAGAAATGAGCAGTACCTGTCAATAACAGCAGAGTAAGAGATGCTGTGAATATAGGGAACATAAATTAGGGACCTGACTGAGAAAAGACCTATTAAACAGCAAGGGTATTTCAGCTTGCACTTCAGAAATACCTGGCAGAGAAGAACCTGACAGTTGAGCTAGATAGTTATTAGAGTGATTTGAAGAATTCAGAAATGGCTGTTTCTGAATTATGCAGTACCATTTCAAGGTTCTGTCAAAGTTATGGGTGTTTTCCTGTGTTGTTCTGAAATGAAAAAGAGAATTGAGATATTAATGTTCTGTGAAGGACATTAATTTAAGACATGAACAGTGCTACAGCTTGCTATCAGCTACTCTAGATACAGAGAAGCTTTTGAGGGAATAAAATATAGTTAGCAGAAATGTTTCATTTTAAGCTTAATATTTTCTCTTCACATGCAGCACTAAATTATACAGTTTATGTCCTATTATTGTTTTGATACTGAGAAAGCTCCTTATCTTTTACTGCTCAGTGAAATGGGAGTAACTGCAGTGGTGCTGGGCATCCTACATAGTCACAAAGCCAGCAGGAGCAGACTGCTGTGGAGAAGCAAGCCCAAAGCTGGAACTCTTTGGAACTTTTTTTGTCACCTTTTACAGTACTTGATTCAGAAACATATTTGGGTCCAACTTCAGGCTATTCTGCTGCTAACCTGTATTACAAGGCACTGAAGCTACCTCAGTGTACCTTTTGATCATGTAAGAAAGGCACTCAGGCTCCATAAGCTATTGCTAAAACCACCATTTTCTGGAGTTAACATGAGAAACAGAAAGAATACATGTAACCTTACATCCCTTCAGATGCTGGGAGCCCTGAGCCATACAGCATCTGACAGACTTCTACTCAGGGCATACGGTACAGATCCCATCTATAGAAAGATTCCCTAACATTTTGGTTTGGAGACCTCTTACAGAATTTCCTTAGACAAAATATATTGTACTCATCATATCTGTTGTCAAACAACTGCATGTTCACATGAGAACTTGCTGCTCCTCTTTAAGATAGTGCCAAGGCCACACAGGTGGTGTAATTGGAAACACGGAGTGGGAGCTGCCTGTGGGCTCCTTTGTTACCATCACCCTGCTGAGTTTATCCCGAAGGACAAGCTGTACATGCAGCAGAGACTGCTTGGGCTGACACTCCTCGTGGATCACTAACTCTCTGATGCACAATAGTCTTCTGCTTAGGATTGTTACAACCTCAAGGGGAAAATCTTGCAGCTGTTCAAGGCTTTAGGCTTTGCTTCCCTGCTGTGGGCATCAGCTGGTGCTGTGTGACACACTGGTAGGTTCCACTGCTATCTGAGGTGAGCTCTGCCTATTATCACACAGATACCCAGACAGAGTGGCAAAGGATTGTTTCTGAAGGGTCCCTCTATTATCCTCTAGCATGAGGGCAATGGGATTTGCAGGCAGGGTGTGCTCCAAGCTTAGGCAACCTACAGGGATAATAAACATGCAGAATGCATCAGGCTTCTCCCAGCATCAACCACATCATGCACAACACAGCTGCAAGCACAAAAGACAGAAGCAAGTGTCCTGATGTAGAGGGAACAAGATGCTTATGGCTCTGTCTGAGATACAAGATGTTGCTGCTTCCCTTCCTTACACAGACACCCTGCAACTTTACCAGATTATTTCTGTTTTCTATAGCAAATGGAGGATGAGTATGTGCACAATAAAGCAAATCTCACATCTTACCTTGTGCTTCATTTGCTAAGACCATAGACTGTGTACTGTAACTCTGAAGACATTCAACATCTGAGGAACAGGAATCTGCTTTTGAGGGCTGCTCTGGGATCATCACAGCTCTTCTTCCACCAACTTCACATGGTTGTTTCTGGGCTCTTCTGCAGAATGCCTTTCAATAACATTCTACTTAACAAGGTCCTACATTTATTGTCTTCCCTCATGCCCACTTTACATTTTATTTAATATATGAGTTATAGTGGTATGCAGTATAGCCAGAATCAGGGATTGTCTCACAGCACTCTGTGTATCAAAATAGGCTGCTTTACTGATCCTGTAAGCCAAGCAATATAAACCTTCCCTATTGAATGATGATTTGTCTTCAGGAATATCACTCAGTTCACTTTCCATGTAAATTTAAGATCTCAGATTTGATAATCTGCTATCATACACATAACGAGTAGGAATGATGAATTTAGGACTGTTTAGGAAGAATGCTTTAACTCCAAATCTTGGAGTTAATTCATCTTATAAGTCAATATATTGAAAAACACAAAAAAGTTTTATGACAGCACAGCCCAATACACACAGAGAAATCATAACTTTGTTCAATGTAAAATTATTTGTGTATGGTAGTTTAATTGTTTTCTTTTTTATAAGTTTAGTTTAGTGTATGAAACCTAGTGGAACTTGCTTAATAGAGAACACTAGTAAATTTACAAGAGCAAATTTGATCACTAAATGATTCTGAAAGGCAAACAAAGTATTTTTCTAAAGAAGCATAAGGAATACTGATGCATTATAAAGTTCTGTAGATATCATTCACAGATGCATCATAGAGGGGAAACGTAGATGTTAAAGTGTATCATAAGCAACAGTTTAAAGAAACACATCAATTGGAAGAAATTACTTTCTTTTACATCTTGCAAATTACAGGTAAATATAACATATAGCCTCAGCTGACAAGCATATATGTAGCCCTATTTAAATTATACTAATTAACACTAGAGGATCACTTCAACCTGCATTAAGTTTAGATTAAGTGTTAGTAAAATAAAATTTATAAACATTCCAATGTATTTTCTATCTCCTAGGACTCAGTTATTTTTCTAAAATTTTCCTAAAATATTTAAGAAAAGCAATTTAGTATTTTGAAACTCTGATTTAAACACAGTATTTCTTCCTTTTTATCTCTGCCCTCATTTTTCCTGTGAAGGCAACAGAATAAATTATAGCTCCTGTTTTCTTCTACTTTTTTATTCAGACAAGTATAACTTTGCAAAAGCTAAGGGCATTTGGAAAAGTTAAGGAACGGCAAAAGGAGAAACATGAGAAGATTAGAGGACACCAGATGACAGATTACTAACTTGATTGAATCCTGACAACCTTTTTCAGTTATGGCCGGTTTTGAGTTTCTGGAAGGTTCTGAACAGACACAATTGTTACTCTCAGACCATTTCTTCTACACTTAAGAATTCAGGCTCAGAAAAATTGGCCTTACTAACCTTTGGATTTTGCTTACAAACTGTTGAAAAGCACAACCTGCTGCAGCAAGGACCATGTCAGAGCTGTACCAACAACTGTACAGGACAGATGACTGAACTGCATGGCAGTGTACATTTTCTGGCCCTTTTGAATGCAGTCTCATAAGCTATGCAACACAGACTGTGTCTGTGACTGTCCACTAACACTGATTGGTGATCCTATCTGTGAGGGGGTTGGGGGCACAGAGCTTTTTCATGTTGGGCTGCAGAGCTGTTCAAACTCACTGCTGACTCTGGGCTTTCAGTGCAGAATACAAGGTAAGCTTGGACTTGATTGCTGGCTTGGGCCTGCGCTCCATGCCCAGTACAGACAGTGATCCACCACCCAGTATGTGGAGAGCGGGGGGCTCAGCCAAGACTGTGTCTTGGTCCTGTCTGTATACTTTGATCAACAACTCCTGAGCCCTGGACTTATGTCTTACTTCTCAACCATTTTTTCTGATTTTGGTGGATCAGAAAAACACTTAAGTTTAAGATAAACTCTACATTTTCTTAAGCAATGTGAAATTTATTTACTGGTATGATAATTGCAGCCAGGGAACTATTCACAACCCAAGGAATCACAGCCATGCGAAGGAAGTCATGCTGTCACTGCTTTGCTGCTTTAAGACCACACAATAAGGTCCTGATGGGACCTTGCAGGTCACTGAGTCCAGGCACTGCTCTCAATATCAAGGAGACTTCATAATCCTTTTTAGAAACTTTCTGAACTCTAAGACTGCTCCCACAGCACATTTTCCAGGGTGTTACGCAGCTGTGCATCAGATTTGCTATTCAGGGGGATTTCCATTGTTGCTCAGCCATAAAGATGACCTCAGAAGAGTTTGTGGCACACATGGACCTGCTCTGTGATTGCTCAGTGCATTGGTCTGGAAAGACTTGCCAAATACTGAATATGACCTGGCCAAGATCATTGTAACTCTGGTCTAACCTGCCTGAATGGGTTTTCCAATATTTGTATCATGTTGTAATTCAATGTGAGACTTAGAGGGGCAAGGCTGGGAAGTTGCAAGTCTTCCATGAACTGCTTCTCTTCTTACAATTGCACTTATTTTTAAGACTATGGCTGTTTTATTGTCAGTGAAGATGCTATTTCCAGGCTGCAGGCCAAATAACTATTTAGGCCAAGCTGAAAGCCTAGGGATTAAAGCACACTAGGGACCCAAAGATACTTCAAAGGGTGAAGAGAGAAGGGGACAGCTGACAGTGGTTTAATTTGTGGGCAGAGGGATCTATGCTCCAGATTGTGAACTGAAGAGCTTGCTGTGTAAAAACTGGGAATTAAAAGCCATTCTCAGAGAAAAAGCAGGAGCCAGTGCCTATTCCAAAAGCATGGAAGAAGGAAAGACCCTTTAGCTGAAAAAGGCACCAAAGCTGGACAATATTTGAAGCAAAGACTGCAAAAAGGAGAAAGAACTGAGGAGCCAGGAAAGACTGACAAGACAAGAAACAGGGGGCTTTAACACGGTCTTTTCCAGAGTCACAGAAGAAGGAAGCATCCTCGCCAAGTCAGGAATTGCTCTGACTTCTCTGTCTTCCTAGAAATCACCAGTACGACAGTGATTACTGCAAGAAGCCCTAGGAGTCCACTCAGGAAGGTTTCAGCTTCCTCTCAAGCACACAAGGAAGCTCAGAAGTAAATGATTAATGGCCCAAAGCTTTATTTGATCGGCTGCTACAATTAAGTAGTGGCTGGGAAAGCTCACTGGCCTCCCTCAGGTACTAATCCATATTGGGCTGTTTCAAAGAGTTCCTGAGAAACTGGAGCTTAGATAACCTCATTAAAAGCTATTTGAGAGGCATTTTGGTTACATTAATGTACTATATGACTACTGAGGATAGCCATATGCTGCTCATATATAAAAATATGAATAAGTAATCTGTTGGGTAGCTGAGGTTCTTATGTCTAAATGGAATACAGATATGATGGGCATTTGGATATAAAAGATGTTCACTGACTGAAGATTAATTTAGTAATCCCATCTAAACAATGGGCTAAAGAGAGTTTAAAGTTCCACTTAGGCTAATATTTGATTTCAAAGGCTGGCAAGTAGACTAATTTTTCGGCATGAAAACATTTAAGTAACTGTCCCCAAGTGAAGTGTTCCTTGTGCAAACCTGGGGTTTAGAAATTAAGGAAAGAGAAGAACATGGATGTACAGCATAATCTTCTGTTCCCCTGACCTGCCTTTGCCCACACCTGTAGCTGTGACAGATCCACTACAGTAACTACCTGCTTACAACCCTGTTGCTGCAAGGACATGGAGCTCCTCCCATCCAAAAGGAAAAATAGTGTGTCATGACCAATGGATCAAACATAGGTAACATTTTTCACCTTCAGATATACCACTTACCTCCTATGATAAATTCCCTCTAAGCGTTAAGAGAGTCACTTAAAAAATTTAAGAAAGGTGTGAAGAAAAAATACAGCCCTTTAATGCAGACTGGATCACAAGAACTGCAAAAACCAATTCTGGCATAAGACACTGATTGATATATCCAAATTTTGGATCATAGCTTCTACATTTCATCACTGGAGAGCATCTCAATTATCATCACTGCCAAGGCACAGACAGTTATGACAGAATTCTCTTTAATTTGCTCTTATAAATCTGTAACAAGACAAATTCCAAAATTTCCCACGCTGTCTCTTCTGGGGCATCACAATTCCAATATCTAACCTAATCTCATGCTGAGGTTTTGGCTGCTGCAGTTCTTGAACTTTTGTCTTCACTATGGACGTTTGGAAGGCTCATGTGCCACACAGGCTATATTCCTGTTTGTTCATGCTCGGACAGCCATGACCCTGGTGAATCAAGCTGCTCAGGCTGAGGTTCAATGTTACCTCTTGATTCTTCTTCACAGAGCTGCTACCCACCTGGCTATTCCCCATCCCGCATTTCTGCATCCACTGGCTCTGACCTTGCACTTTAGTAGCATCCTGATTTTTCAAAAACATTTTTCCAGTTTGCCAAGATCGTTTCTGAAATCTAATCTCGCTCCCCAGCATAGCCACAGCCTTCCCACAAACTGAGCACGCGTGCTGCCCGTATCACCATCCACATCACTGGTGTCAAGCTTCGATGGTTTGACTGAATGAACCGCTGTGTTTCCTGTGTTGGCAACTGAGAACTGTTTAGCCATGTAATAGCACAGCCAGGTTGCCACCTAGCTATCCCTTGGCTTGGACTTATCACGGGAGGCAACCGCCCCTTAAATGAGCTAAAAGCTCCTTTTTCTCCCTCGTCCTTTTTTAAGGACAGACGTCCGAGCTCAGCTGGATTCTCACGTAGCCGCTGCCGTCGCTTGCACATCCCCTCCTTGCGCTCCGCGCGTTCGCAGCGCAGCCGGTGGCGGCCACGGCGGCTCCGGGCCGGGCGGCCCTGGCAGGCTGCGCTCCGCGGGCGCTGCGCGGGGCGGACCGGGCCCCGCCGGGGTCACCATGGCGACCCGCGGCCGGCGGGGCCGGGGGCGGTGCGCCGGGGACATTGTCTACGCACC